>OX438780.1:18846969-19038449 GCA_949316455.1 Acleris holmiana
ATGTGGAAATGCATTTACGCATCCTCCCAGCCTGGGGATGGCTGTGCAATGGGAGGTATGACGGACTCTCAAAGAACTACCGTCTAAAACCACTCCGGCGTTTAAACCCTCTGGCCGGTTGTGAGGCACCGTAACCTAACCTAACAACATATCCTCACTAAGTCGTTTACAACATACTTCAATTATTAAAGTTCACATTGCTTAATAAATAAATGGAATTTTACCACATTTGAAATGGAATTTTTGGACTCATGATAAAAAATAACAACAAATAACCATCGAAATTTGCAACCCAAAACTGGTTCATTAAAACCTCTATGTCTATGTCAAATGGGAATAAGAACGCAGCACTCAGCATACGACTCCGGCTCGCACTGTGTCGGTTTTCTAAATAATGTTATCTTATTCGGCAACAGCGCGCCGCGCTCATAATGCCGCTCAAGTGTTCGACGTCTTCCGTCGACGAGAGCGTTAAGTTGGCAGTGTTGGCACCACAAGTAAGTTTCGAAGTCGGCCACACGTCGCGTCGAGTTGGCTGCGAGTTAGGCGCGGTTGCGGTCCGCCTTAACTTAGGTGGGTTACACACGCGCTGATTCACGTTAAAAAAGTTCGGAGTACTTAGTAATATTAGAATAAATAGCATAATAACTTACTAGACATTAGTAATACACAAATCTAACGATATATTAACATGACGTGGCTATGCATATCAGTTTACAGTGGGAGCTATAGAGACAGAGCCGTGTACCTGCTATAATTCTGTCCCTTACACTCATCCTAAACTTACTTAGGCATGTTATGGTAACTCTGGACACCTACATACATACACACATACATAATATCACGCTTTCATTGAGAGTGGGGTGGGCAGAGCTACAGAAATACCAACAACTCTATAAACGCCTGGACACCTATGGTTGTTAAATGTAAAAAAAAACTGATGTTCTAGACTCGCTATAGGTAATGGATTTTACTAATATCATAAATGCGAAACTTTGGAATTTTATTACTCAATCACGCCAGAAGGGCTGAACGGATCGTGATGAAATTTGGCACTGTGATAGATTGTAATCTGGAATGGTACATAAGCTGTTTACTTCGTAAATTTTAAAAGTTCCCTAGGCAATAACGATAATCGAAATCCCCGCAACACGGGGTTCCTTAATAACTAATTCTACGCGGACGAAATCGTTTGTTATCAATAAACTCAAAACTACGCGACCGATTTTGAAAATTCTTTCTCCATATTACGAGTATCACTGAGTAACTTAGGCTACGTTATATTTTTCTACGCGGACGCAATTACGGACTACAGCTAGTACTAAATAAATTATTAATTACTTATAAGAAATGGAGATAAAGACCAATAAAACAAACTGTTTTTCGGACTTAACGATCATCAGGATACAGGCTTAGCCAAGTGTAGTCTAGTGGGGGACCACCTAGATAATCGACCTATTTTTGTTTCTCTTTTTCATCCAATTTAATTTGTATGATGATGTAAATTGATTCATAGATATTTAGAATAAACCTATTTCGAGCTAGGTGCCTTGTAAAAAGTCAGAAAGTGAGCCATTTTACGCCAGAAATGAATAAACACGATAACTTGCCGCTATGTGTGTGTCGCGCTTTGTAGTTACATGACACTTGTGGTTCTCTCGGGTAGAACTCAGCTTTGAAATAGACTCGCACGGTTTGACAGTTTCTCTCGGAATTAAGTTAAAGAAACCTGGGTGGTTTTGTAATAGTTTAACGTTTCTGGTTTGGATATTTTCATGTTATGGCTTACTTATGAAAAAAACCAGGTAGGTTTAGTCTTCAAAAGTGTCCTGTAACATAAGGCTTTCTAGTTCAGGATCCAGAGCAAAAATAACAATTGTATGTTTTATTTTATTATTAAAAATGATGAATTCTTAAAAAGTGATAGGTTCTGAGACAGGTTTACCAAACTCACGCTTTTAACTACAACCGCTTGCTCGCTTGTAATGTACTTTCAACGTAGACTCTTTCAATATACAATAATTACCAATTAAAAAATATATTTGTTGATAATTCTCTAGCCACATTTTGCAGAGTCAGCCTTAAAAAAAAGTTTCTATATAAGTATGTTTATCGTTGTCTAGTACCCATAGTACAAGCCTAGAGCTTAAATTGGGACTAAGTCAATTTGTGTGAGATTGTCCCCTGATATTTATTTTTGAAATATTTACCAATGTATTTGTGACAGGCTACAAACTCATCGCCTAACAGTACTACAAGCCCTGATTCTCTTAGTCGCCTCTTACGACATCCACGGGAAGACATGGAGTGGCACTATTCTAATCCAGCAACCACATTGACATGGATTATGATATGATAATGAAAAACGCTAATTTAGTACTTATACAGTTTATGTAATTCAATTACCAGATAAAACCGGCACCTTATCAAAAAACATCCTTTTAACTATTTAAGAGGCATTTATTTAAACGTGCACAAAGCGCTACCAGCAGTCTGGAATTTCTCCATTTAAAACTCTTAACTTATTTAAATAGTTTGACTACAACGCCGCGGCTAAATAGTTGGCATACAACGCCCTGCTTCCTTTTTGTTTCTGTGTACACGCGGTGGACTTACAGTATTAAAGACTAGCTTAATTAGTTTAACAAAGTCTATCCAACCATAATATAGTATTATCGTTACAGTCTTATTGAGTATAAAAGCAACTTTTTGTACAATACTCGTAATTGGATCTCCAGATTCTCTTTGACTGTGTTATTTTCTTGGGAATTGTTCCGTTGACTTGGCCGTTAGAGGAATATTGTCTATGGTGCCAGAGTGCATAGTTCTGGTGCTAGTTTTTTTATAATACAGAACAATATTGCATTTGAATGTGACGTTGTGTTTATTTTTCTCTAAACTATCTTAATTGGTACCATTAATCAAACCAACTGAATCAACATTTACTTAACATACTTATTCTTAGAAAGTTCATTTTCTGCATATTAGCTTCACTCGTAAACTACTAACCAACAATATGTAATAAAATCTTGGAAGACAGTTTTAGGTTTTAACCTTCTTCAGGGGGACGATTTTTGACTTTCTAGCGCTAGAAAGTTTTACTCGAAAGCGAGCAAAAACGGTGAAACCATATTATTGAAATACGAGCGATAGAAAATGTAAAAACTAGTGGTCCACGCGATTCGCTTACAATTCTATCATTAGAAAATTGTTTTGACATCTGACAAACAAACACAAACCACAGATGTTTAATTTTTAGACAAACTTCAAATACCTATCATAGACAAAGAACCTTGGCGGAGTAAACGTTACATTTAATAGTTTTTAATAGGAAAAGTTTTTGGTAAACGGCATTAAAAACACAGAAAGTGCACATCAATAATAATTATTATCACAACAATATGAAATTCTAATTAGATCGTATGTTGATTTATAATTCAACTTCCTGCGTACAACGAAACACGTGAACAAATTAAGTCAATCACTGGCTTTCGAGTGGGGACTATCGTGACATATTTTCGTGCGCTAATATTTTCTATCAATAGACTTTTAGATTTCGAGTACTCGAAAGTCAAGAATCGCCTCCCTGCCTTCTAATTACTGGAAATAATTTAAATTTGGCAATGCAGTTCCGATGACAATACATAACATGGAACCATCGAGCTTGTATGATGAAAACGGAAAGTGGTCATAGGAACTCCTCAATAGCTCATAGTTGACCCATCGCGTTTAGACTCAGTTTGAGACGGTCCTTTAATTAATAATAATAAATAATAAATATCAGGGGACAAATCTCACACAAATTGACCTAGTCCCAAACTAAGCTCTAGGCTTGTACTATGGGTACTAGACAACGATAAACATACTGATATAGAGAAATACATTCTTAAATACATAGAAAACATCCAAGACTCAGGAACAAATATTCGCGCTCATCACACAAATATCTGCCCTTACCGGGATTTGAACCCAGGACCGCTGGCTTCGGAGGCAGGGTCACTCCTAACTAGGCCACCGTGTCGTCTAATTAGTTTTAGAAGTACAGTCGGCAGTAAAGTGCGTTATTAAAATGTTTTTTTTTTTTTTATATAGCTTACTTCAATCCAACTTTAAAGTGTTTTCAATTTTCTTCCTTACGTATCTAAATTAAAAAAATAGTTGGATGTTAACACTCCGAATAAATTAACCTCCGTTCTAATAATTACCCGGAGCCTTTGATGTAAATCTGGGCTGAAACTTCCCACGTAATCAAAATCAATTACGGAAGTGAAGCCTTCAGTACGGTCACGTGTCTCCACCGCTAGTTCGGGGGCGTGTTCTACTGGGTAAAAACATATCGCTTTTGACATGTTAACGTATTGTTAACGTTACGATACCTTGAGCAAATTAATTATTGTTTTTACAGGTATACATCTGATCATATTCGCTTGTAAAAATACACTATTTACTCTTAAACAAAAACGCTAGATCCATATTTAGTTGAACACGAATTTGGTATGGAGTTAGTTTGAGTCCTGAGGAAGGACATAGGGTACTTTTTATCCCGTAAAGTTAGACGGTGCCTGAGGAAATAACGATAAAAGAAGAAAATAAAATTGAAATGTAGTAGAATATATTTGTATACAAATATTTGCTCATTTATTATCATACTGTAACAATGATAACAATTCAGAAATAATATTTAATAAACCAGTAACTAAGTGAACAAACAAACGAAACTTACTGAGCTACTTAAAGAACAACTATGAAAAGAACACCCCTTGTAACAGGTCCGCCCGTGGCATGGTGCCTATGACCCTGGCTGCATTACCTCTCTGGATAGCTAGCCCTTTCCTTTGAGAAAGGTAAGCACCAACTCTGGGATCTCCGGAGGCGTCTATGAGCCGGGATGACAGGGCCTTTATGAAGCTTTTTATATCACCTGACCAGGGTCCCATGGTCTCCACTGCCAGCCCCACAAATTCGTAATCATTTAAAAAAGATGAATAATTGCGGCGCTTTAGGATTTGGGCCTGATCAGCTGCTGCACCAGCCTGGTTACGGGTAGACTGGATGTGGGAAATGGCGAATGTGTCACACAGGTCGCGTCCCACACCAGTGTCCTACCTAGTTTCCACGGCACCAATGTAGCTCCGACTGGTCGCTTGCCGTCATCCCTAATATTTGCTTAAAAAGGAAGTTTAAAAATATATTTCCGCAACGTTGAAGCGGTGAACGAGTACCGCCACTAACAAACGCTTGGGCAGCGTAAGGAAGGAGATCTAGATAGCATTTTCCTTGCTTCTTCCACGAAAATAGAACAAATTTAGAACACGAAATAATATAGTATTATAAGTAACGATACACGAAGGTACTTAGATATACTACTCTGAGTATATGTAGAGTTTGTGTACAATGAACTAACAGCTCTCCGATTCTTTGAAATTATTTCTTAGAAAGGAAAGACACTGGAGAAATACTGGGAAAGGGCCGAATCTTAGTAACCGAAACCGACGTGCATGCATGACTCCATGTATGAATGTGGAAGAAGCGAAAGAGATTTGTCAGAATCATAGCAGGTTGGAAAGAAGTGGTCTCTGACTTCTGGGTAACGTATGTAAGTAAAGACACAAATAAAGCTATATTAATCGGCATGGTTCACCGCAAGATTTCATAAAAAATTGGTTGGCCCGTTTAAGAGATATCAGCTCTGAAAGTACGTGTCACCGTTATATCGGGAGCTTATAACCCCCCAAAAGGTCAATATCTCAAAAACGGCTGAACCGATTTTTATAAAACATGTCTAAGCACCGCTAGAAAACCTGCTTTCAAATGAAAAAAACCGCATCTACATCGGTTCATCCATTTAAGAGCTACGGTGCCATAGACAGACACACACACACACACATAAAACTTATAACACCCCTCTTTTTGCGTCAGGGGTTAAAAAAAAAACATAAAGAATTTACTATATACACTTGGTGAGAATTTCTACAAAAATCGTCTTTCTACATTATCTTCAACTAGCAAGGAATATTTAAACGAGTCCGCCATTTTTAAGTGGGACCCGCGCCCGCGGCGCCTTCCGGCTCATTACCAGCTCGTCTTCCACAAATAGGGCGCCGTAACCGGCCGGTGTCCCGTTTATAACGCATACTTTTTAAATAAATGACTTGTTTTAGACAAAAATAGACTTAAACTTACCTCGTACTCGTAACAGTCGACACGTTTTGTATTACATTATAAAAGTAAGGAAGATCTAATTTCAGTTGACTTAAATTTAATAAAATACCTATGATTTTAGGTCACATATTAAGTTCTATCAACGAAAGTAGGTAGTGACAATAGCAAGTTCATTCGTGGAATTACTGACGGTTAATTAATATATTTAACGTCTCGTTAGCTCGTGTGGAATCAGGACGCTTAATTTACATCGCCACAATCGTGAATGAAGCATTTTTTTTTAAATGTCCAGTTGGCAATCAATATATCGTTCTTCCAAAGTTGTCAAAATAACCTTACTTAAAGCTTTCTTTTAAAAAAAAAGTACATGTTACGATGCCATAGGCAGACAGACCCCTCCCTTTTTGACGGGGGTTAATTAAAAAGTCGCTAAATTTAATTAAAATGGCGCCAAAAATACATAATAAGTTACCAAAATGTATTGTTAAGAAAGTCGGCATTACAGAGTTCAAAAGCGCCTTGAAATATTTTTTGATCAATCAAGCTTATTATTTAATCAATTAATTTAAATATGTTGGAAAGTTAGGAATACTATGTTAAAATTTTAAGGAAATGTAGTAATGATTTTAAAATTTAATGTAAAATTATTGTTATACTCGTACATGTAATGTTGGAAAACATAAATAAACCCTGTATAACACCCAAGTTTGCACGCGCAGCGGCAGAACATGGCAAAATCCATTGTTTATGTCACCAACAGTATACTTAATTAACTATGTTCAGTAAATACATATTTTGATTTTAATTTTTAAGTCGTTCTTTCAACTTGACAGACCTATCTTATCGACCTTATTGTTTTATAATCTACAAACGAAATTCAACCTTAGAGTGGCAGACCTCATGTTGAGCTGTACCTTTAATAGTCCACATTAAAATTTAAGCAACAAGGTACACAAGTAATTACTAGGTCGTACACTGTTCCTACTTAGCAATTATTAAGGGGAATTTTTATACAAATACTCATCATTTTTCCGAAATGTTTTGCTCAGTTTTTTTTGTTCAAAATTTGTTATTCATAATCATCGCCACTCATAAAGTAAATTTTACTGAAACTGTTCTGATTTTAGGACGTTTATAAAATAAACCTAACCTAACCTAACCTAATTGAACAGTTGGATATTTTTTAAATCCTGCGAAATATTTTTATGAAGAGTGATCATTATGATGTAAAATGGTCTATATATTATAATAATCTCATTTCCAATTTTATATGAACTTTGACGCACCCATTATTAAGGTTATAAAAAGTCATGCCGCAGAAGCAATAAAAACCATATTTGTTGATATTTACCAAGAATTACAATGTGCAGTAAAAACTAACACCCGACCCGCGGGGAGCATTTTATCCTTTATGCGAAAATTAATGATAAATTTTAACTTGGCTTCTATTCAAACGTGAAAAATCGTTATCGGCCTGCCCCTAAACTTGACTAAATTCGCAAACTTCTGAAGATAATTTTTACATAATCTTTTGGAAACTTTTAATAGCTTCACCGGGTTAAGTGACGACCATCGCCGTCAATAACTTATTACTGTATCTGGCTTCGTCCAATCTGAAGTTGCTTGTGAAAAATGATGCTTCGAAGCTTTAACTCAGCAGTGACATCTTTCCACAGTAAACAGAACTTTACAGTAACAAAGTTATACTGTTTATAAAAGTTTCATTTGTACCTAACTCTACCTACCCTAATAATATACATTATTTAGATATAATTTAATGGTATTAGTCGAAACTACCTTTGGTTGAAAATTAGTATTCTTACTCTTGTATGACTGATAAAACTCATAAAACCGAAGCACTACCAACAAGTTAAGAAACTACTCAATCCCTAAAAAAATAGTGTTATAACTAAAACATTCATGTTTGATGGCATTATATTGGTAATATTTACTATCATCCATGTACACATAGCTGCATTTACATCGCAAGAACGAAGCCTCCTTAACATATTATTTTCTCTCTATATCTTATGATGTATCATGTATCATTTGAGGGTCGCGGTATTTGAGTAGTCGAGAACCACACAACAAAGATTCAGTACAAAACTATATATTCTGATAAGATTATGAACGTAGGCACCGGTCATCAAATAAATATATTCCAGTTAACAAGGGACAAAGCACTTATGTAAATGAGGTTAAAGGAATCGGGGTCGTGAGGCACCATTTCGTTTGACATATTCGTAGGAATAAAATCCGATTTAAAAGGCATATTTGTAACTTGTATTGTTGAGTACAGTCAATGTCAAATATTGTTTTTTTTATGAAATAGTCTTATTTAAGTAATAATTTATACATATTGCTGGTTGATTATATCACAAGTACCTTTAGCTACAATTTATATCTTATGTTATTTGTGTGTATCGTATGGGAAGTCTCACCTATTTTCCGCTCGAAGGAAAAAAATACACCGTATGTTATTAGGGCGAGAGAGACTAAGCAAAGGATATAAAAAAACATAGAAATTGCTATTACTAGCGAAGCTTTCAATTCATTGTTATTTTTTTTTAATAAATGATAATGATTTTAAACTTTCGTTTTCATCGTCACATCTTCTTTAGGTCAGCCGAAACATGTCTTGCGTTTTTCCTTCGACTTTTGTCGAACCGTCAACCCACCTCGAAGGGCCTGTGGTTGGCTGACACTGAAAAAGCGAGCCGACTTTACTGATATAACTTTCAGGTTTAACTTGACCCGTGCGCCCGTAAGCATTATGCGGCGTCACGTGCCTCGACCTTGGCGTACCCTAGCTTCGGGCGTGACGATCCTTTACGAGTATACCTACACCATTTTAACCTGTTCCTTTCACTGATGCCGCCACTTTTAAAATAAAAGTTACCATAACGATAGCAATATTATAATGATATTATTTAAAACATAGTAATATAAAGACCCAGTACGCGGTCTCAACTCAAAAACGATCGCCTCCATCGGCCATCCGTTTTACGAGCAGTATTAGTAACTTTACTGTTTTAACTCTGTAAGCTGCGGATTGCATTAATCATTCATAGAATATTGGACCTTCAAGATAGTTTCCACGCTTAATTATACTTCGCGGTACTTTCACCAGTTAGGGTAAAATTTGCGTTTCGCTTTTCCCCCGCCTTGCAATGAACGCTTAGTAAAACTTTAAGTTCGAGTTTCGTATCTAATTTCTTAGCTACTAAGCTATAAATTATTTACAGTAAACACCTAATAAGATGTTTAATATTTTAAGAGTTAATATTTATATTAAAAGGCTTCTTAAACTGTTATTTACTTAATTAAGTGCCTACTGACTTTAGTATGCTCGATTACAATAAAAACGTAATTATTATCAGAATTTTTCTTTTTATTATCAACCCCCACGCTATATACAGAAAATAAAAAAATATAGACTTAATACGATATCATTTTGTTACATATCACAATGAATCAAAAGAAAGTTAACAAAAGAAAAACGATATTTAATTCAATGGCAATTAATAGGAGATTAATGCATATAGTATACTCGTATTAAATATGTCGCCGATAAATAATGAATTATACATTTTCCTTCCAAAGTTCAGCGGTTTTGGCAGCGCGTTTTCTGTCAGTCCATCATTCACGGAAGAGTTTTCTCATATATATATTAGATTACTAACTCACGTCAGCACGGCGTCTGCACATAAAAACTAAACCTAATTTGACTCTCTTTGCCACTATCGCAAACAGTTGTACATTACGTAAGCCCGTACAGTTCGTTGACTGTATGTCGCAACATATCAGAGACAAACTTCAACCGCTCAGTGCCAGCTCGTTCGCTAGCGCAGTAGTGAACATTGAAACTGAGAGCTTCCCGAACAAAACACATTTCACCGAGATAGGATTTAAAGTTTTTGGAATAACGGTTTTCTTTTTCTTTGAGCTGTGTTGTGCTATAAACAATAAATCGCATATTTTTTTCCTTACATATAAACTAAACCCAGCGCTGCCCTGACAGAAAATAAACCTTACGTGGAAAATTCTCTAAATGACAGACAGAAATAAGAAGTAATGTACCTAATGCGTCAATAGAGAACACTACTAACTCTAATAAATATTAATGTTAATTCGTACGAGTATATCCCGTGTGGTTGCCGGGTTAGAATAGTGCCACTCCATGTCATGCCGTGGATATCGTAAGACTCGATTAAGGGAATAAAGGCTTGCAGTACTGTTAGGCGATGGGCTTGCAACCTGTCACTCATACACTGGTAAACTTCTTGGCCTGATTGTGCAAAATATGGTTACCTACAGAATTATCAAAAGGTATTTTTAAGCTGTTGGTATTTCTGTAGCTCTGCCTACCCCACTCTGGGAATGAAGGCGTGATGTTATGTATGTATGTAATGTGTATCCCATCTCCATGGTCTCTCTGTGAATTTATTTTTGAATTTATTTTTTGAGTTCGATTCTACTTTCTTTTTCCTTTCTTTGTCTTTTAATAACGATGTAGAAACACTCGCAGCCAAAGCGCTAAATTTAATAAAATCGTTATTATTAGTCAGCTCTAAGATCTCCATCATAATCAATTGAATCAAAGGTACTGTTTAATCAATTGTGAAGTTAATATTGCCGATTGTTAAAATACTTTATTGGTTTTAAACGGCAAAGTTTTATTCCAATGGTTTTAAATTAAACCCCAGCAATGTTGCAAAAGCTGTTCGCAGTTATAGAAATAATGGAATTAATATGAAGGAGTTTTAATGATTGAGTTATTGTTTAACTCTTTTTAAGATATTGAATTGATTGTGAATCCTTTCGATTTCACTTAAGCTTTCTAATTAACATTGGGAATTTGAGAGTCGTCTACATAGTCGGATACTTTAACTCACTGGAGTCCTCGTCCAATCTACTTATAAAATCTACAATGTAGGTGCCTGCTCGTGTCTTAAATGGTCCATTTTCAACTTCCCTCTTCTGCCTTAACCATGCCTTCACATTCGTAATATTTTTAAACCACTCTTTTGCAGCATGCTCAGCTGCACTTTTGGTTCACACATTGATAGGTTTTATTACGCTCTGATATATTGTTTCCTTGAGGTTAAGAGTATTTTTTATAAGTATCATACATACATACATAACATTACGCCTTCATTACCAGAGTGGGGTAGGCAGAGCTACAGAAATACCAACAACTCTAAAAATACTTGTTTATAATTCTGTAACCACATTTTGCACAAGTCAACTAAGATATTTACCAGTGCATTAATGACAGGTTGCAAGCCCATCGCCTAACAGTACTACCAGCACTTATTCCCTTAGTCGCCTTTAACGACATCCACGGGAAGACATTGAGAGGCACTATTCTAACCCGGCAACCACACGGGGTACCTACGAGTATCATTATTATATGTAAAGCCATTTGTGTTAACACACTGGCCACTCCTAACTTATTTCAAATCTATCTATCTACTCATTTCTTCAAATTCTCGTCTATGCTAATTCATCTCACCTCAAGTCAGAGGGTTTTGCCTTAAAGTGATATAGGTTGTAACATAGATATTTCCGTTTAAATCCATCTCATCTAAACGAGTATTAAGCTCGCCAGCGTATTAATTATAATTTAATCCGTCACCCACCGCAATCAAGTTCTGTAGTAGCTTTACACTTTGCTAGCGCCATTCTGTTTAACAGCTTATTTGTATTTAAATTTGCCACTAATAGGTTTTCTGTTAATAGGGTAGCCGTATATTATTATGAACTAGCTGATAGAATTATTATGTCACTGTATGTAAACGCGCTCTCTCAAATTCATATCATTTATTCGGTAACTTGGCCACATAGATTGATTCAGTAACTTGGCTTGGTCTTCAATATTATCTGTATATTTCTCTATAAAACTATCTAAATTGTTGTTTAGTCCAAGCCCAGAGCTTTGTTAAGGACAACGTCAATATTAAGAATAAAAAAACATTATTTTTTGGGTAGTCAGGTAAAAAATAATTCAATCCGTGATTCGGTGTATCCGTGACAACCCAAACGAGAGCGTGGTAAGCCTCCGTTTAGTGTAAATAATTACGTGGTTTCTAAAACTTTCTAAAAAGTCTTTCTGCATTAGGATAGACTAGAGAAGGACGATGCTAGTTAACAATGTGAATGATAAAAACTATCCTCGGTTGTAGTGGTGAAGCCAAAAGAATAACTATTTATCCTAGCCCTTTGACGCGCATAAGTCTGGACGTTTGTACAAGATGCAACGTCAGTAACTGTTATTGCCTTTTATCGGTTCAGGCGAAGAACTGATACGGCAATACCCCAATCATGATACGAACCTAAACTCATAATTTAAAAAGGTCCACGTTATTTTAGTTTTTGCTGTTTGAACTCTGGATCAAGCCGACAAACCTTCCTTCAAACTTTAAACCCAGATAAGTCCGATGCCGTAAATACTACGCAAAACGGGAAAAATACGAACGGGTACATCTTGTACGTTCTGAATGTATATTTGCGTTTGTGCTGGGATTTTTCATGTTTTCTTTTTATATCATATTGATTTCCATAACATTAACGGTAATTAATTGTTGCGGTATGATTCTGAGTGTTATAGGGTATGGGTATAAGGATGCGAATCGACAACTGAAGTATTAAGTACAAATGAAAGAACTAAGGGAAGTACTATACATGAGAATAAGCGTGAATATTTAGACAGCGACGGCAGACGAAAACTCCAGATAAATGGGATAAAGGCAATAACATTTTGAAGATGATTAAACTCCCGGCGCACTATAAGGAGATAAGACATCCATTTTGGCAATTCTAGCCCTATTTGAAGACTGTCGTCATTTCTATGATCAGTCTGTTTTGAACACGACAGGCTGGAGTCATAGGCTCGCGTACAACCCGCTTGTTCGTTTACACATAAAAACAGAATCCACAGCGTATGAGCGTGCCCATCTGTTCCTCCGTTTAGTTTAAATTTTACCCATTTATTTTTCGGTAAGCCGGCACGTAGCAAATATAATAAAATAAACGGACAAACAAGGCGTGCGTTATTTATGCGATCCAGCTTTTTATTTACCGGAGAACGTAAACGCTAAAATACGACCCGGGCGTATCAACTGACGCGTGCGAACACCGACACGGAGCACTTTAGTGCAACCAACATACGCACTGCTAGATCAAAACAGTATCAACTCAAAAAAACTGTTAGATTTGTTTCAAGTCCTAACGCATTGGTATTAAAGTTGATTTAGAAATACAGTTTTTTTTTGAGTTGATGCTGTTTTGATCTAGCAGTGCGATATTTATGATTAAAAGCTGCCACCGATCTTTGAAAGGGTTCCGTTTCTGACGATGCGGTTCGGTTTATCCTCGGCACGGGCCAGTCGGTGCTTGACTCGCGTGATGGATGTTTATGTTACTATTCATATCTAATAAAATGATTTCTTTGACCAAGCACTCTTGATAGCAGGTCACTCTCTACTTGATAGTCTAAACCTACTAAAAGATCAGCATGAAGAGTTCCTTTTTTGAAAACACTCAGAGGTCATCAAAGTCATTCTGCCTGATCCGGCCAATGCTCGGATACCGGTAAAATTTTCAAACTGTTATTATGTACTTGATGCAAAACCTTTTCATTTCGGTTCCTTTCGCATAAACCGGTTTTTAAATCGGTTTTTGGAGAAAGCTTTAGGTTATTTTTGATTTATCTGGTTTTGAGCTTAAAAAACCGATTAATCCATACGCACGTCACGCACGATAAACAAGGGCTGCTTAGCGTTTTTATTCAGTACAATACTTTTGGTTTCTCGACTCACCGCTCGTGGATTAAGGATAAAATAAAGTTCTCAATACTAGAAAAGTTCAAAGCAAAACCAAAATTAACCGGTATGAACCGGTATTTTCTAAACCGGTTCCTAGCCTTGATCACAGTACCTTTATATATTTTTTAGATATTACATAATACATTATAACTTACTATAAATAAGTGAAACAAGCATAGTATGCATAAATAACCAACTTAGGTAATAGGAAAGTTATCACATATGAAAGACTACTTTGTATTTAATATTTACAATTTAAGTTAAATTTTCTTGATCATGTTGGGCTGTTACTTCCACACGCAAAATAGGCGCTAGACGTCGAGTTGCAGAAACCAGACCGTATATAAAAAAAATACTGGCCGTTAACCTTACTAATATGTGAGTAAACCGTTTAGTGTTAGTTTTGTTTACAAATTATATTTTTCTTTTATTCGAATATGTTTTATTTTAATCTGAGGTGAAGGGCTCTCTCCTTCTTCCGTTTTTACTAAAGCTATAAATCTTTTTTTTCTTTTCACTATAATAATATTGTTTGCTATTCTAGGCCGCAAAACATGTTTCGCCGATCAGGGTTGACTTGGACCTCGAACGTAAACACGACGAAAATACACCTTTTCAATAATCCGAGATTAGTCACACGTGATACGGAAGACGCGTATAATAACTATAATGTATAATATACTTAAATGTATGTATGTATGTAAATACTTTATTGTACAAAATACTGAAATTCAAATAAATACAATGGAATACAATGGTCAAAACTGTGTACATAAGATCATAATAAAGGAGAAGTTATCCTTTAAGGAATCTCTTCCAGCTAGCAGCTAAATGTACTCGTATATACAGGGTTAGAGGTGAAGTTGACTTGGATCTTTGAAGGGGATGTAGTTCCCTTAATTTCAGACCGCTTTGACTATAAAACACCATCAATGTACGACTTGTTCCTAGAAAAAATAAAAATATCCAAGGTCGTAGCGAAATTTGAGACGTTATCTAACATAACGTCTCAAATTTCGCTACTTGTATAGGTACAAATCAATATCTCCATGTTCTATTCCTTTACCTTTTGGTTTTTTCTGTTAAAATTTATGATTATGACTGTTGTGTTGCAGTGTGTTTTGTCAAATAAATGTTGTGAGTTTGAGTTGATATGTACTTTATAAACAGAGGCAGACACGTGGACCATGAATTGTGAGCGTAAATGTTCAATAAATATCATTTTGGACCTTGGATTGTTTCAATTTTCCAGGACCAAGTTTTAAGTATATTGAGGACGTAATAAATACTGTTCAATTTTACTATTACCTAGAAGCCTTTCAACTAAGTTTCTTTTAAGAATTCTTGTAATACCCAAGACTGTTATATCTTGTTAGATAGCTGAAGAAACCTAGATATTTTGAAATTCGTCTGCAGTATACTTTTTTTTAAATATCCCTATTATAAAATAATATTTGGTGAGAATTGATTTCCTTCTTTAGCTATCATTCGTCTAATACATCTCACACTGTCAAAAAGTTATCAGATCTCTTGTAGAGCCACGCTTCTAACTCTACAAGCCCTAAGTTCACAAACTATACACCTAAGTAAAAATATATGGCATAGGCCGTTTCGTTACTACAAGAACTATTGTATAACATATTGTATAAATATAGAAAATAGTTAATATTTTCACGTAACGGCCAAGCCACATTATTTTGGCTTTAGGAAGTACCCTAAGAATTTTGACGATGATAAGTCATTGACAAAACCGGGGTTTTTTAGATATCAATAAAATCTAAACTGTAAGAGCTATGCAATTGAAATTTTATACGTTTAATAAGTCTGCTATTGAAATCATATACCGAGAGTTTTGTTAATCTGGTATAATCCAAACCCTAGTTATGAGGGTTCAAAAAAATTACGAGTCGCTTCGAAAAAAGGTAGGTAGAGCCCTTGCACTTCGCTTGGTTCGTCTTAGGGGGGCATGGCTGTGCCCCCAGATAGAAATTTGTGGATGCCCTTGCTTTCTCAACCACAACATACACTATTACCTTGATGGCCTTACACTATAAATAACTTTACAGCTGTTCAAACATTTTTGTTGTTCGTATTTTTAATTATGTCACTCGGTAAAACTGCTTACAACCGACTTCAATTCAGTTCATTGCAGTTTTTCTTCTTATTAAAATCGATGACATGGTTCCTAAGAACAGATCTTCGTATGTCTTATAGTTTCAGATATTCCCATACTGACCGGTTTAAATGAGACATCTTGTATATTTACACGAGTATACACACAGATTGATCGAACGTCATCATCTCGCCCTCCCACCAACCGCTCGGGGTGGGCGCAGCACATCTTTTTATCCCCGACCAAAAAGGGGTGTTACTCTTAAACATGTGTAGTTTTGTGTCTGTGTGTCTGTGTCAGTCTAAGGCATCATACCTCCCAAACGATAAATAGATAAGGACGCGGGTTATTTTTAAGAAAGCGAAATTTAATCAGGTTGTTTTATAGCTAACTTGCGACTTTCATGAAACAGGGGCGGGTGCGCATTTTCTCACATAGCGTATGAAGTTCTATTATCGGAAATCCGAAAATATTTCTCATAACTTTACATTATAATGATCACTCTGCAATCAATGTTAATGTCAAAATGTAATCAATATTAATTACACACCTGTTTATTTTCAGCATTTTAGAAATAACCAACTGGTAAATAATGTTAGGTTAGGCTTGTTTTATAAACGTCCTAAAATCAGAACGGTTTCAGTAAATTTCACTTTAGGAGTTGCGATGATTATGAATAACAAATTATGAAGAAAAAAAACCGGGCAAGAGCATGTCGGTCCATGCTCAGTGTAGGGTTCCGAAGCCGTTAAGTACTACAAACATAAAAATCAACAAGTAATAACTAGTTTTCTATTTAAAGTCAATTGGTGCCGTCTTAGATGATTTTAGTAGGTATAAACTAGTGGTCCTGATATCCGTGTTACACGCGGAACCGTAGCTCCGTGATCTTAGCACCGGCGGTGCTAAGTTCCCGAACTACACGGTCACGCCAAGATACGTATCCGTGTCTGCGTTCGGCTACGTATCTGCGGATCTCGGCTCCGGCTGCGCTCCGCACGGTTATTGAATGAAAGCTTGTCGAACGGAGCCTTATTAGATATGTGATATGTGTTCTAGTTTATTTTAGTTTGTCAAGCTATAGTTATATTTTTCTTTTTAGTAATTAGTGGTATTATTCAACCCAGCCATTATGAGTTTAGACAAAAACAAAACCAAGGACTTGCCGAATGCATTGCATGAATATGAAAATGGACCCAAGAATAATAATATTTGTCTATTATTTATTAACTCCCTGATAAGAAACGAAACAGGTCGACCAACGCAACATTTTAAAAGTTTGTCAAGTGGTATAATCATTTACTCTGTTATTCATTATCATTACTGACTGGACAACCCTTCGTCGGTGAGAATACAAAGAAGTAGTTGCACGTGCAGATAAAGATAACAATAGTTTGCGGGCAATTAATAATCTTTATAAGCAGCTTTGGGTTTACCTATTAAGTACCATGTGTATCTATTGTTCGTGAAGTCGAGTGAAAGAAAGAACTCCCCTTATAAGCCAAAAGGCGGTATGTCAAATTCAACAGCCAAAGTAGATTCAACCCTCTTCCGTAAGTGATAAGGTAGCATTTGCCACAGAAGTTTAGACCGAGATACCGCCTTTTGTTTTAGCACGGCAGAGAAGTGGCCGTGTTATTTTGTTTGATTTGAAACAAACACTCAGGTATTTTTTGCTATTTTGGTGGGGGCTGTTTCGAACTTGAATTCATAGAATAATATATGTACTCATAGGTCATTATTAAGTAAGACACAGTCAGTGAACCTTGCGAGACATACCTAAATAGTGCAGTTCATTTTTTTTTAAATGTTGATTTACTTAAAAAATGTTCATTATAGTGTTGTTTTATTACACGAATTATTTAAATATACATCTTTTGCAATCTGTATTGGTTTTAGCCTCCAACAAAATATTTATATTTATATAATGACTCATTAAACCAATTTTAAATGCAAAAGCAAAGATACTGAAATCAAAAACACGACTATCGCATAACATTCGGAGGTCTTAAAGACACACATAAAATCTTCATTAAACGTCACGGTCACGGGCGGATCGGATCTACGTGTAAATAAGAAACGTATCTCCGTGTAACACGGAGCTACGTATCTTAATTACACGTAGCCGAATTTCACGTGTCGAACGGCCGGATCTCCGTTGCCGTGTTACTCGGTAACGGAGATTCGGCTACGGGTACACGAAACACGGACACGACCAGGAGCCCTAGTATAAACACTTTGATTGCCTGTATCTCAAGAACCATTGCAACTTGCGTCTAACAAAAATTAGTGCTTTAAATATTTCATAAACGGATTAAGTAAATCGTTCTTTTTTTTACAAATCCATAATATTTTTTTAAAACCTATCCAACAACATCCCACACTATAACGTAGACGAGAAAAAAAGTACACACACGTTACGTATAGGAGAGGTACCCTAAAAAAATATATTTTTTTACATTTTATTGTACCACTTTGTTGACTAGACTAATTTGCATATTCATGCCAAATTACAGCTTTCTAGTACTAATAGTCTTTGCGCTAGGCTGCGGACGGACGGATGGATGGACGGACATGACGAAACTATAAGGGTTCCTTCTTTGACTACGGAACCCTAAAAAAAGTATGAGGAAAAAATATGAAAGGTGATTATTATGAATACAAATCGGTAGTAAAACAAAGAATAGGAATAAGAATTTTACGTGAGCCAATATAGAAGCAGCAGGCGATGCCACTATGCCGGGGTATTTTATCTTTTTAATTCTTCCCAGTATCCATAAGATCAAAAGAAACAATTACCTACCTTATAATTAAATAAAACAATTACAAATTACTTACGTGGCAACACCAGCGCAAAGATCGCAATCGCCAACATCATCGTCTGCCAAAATAGATTACAAATATAATTCAGCTAAATTCTACCACAATTTAAATTATTACCTATATCTGCGGAAACCGAAAATTTGTTTCAGCAGTCAGCTCGATCCGGATACAAATACCTTTTCGAAACTGCTACGGTGGGCGATTTCAAGTTTTAGAAATAGTACAGATTAATATGGCAAATTCAGGATTTGTATATAGTTGGGAATCGGTAAAGGGTTTATAGTCGATTTATATACAAACGCTATTTTTTCCGAAACTGTAAATATTTCAGGATTTATTTCAGGACCATCGTGTAGACCTCTATAGGTTAGGTTAGGTAGATTTTATAAAAATCTGAATCGTTTACAGTTTTGGAAAAGTAAGCGTTTGCCCAAATGATATGTTTGGGAATTGACTCGGTTTGGGAAACGTTCTTTGACCAAACATTAGTAAACCATGGCTTAAACCATAAGGTACTTTTGTCCCACAGATTAATTGCGGGTAAATAAGCTACTATTTTTACAATTATATTTCGCTAAAACCAATATTTGCTTAAAACGTTACATTCAAGTAAGTTAAGGGTTATAACGGTTGTCAAAGTATGTCAATTTATAAAACAATAAAGTCATACATTTTTAAGTTAAAAACTGACATTTCATGTTTCGTTTATTTCATTAATATCCGTTTTATTTGTAAAAACAAATATGTCAATTGCATAATTTTATGGTAAAACCAGTTTACGTTACATTGTCTGTTAACTTTTACCAAAAGAACGACTCGAGAACTGTCTGTTTATCTAATAAAATATATGACTGCAGAGAACCGAAATAAATACTTACAATATTCAAAAACCAGCTGTTTTAAACGACTGAAACGTGCGCCTCCGCAACCGCGATATATACCCAAGGCTGTTCAAACACGAGGCGGCTCTGCTGTTCACATTAAAACAGTGATCCATTTATGCTACGTTTAATTTTTTTCTGCAGCTAGTATATTTGCTAATAACTAGCCGGCGAACCTCTCTTGAGTCAGCACGCTCACGCATGAATCCAGATTGGTTGCGGTTATTCTGGCTATTGGTTAAAAATGTTCTCGTTGCATTTAGGAACATTGCTCAAACTTTATTAAAAAAAACCGAGCAAGATCATATCGGACCATGCTCAGCGTAGGGTTCCATCCGTAGCCGAAAAACAACCACAAAAAAATATCAAAAAACAAACTAATGAACTAATTTAGTATTTAAAGTTATTTGGTGGCATCGCAGATGATTTAGTACGTATACGCACTTCAATAATTTAAGGTATTTTTGACCCCCGACGCAAAAACCCCTCTTTTTGCGTTCAACACTGGCACTAACTGAACTGTGGTGCTAGACAAGTTGCATTCGACAATCATTAGCGATTATGTTTCGATTGATAAATGTATGAAATTGACGTAAGCCACCGAGATAGTAACGTGACACTTACGTCAATTCCATATATTTTTCAATCGAAACAATCGCTAACGATTGTCGAATGCAACTTATCTAGCACCACTGATACGTCGGAGGACCGCTAAGTGAATGAAATAATATAAAATACCGCAGCTACTTAGCGGTCCCCGACGTGTCAGTTCAGTTAGTGTCGGAATTAAACTTTTCGAGTACAATATATCCTAAACGGTCCCCAAAATCTAAAAATAGATATAAACATACAGGAAAACTTTGTACAAAGAGTAATAGTGTTCTAGCTTTTACTTGTTTATCTTTAATCCTTCAGTAAAAATGCTCAGCCCCATTAAAATGGGTTCAGCTGTTAAGACGCGAAAGCGAAACATACAAACGAACGTCTGTCGAACAGACAGACATTGGGCTTAGCATGGTTTTCTAGCTCCTACAGTTACAGGCTAATTCCATCCATGTGTGACCAGCTCCAATCTAATAACTATTATTTTATTATTATGTGGTATTTTATCCGCGTGGTTGCCGGGTTAGAATAGTGCCACTCCACGTCTACCCGTGGACGTCGTAAGAGGCGGCTAAGGGAATAAAGGCTTGTAGTACTGTTAGGCGATGGGCTTGCAACCTGTCATTAATACACTGGTAAACATTTGTTTGCCTGTTTGTTACAGAATTATCAACAATTCTTTTTAGAGTTGTTTATTTTTGTCGGTCGGTCGACCCCACTCATGAAGGCGTGATGTTATGTACGTATGTATGTATGTATGTTGTAAAAACATGTTTACTTGCATATCAAATATTCGAGGTGAATAAAAACGTTGCTGCTAGTTTTTTTTTTTTAATTGAAATATCGAAACTTATTCACATTTATCGAATTAACATACGAGTAAGATACATATATTGACGTCAGTCGTCACGCTTATTACCATTAATTATGTCATTTAAACAAGTGCCTTGCACACGAATGTAATCTAATTTACCTTCTACCTATGTAAGCGTAACAAATCGAGATATACATTTTGCAACAACATGTCTCTCATAGTACAGTTAGCGGCGAAAGCGGAAGAAGACTAAGAGCTCGAAATTGTATGCATCACATTATACCTACTGCTAAAAATAAAATAATCAAGAAAAAAAGAGACAAACATTTAATAGCACCAATCACACACAAAACCTCGTAAGGTATACTAGAAACAAGAAGATTTTAGTGAGAGGAAATTAAGTTTAAAAACGTTTGCTATAGTATACCAATTTTAATTTCTAAACAAAGAAAAATGGGCTTTATTTTCGTTGTGATATTGTTTAAACTAAATTGCCTTGATTATATACACCCTAATGCACATCGGGGCTTACGACGATAAAATAACAAAAATAAGGAAAAGAGAACAGATCAAAGAAAAGTGATGTTTGTCGCGAAACGGTCCCAACTCAGCATGTGCTGGCTGTGAAGCCAACGCTGATCTTCCAGTGGGACCGCCCGGGGGAAAGACGGAAGGTGACATTACAAATAATGTTTCTTATACTCTTGCGGTCAAATAATACGGGTCAGAGTGCGTTTTTCATACTAAAGAGGCTATTTCGAAGCCTTGGTTCCTCGCCAGGGAATGCTTTTAGTCTAATCTGATGATGGATACCCCGAGCATCGATACAGGACTTCCAGAGTGCCTAGGATAACCAACTGATTGAATCTGCGGCTAACGCCGGAATTGTGCATGTTCAGAAAAACTTTTAAAATGGCAATAAAATGTAAGGAAAACCAAATGCTGACCCTAACTCTCTCGCTGTGGTGTCAACTGATTGTGCGATCAGTTAGGTGTCTTAAGAACTTTTGACCTCCTCTATTGACCTCGTAGTATCCATCATTAAACCTTACTCAAGACCACTCCTGGCTAGGAACCAAGGCTTTGAAATAGCCTCGTTTGTATGAAAAACGTACTCTGACCCATATTATATGACCGCGGGTGTATTATATATGAAACAATAAAAACAAATCGAGTGTGTCAGTGGTTAACAAGGATCACAGATAGGAACAAGTAGCGCTCAGGTGGCAATCACTGGAACTAACGCTACACTGTGTACAATAGGAAACATGCATATTTATTTTTCTTACGCTCTAATAACAGTATACGCGAAATAATTGTCGTGTAAGTATTTCATAAGATATGAAGCTTTAAAAAGTCATAGTTCAGACCCCCTGCAAAAACACTCCATACAAAATCGACGACAGGAATGACGTCACAGCTGTCGTTCCATGTTTAAAACATAAGGACCTTATGACGAAATTTGCATTTATTTCGTAAATTACTATGTTTAAGCCAGTATCGTTGAATTAAAATATTACGTAAATTAAATGAGGAAGCCGAAAAAATATCTAAACATTTAAAAAAGTTTTAAAATTTTAACAAGTTTTATTTCTATATAAAATCGTGTATATAAACGTGTCAAAGCTTAGTTGTATTACGTTTTATATGCTTCTTTGCATTTTCTTCTAAATCGTATGAATGAAACTCAATTTAGATTTTAATTCATGTTCTTTATTATAAATACAGAACTCAGTAATAGAATCGTGTACATACATTATTTTGAACTCTTCGACAGTCCACCAACTTCTACTGTTGACTGTACAACTGAAACATAAATAAACCGCTCAAATACTTTCATAATATCCTCTTTGTGTTTCTAATATTAAATGGAGAGCATAGATAATGACGGTGACAGGTGGAAAAAAATACAGTTACCTACTATAGTATCTTGTGTTGATTCTTCAGCAGTTGTCTCCTCTTAGGAAGCGCTGGTAGATTTTAACCAATAAAAGTGCCCGTGCTGCTACCATTTTATGTATTTTTATCTTTCTTTCTCTATTCTGACTGAGCTAAACTTAATTGCTTTTTACAGATCGTATTCGTAACTTAACATGCTTCAACGGGACAAGATTTTGACATAGGCTCGGGAATTTTCGTCTATTCCATATTCCAACGTAAGACTAAAGTGTTAAGATTTAAAATAAGACTGTATTATTTTATTTTTCAGGTAAGTCCACTGAATCTTACGATGACGTTGATCGGAGAGTGGTAAGACTAGACGTAAGGACACTTTATTTACTAAGGCTGAGTACGTACCTCAAACTCGAAAAGCTCCACCTTAGTTATGATAGGTGACTACATAATAATAATAATAATAACTACTAATGAATTTAGGAAAAAAACTTTAACTTAATCCAAATTTTTGCTCGTAGGTACTTACCAACCGTACGAAGTAAAAAAAAACTTTAGGTAACCGGAAAACGAACTGAATACAAATTATTATTAAGTATATTTACTTTTTTACACTTATCACGTCTAAAAGTACTAGAGAGCGACAACACCGCAAGTTGATCCCGCATCCAATCCCGGTATTGACGCCATAAATTCGGTGCAATACAATCCCGCTTGTGTGAATTAGATGCACTCGAGGGTGCAACTGTGTTTACTACGCAAATAGCTGTTGCAGCTCATTGCGTTTCCCCCGGGGGCCGGCTGGTACTCAAGGGTGAATGGGACACGATGCACTTTGAACTTCTGAAGGAAAACGGGTCTACTCTCACTGGCTTTAATTGTCTTTACGTGAACATCTTTATGTAAATAGGTAATCCAAGTCTCATCTCATCCAACTTTTGGCCTTGTTGCTCGCAGGGTCGCCTTCGAAGCTAGAGGTCTCGGGTTCAAATCCCGGTAAGGGCAGATATTTGTGTGATGAGTGCGAGTATTTGTTTCTTATGTTTTCTATGTATTTAAGTATATATTTGTCTATATACGTAAATTTATCGTTGTCTAGTACCCATGGTATAAGCCTAGAGCTTAGTTTGGGACTAGGTCAATTTGTGTGAGATTGTCCCTCAATATTTATTTATTTTAATTATGTATGAGGAGACGAAAACAATAAACATTATTTGTCATTTATTATAAAATATATCTGAGTAAGATTAGTTGCAAAGATGGGTGGAGAAATAAAGCTCCAAGGCATTTAATTACATTGTATTAGCACATCTTTCATATTTATAATAATACTTATAAATAAAGTATATCCACATTTTTTATGTTAAGGAGAAGGCACACGAGCACTCAGGCCACCTGATGGCACGTGGAATGTGAGACCCACAGACATTTGAATTCTCAAGACTATAGTCCTAAGACCTGAAATACGTTGCCAACCCTGAGGACTAAGATGGAATGCCTCTATGCTAGTAATTTCACCGATTGTATTATCCGGATGGACCCAGCACAGAGTCCTACCACCACATCATATATACTATAAAACAAAAAATAAAACATATATGAAATTTATATTTTTGTCTGGTATATACAACAACGGAGTACATAACTTTCACAATAATAGGCTCCGCATTTAAAGACGGTACGAATGAAATAGATTACTTAGATTAAGCACTAAACAAAATAAAACAACACTCTTAAAACCCTAACAACACTACTAACTTTATTACGATGAAATTTACCCTCTGTACATACGGGTGAAAACAAGAATGTGTCGGCTCGGCAGCAGCCGTCTGCCAGTTGCGCACGATTCAAACTTTCACGGGCGTACATACAGTTGCTAGCTAAAGCGGTTCACACAGCTCCATTCCACACAAACCCAGGCTGGAATTAGAACGTCTTCATTACACTAAGCCGTGTACAAACTTACGATACTCAAATTAATTCCCTCAAATCCCCGAATCGATTACTAATCGTAATCGCGTCGACAATCGACTCCGGCTCGCCCTATCGATAAGGTTACCATCAGTTTGGAATTATATGGAACAATTACTTGTTTTAAAAGATTGATTGATTTTTATGTCGCTCATCAACCAAATATTACACATTTCTGAAAGCTGAAGATAGCGAAAATCTGTTAAATATTAATTGAATCATTGAAACCATGATTATTGAGATGTGACTCGATTGCGATGTATCGACGGGGTTTTCAAGCGCAAAGTTTAAAAGTTGCCCCCGTGTGGTTGCCGGGTTAGAATAGTGCCACTCCATGTCTTCCCGTGGTTGTCGTAAGAGGCGACTAAGGGAATAAGGGCTTGTAGTTCTGTTAGGCGATGGGCTTGCAACCTGTCTCTAATACACTGGTAAACCTCTTAGCGTGTTAGTGCAAAATGTGGTTAAGGAAATATCAGTAAGTCTTTAGAGTTGTTGGTATTTCTGTAGTAGCTCTGCCTACCCCACTCTAGGAATGAAGGTGTGATGTTATGTAAGTGTGTATGTAAGTTTAAAAATGTTACATAAACATTACGTTATCTCCATGTTAACAACTGGCAATGGTTTATCGAGATGATTCAATAATGTAGATAATAACATCTTGAACTCTACACACACATTGGTCTAGTCAAACATATCATACATAGGATAAATACATATCTATACTAATATATAAAGCTGAAGAGTTTGTTTGTTTGTTGGCTTGAACGCGCTAATCTCAGGAACTACTAAACCGATTTAGATGAAATTTGGTATGAGTATCCTTTGTCCTTCCCCGGGACTTATTATCTAAGTCCCGGGGAAGGACAAAGGATACTTTTTATCCCGGAACATTTAACAGTTCCCGAGGTAATAGCGATAAACGAGGTATTTAACATTATGTAGACGACATTATCAAATTGTGATTTAATACACACAGGGGGAGTAGCGGACCACGCGTACGAAGTCTCGGCGTCTTCTAGTTTACATTAAATTGATGAAACTTCTTCAACCCAGACCGAAAGCAGGCTCACCACAATATTCTTACCTCTGTACATATACTAAGGGGCTGCTACCCATGTACTGTACGACGACCCGTGGGAAGGATGGCGTTATATGTGGTCAAACAACGTCATAACCTTCGCGAGGGAACAAGGTGAAATCAATTTCCCGTGGGATGTGCCCAGGCGAACTAAAGCTTCTTTGCCGGTCCTTTGGAGAACCTGGGACCTTCAACCAGCATAGACAAGCTCCCGAAGCGGTTTTCGTGGTTGAAATACCTAATCATCCCGGCGTTGATTAAATTACTCCAAACATTTTTACTAACTGTATACTTGTAGGAGCCAGGGACACGTTGATGAATACGAGTATCCTTTATTAAATACTACGACAGTGTTTTCAAAAATTAAACGCTGATCAATGGCGAAGATGTACTCGTAGTATCAAGATATATAAAGTTAAAACTAGAAAGAAAAATTAAAAATAGAAAGAAAGAAATACGATAAAACATTAATTTGTAACAAAGAACAAGATGTGCACATAAAACATTGTATTCACTGAAAAAGGTCAATACACTATAGGCATACATATAGGCATTACATCTTAGTCCTCAAGGTTGGGAACGCATTTGGAGTCAGGATTGTAATCATGAGAACTCATGTCTATGGGTCTCGGATCCGACTTACCATCAGACGGCCTGCGTGCTCGTGTGCTTTTTCCTATGAGTAAAAACCAAGTTTAAAAAACTAAAGATGTATCATATAGAGACAATCCCGTTAATTGAGAACGTGTGGCGACAGCAACAGGCGCGCCATTAGCCGGGAGTCTCGCGAGCCGCGAACAATTCGTGGGAATCGGCTTAATTGATACCTGCGGGGGCGCCGAGCGCGCGGAGTAACACTTAACGGGTGGCTTTACCGAGATTTACCACACAGTAACACCAACATATGATGCTTCCAATAAAAACAACAAAAACGCATTTAAATAAACGAGGTTACTAAAGATATATGATCAAAAATGAGCTTGATGTAATTTCTGTAGGAGATTCAGGAAAAACGTAATAACGGCGGTATCGGTGGAATCAGTTTTTATCGGGCAACCGCTTGGCCGTGGATTATGGAATATTATATCACAACGGATCCGGAAAACTCATTCTTATATAAAAAATAATGTTTGTAAAATTCTTTAGAAATTTTAGATACGTTGTTAACACATTCAGCGCCAACGACCCGATATCGGGTCTACTGTTGCATATTGTATTGACGTTAGGTACTCTTACATAGCGGAAAAATGCTGCTACAGCGTAGCACTCATAGCATTGGCTGGCGGTGAATGTGTTTATAGTAGTTTATCCACCAAGAGGAATAAGGTGCCCGTGTGGTTGCCGGGTTAGAATAGAGCCATTCCATGTCTTCCTGTGGATGTCGTAAGAGGCGACTCAGGGAATGAGGGCTTCTAGTACTGTTAGGCGATGGGCTTGCAACCTTTCACTAATACACTAGTAAACATCTTAGCCTGTTTGTGCAAAATGTGGTTACAGAATTACCAACAACTCTTTTTGTAGTTGTTGGTATTTCTGTAGCTCTGCCTACCCCACTCTGGGAATGAGAGGCTATCAGGCGTGATAGTATGTATGTATGTAGGAATAAGGCACGGATTAGTAATCGAGTCCGTCCGTAAATCCGTGTGGTTGCCGGGTTAGAATAGTGCCACTCCATGTCTTCCCGTGGATGTCGTAAGGGAATAAGGGCTTGTTAGGCGATGGGCTTGCAACCTATCACTAATACACTGGTAAATATCTTAGCCTGATTGTGCAAAATGTGACTACAGAATTATCAAGTTTTTTTTGAGCTGTTTTTAATTCTGCAGTTCTGCCTACCCCACTCTGGGAATGAAGGCGTGACGTTATGTATATATGTGTAGTAATCGAGTGTGCATTTGCGGCCCGACGCAAAACGGAGGTAATGTACCATTAATACCATTGAAATGTCACATGTCACCTGTCATTGTCAGGATGGTGAAATAGGGGGCCGGACTCAGGGACTCGCATTTCGGAAGGAAAATTCCTTGGAAATTCTATGGCTACTCCACATAAGAAGGGATTTGTGGAAATTCATCCCCTAAGGTGATAAAATAGGGGGAGTAGCTACCTATAGAAACTAATTCTAGGCGTACAAAGTCGCGAGCGTCCTCCAATGTAATAAAACCGGGTGTCTATCATTTCATCGAAACACCTTTCATCGAATGAGTCATTTCATCGAATTCCATTTCATCGAGCGCTATTTTCTGCTGAAACCATAATGTTTTCAAAGTATCTTAAACATCTAACTTAACCTAACCTATGTAATTCATGTTTAAGATAACCTGAAAAAAATATAGTTTCAGCAGAAAATAGCGTTTGATGAAATGAAATTCGATGAAGCGATGAGTTACCAATAAAACCTTATCAAGTGTTAAGTCAGTAAAAAAGTAAAATATTTAGCAATCAACCTAAATTACCTACACCGCCCGAAGGGGGCATGACCCTAGTTTGTAATAATATCTAAAACTAAACACTCTTAGCAAATAATCTGTCATGCAAATAGCTATTAAAGATGTCGCTCATCCAGCCGAGGAGGTTGTGAACATTAAGTAGAGAGATTATTATTTGTATGTTCAAAATGTTGAAGTAAACGCTTGAGCGCAAACATGCGCCGATACATTCACGCCGCAAATACGTGTTTAGGTTTACCCTCGGTTTTCGCAGTTCGCGGAACATTTCAATTTAATTTACGCTTGGTTTAGGCAATCTGATACTGCCTTAACTTGAAACGGGATTGCTATTAAAATAGTGGCGTGGCTCTTCGCCACTATTTCGATAGGACGGACTCCCCCCTTACTTATGAACGTGAAATAAGCTTGGAATAGTTTATGCCATGCTTTGTCACTTTCTGTCAGATGCAAATGTCACAATTACAGATAAGGACAAAGCATGGCATAAACTATTCCAAGCTTATTCCACGTTCATAAGTAAGGGGGTTAAACTGTGAAATCTGTCATTTTGGCAAAAGGAGTGAGAAAGAGACTTCCGCTTGTAATTAATAAAGACATTTCTAAGATAAAGACGCTTCGCTACTAGTGTATTTTTAATTGTAACATTCTAAGATCCAGGCGTTTAGCTAAAGATACATTTAGCGTTCATGTCCATATTGCAACAAAGACATTACACAATCCAGACGTTTGAGCTATATTGTCATTTGGCGAAAAGGGAATTTTGAGAGTATCCCATTTGTAGCTTTATAAAACAGAGTGCAAACCTGTCAAACGGAGATAACGGTTAAATTTAACGTTTTTAAATTGACTTTTAAACATGAAAAGAAAAGCCCCTTTCGAAATTATTCTAAGCGATTCTAACTGAAATCAGCTGTTGGCTTAAACTACGTATGACGACGTATTTAGTTTAACTGACCGTTTTGATTTAAGACAATGCCAACCTAAAGCCCCAGTTTGTTACATAACCAGTTGGAAACTCACTGAACGCACCGTAACTTCATAATTCAATTGCTCTTTTCTCAACAAGTCAATATTTCCACAAAGTTCACAAATGACAATCTAAACTCCGCATTTAAGCCATTTATCACCAGCATCCGTAACTTCCAGTTTGTATAGAGAACTGGCTCCTATAGGAGACACGGGCCGGTTAACTCATTAAAGGAACAATGCAATGCACTTTAAGTTATTTAGTTTCATTCCATTTCAAACTGCTTCGTCGTCCAAGTGGTATTTCTCGACGCTGGACTTTAGTACGATAAACGAAATAACCTTGTTATTTGTGAAGCAAGTAGCTAAGCCTGGGTGACTACATCCGTATACAATAAATATAAATACATAAGGGACAATGTCACACAAATTGACCTAGTTCCAAACTAAGCTCTAGGCATGTACTATGGGTACTACACAACGATAAACATACTTAGATAGAGAAATACATACTTAAATACATAGAGAACATCCAAGACTCAGGTACAAATATTCGCGCTCATCACACAAATATCTGTCCTTACCAATATCTGGCTACCGTGTCGTCAATACCAATTTATTTATTTATTTCAGAAACATACAAACTTGCAGTAAACACAAGTACCAAAGCTTTACATTAAGTCAGATAAAATAGAACAGAAAACCAATATCGAATTTGGTGAAGATTGACGAAATATTTAGAATTTATTCGGTATTAGCGAAATAAGTGTTTCTTCTTATGCAAATACCAAGGCTACAGAGGTTAGAAAGTGTAATAATATCCCGAAGTGAAATTAACTCGGCGGCGGAAGTGCGGGCAGCGCCCAAACACAAAGAGAGCCCGTATTTCCTGCCCTATTTTAGCACTACATTGTTTCAAACATAATTCTTAGTAAAATGTGCATTAGTCAGCTGACACTGGAGAAATTTAATAAATATATGGAATTGAATTGGTTTGTGTTTTCAAGCCATAAGGTCATAAGGTTATTTGAACATGCATCGGATATGACGTCAAATATTGACAAAGATTAAGAAGAAATCTTCCTAAATCTGAGCCTATAGCGAAGAAGCGTTCACTAACTAGGGTTTCGATTCGTTTTGTTTTTAAAACAATCGCGACACTAATAGTAACGCTAGTTAGCGAATGCGTCTTGGCTATAGGCTCTGTGCATATTCATACTACTGATCCATACTCTATATCCTACTAATATTATTTGAAAGTTTGTGTGTGTGCTTACACCGTGGATAGGCTACATGGCTTCTTTTATCCCGGAAAACTTAAATGTTCCCGGGGAAATATCTGTAATCGAAATCTACATGGGCGAAGTCGCGTGCAGAAAGTAGTTAATATTATAAATGCGATAATGCTTCTATTTAATCCTTCGCAGCTAAACCACTGAAGCGTATTTAATGAAATTTGGTGATATACAAAATAGGCCGCATACAAAATTTTGCAAATTTCGCAGATTTTTGTGATTTTACAGTTGAAATACAAATTTTCTTCTACAAATTTTAATGCGCAACACTTAAGTTAATTTCGATTTTCAACGAATGTATGAAATACTTTTTGGCTTTTTTTTTATTTTTTTTTATTTATCGACCTGAAAATGGCGACTGGTTTGTGAATTTTTCTGTAAGAGGTTTAGAATATAGCATATTCACGAATCATTTTGACGTCTAAAAGGTATGAAAAAATTACAATTTATTGCTGTAAAAGTCCTCTAAAAAATGTATAAATTACTTTTTACCATCTTACTATATTTTTTTTGTTAACTTGTTAAAATTTTACAGAAAATGGAGAAAAAATAGTTTTTAATGTCGGCTAAATATATAATGTTTTAAAATAACCTAAATCCCGAATTTAAAATCTCGACAAAAATAAAAAAATAGCTCATTCACTCATAACTCATTTATTAGATCATATCTGAAATGATATTTCATGATGTGCATTAGAACTTATAGAAAAACAGTATTTTAACTGTAAAATCACGAAAAGAAGCAACATCTGCCAAATTTCTTATACGGCCTCTTAAACCTCGAGAAATCACATAGGGTACTTTTCATCCCGGAAAATAGAGTAATTCTGGTAAAACGAGCTAAACGCGGACGGCGTCGCGGAAAACTAGTAGTAAATAAGTCTCTATCATTGTGTACATGGACTACATCATGTCAACACACGACGCGTGTTGGCAGCCGGGATTGTTTGCTGGAGGCGCCACTCAGTCGGATTAGCCTATATGTTACACTAGAGTGGGACGCGAAACATGTTTATTCGCATAATTTTTCCGAAAACCAATTTTATGTACATCGAGGTAAGAACATTAGATGTACAATAGACCAGATTGACTGTAGGAAGAGGGAGAGGCGTTCTTATTTCGAGTTACAAACTCCACTCACTTAAATGATGTTAAAGCATTAAACAATCTTTAAGTTTAAAACCTGTATTAAATCTGGATAGGATAATTATTTCCCGTAATGTCATGCAAGCCCACGACTCAATAAACGAATGCTGTCCCCATTTGCCGTCTGTCGAGACAAAGCCGGTCCGAACACAATGCATAATTCATTTTAATAACCAGGATTATCCCGTCTCAAGACCCGAAATTAATTATTGTATTAATATTTATATTCGGATTAAATAATTTGCAAATATGCGGACTCCGTGAATGTATTAGGGCGGATGATAATTGGACTTATTTTAATATTAGGTTGTGAAGCGAAACCTTTTTAAAGGTTGCAAAATATCTGGTAATAATGAGATACAGTATTTACGTTAAAAGCTTTAGTAATTAAATGTTAAACTTTATTATTTGATCCCGTTTAGGAAGCGAGTTAGAAACGGTTTGAATGTCAAGATCATTTTAGGGACACCAATCGGTATCCTAATTACATTATGATTTGGGTCGATTTATTTTTATTCTGTATGTTTTTTTTCAACTGAGTAGCTCATTGTTTCACATAAGTTTTTGGACATTATTACTTTGTTGACATAATTAATCGTTGCCATAATTTTTGTATCGCTAGAACCGTAAACTTTACTGAAATACTTAAATATCTTGCATATAGAGTATTGAACTACTGCCAAGCAAACGTGGTCGAACTTTTGAGTTCCCTTAAGAGGATAAGACGCACAGTCTTAGGATTGCATTTTGATATTGTAAGTCTCGACCATTTTCTCCATGCCACAATAATATATATTTATAATTAACCCCGTGTGCCAGGTTAGAATAGTGCCACTCCATGTCTTCCCGTGGATGTCGTACGAGGCGACTAAACTTCTTGGCCTGATTGTGTAAAATGCGGTTACAGAGTTATAAACGAGTCTTTTCAGAGTTGGTATTTCTGTAGCTCTGCCTACCCCACTCTGGGAGTGAAGGTGTGATGTTATGTATGTGTATAATAAGTAAACCTAAAACAATATGCATTGTCTTTGTTTAACGAGTGGCAATTTCAAGATACTTACTTCGTCGCTGTTTGTTGGCTTTTTTAGCATACGTAGTCATCAGCTTTGAGATATTTCCTCATCCCTGCGACGCGCGGACGTGTAGTGGGCGCTCACTAATGGCCGCGGGCATTACCGAACTAATCCCCTTACTTAAACGCATGTTAATGAGCGTCTCCATTCATGGCTGTAATCCGCGCGCTGCAGGCGAACACGAACCGAATCGCTTCGTAGTATGGTCGGGAATCGCTAAGTACTCTGGGGAATTAGCAAATAATACGGAAAGGTTTAGAGTGGTGCTTACTTTAACTTAGGTTAGAATTTTGTATATAATTATTTTTTAAGTCATCCACTATCCTTCTTCTTACTGACATTCCTTTTTAGGGTTTCTTAGTAAAACTACGCCCTTATACGTAGTTTCACCATGACCCTCAGTATGTTACACTCAATCTTTGTTAAAATCTATCAAAGTTATAAAGTTTTTTTATTTATTTACATATATTACCGCACACTAAAACCAAAATTCAATTAGGTAAATATTTAGGTATCGTTGGATAGCTCTTAAAAATCATTATGTGTATGTAGTTATTAATGTTTAGTTATGAGGGACCGCTGAGGACATACTCAACTTAAAAATAATAATTTTCGCTCGAGTTACGTTCGCTCTACTACAGCCAAAATAGCCAAATCAACAAAGTTCTGGAAAATAGCATAATTGAAAGCACGTAAATAATTTAAAAAGAACTTGCTACTGGTCTTATAAATGTGAAAGTTGTTAAGGGTTTTTGCATGTATTGTGTTCCAACCAAAGATGTACGACGGATCAGATTTCACTGTCCTGATATGAAACTTTTGTCCATGAACATTTTAGTTGACGAGGGAATTAATTATTTTAATCTTGTTGTTGTTTAACTCGTTTGACGCGGATGGAATGGCGGGGCTGCAAGCAAAGACTAATAAGTAATGTTTGGGTCATACACAGATTTAGGTTACCGTCTTTCCTGTGGACACACCGAAAGTTAACGTTTTTAAGACCTAATTTTATGGCTAAGCCCATAACCGCAAAAACGCCGTCAGGACTGCTTTAGACCCATCATATAAAAACATAACTTATATGCACACAAGCTCATAACTATTGACCACAACAGAGACAACTTTAGTTATTAAGAGTGTGTATGACTTATCGATACTTTGAAGCTGTAGCTGATCAACAAGACAAATCCATATTGCGTAGAACTTTTACAACAAAACTTTGATTTTACAAACTATGTTGAGAACCTTGAGACGAGCACTTTCTGGTAACGCCGGGATCTCTCCGCCGCCAGCTGGCTGATGGACCCCACCTGCGGCGAGCCGGACTGGAAAATAAAAACTTTGTTGAAGCGCTGAAGTTCGCGCACGGACTAAGGATAGTAACAAAGTTGTGTAAACTCCTTCATTCTGCGATTCACTGATTAAGTTATACTGCCGTAGAAATTAGGTTACAGGGTAAAAGTAAACCCGCTAGTTCGAAGAGTTTTAAAATGGCATCATTGTCCAAAATGTCAACTAACTTTAAAATGAATTGTGGTTACTTTGTAGTTTTAGCGTGTCTATAATTTATAGCGTATGTTTCAATGCGTGTTATAAAATTTTAGTTACGATTATTGTAGTAACTATTATTAATATTTGATAAAGACAAAGATAAAGAGACATTTTTTCGCAACAATAAGTACACAATTACATTGTATACATACAAAAGAACAGAGAAACTGTTGCGAAACGGTCCCAACTCAGCATTAGCTAGCCGTAAAGCCAGCGCTGGTCTTCCGTTGGAACTTAAAACAAAACAACGCAAAAAGAAAAACAACATGGGTTATCATAAAAATTAAACAACTATTTAAACAAAAAATAATAATAATATGTAAGAGAAAAACTAAAAATAAAAATGACGATTGTCTACGGGCGGTCAACTCAAAGTATAAGGATTGGCTTGACCGCATTAATCTGTGGCCAAAGTGAAGTACAACCACAGCAACACATTTGCGAAGAATTAATATATAATATAAATGTTCTGGATCATCCTTGATGGCTTTACCTCTCCACTAATATTCTGGGGCGAACGCATAATTTAGTAAATATAGAGTGAAATATTTTGGCAATCTCCACCCCATTAAATAAGAAAACTAATCGTAAAAACAACTAATTGCTTTCAACGAAAGGATTTTTATCGCATGCGTTATATTTCTTCCCGATGAGTCTAGATATTTGGCTACTAGCCGATTTTTAGGATAAGGTGGGAAATTTAGGAGGGATTGGAATTAACCCTTTGAACGCCAACGGCCACTAAAGTGGTCATGAGCTGTCGTGCCTACAACGCCGCCGACCATTATACAGGTCACAGGTACAGTTTAAAAGAGACGTTATATCGTATAGATTAGTTTAAAATTTGCATAACTTTGAATTCATGTTTGGCGTGTGAGGCATTTGTATTTGACGTAAGGCGTTCAAAAGGTTTAGACTTTATCCGGATGTTCTCTCTGTTCTGGAGGAGCACACGGGCAGGCTTTGTGGCCCACGGATATACGCCATCTTAGGCTGATATATTCGTAGCCAACTCTGAGGGCCATGAATGCCTCTATGCTCCTCACGCCGGGTGGTGGCGATCAGAACGGACTCAGCATAAATGTTTTAAAAAACAAAAAAGTCGGCTTTTTTGGTGAAAATATTGTGGTCGCCTACTTCAGTGGGACTATCCTATTAGGTAGGTGCCTACCATTTTAAAAGAAGTTTTTTTTTGCGTTTGTGAAGCCGGTTTTTTGTTTTTAAAACATTTATTTTATTTTATACTTTTTAGTTAACATAATACGCTGCTCCGTAGTCCCACTTACTAGTTGATATGAAACTTTAAGTTTCAAGCGCGCCGCAAGCAACGCCGCCGGAAAGTCATAGTCATGTTTCAACAAGTATCTTAATCAAGATATCTGATCGCCATCCTTGAAATAGGTACCGTTGAGTTCCGATGGCCATCAGTGGTCTTCATCATCAGTTCCACTTCCCTAAATAATACTTACTGAATGCAAATGCTAGATTTGTTACTAAAATACTAAAATCGCTATATGTTACATACATACATACACATACATAATGTCACGCGCTTATTCCCAGAGCAACAGAATACCAACAACTCTAAACTTGTTGATAATTCTGTAACCACATTTTGCATAGTCAGGCTAAGATGTTTACCAGTGTATTAGTGACAGGTCGCAAGCCCATCGCCTAGCAGTACTACAAGCCTTTATTCCTTAGTCCCCTCTCTTTCCTTATGTTTGCCTACAATATTTGAGGAGTTCCCTCAATTCCTCACTGATCCCCTCATCAGATTTGGTGACAATGGGACCACCTTGATCTCTATCAAACCAAAAAATATATATCAAAATTGGTCCACAATTGACGGAGTAATCGATGAACATACATAAAAAAAAGAATACGTACAGTGGAACGTACAGCCTTCTCCTTTTTTTGAAGTCGGTTAAAAAGGTCAGGCCTGGTGGTAGCCTTATTACACTGTATTGAATAGTACACACGCACACACGGCTTACGGTGTATATTAAACTGGCTAGGAACGTAGCTCTTTGTACTAAAATGTTAATTATATCTAGTTTTGTAATTTTACTCGCTTTTGTAACCTGAAATAACTACTCTTATTTTTATTGCTTGAATCCGAAGGAAGAATGGTCTCCACCTACTCAGGCAATGTTTGCTTACGCGGGCGACACCGTCCCGGCCAATACATAAATGAGTATTTTTATAAATAATGATTTTGAATTTGAATTGAATTGAGCTTTACCTAACCTAACCAGCACTGCTCTGAGAGGGTGGTCTCCAGTCAGAAAGCCAATCATTCATTTTACGTAATTTATTTTTCGTATCTCGGCGCTGTCATTGCAGCTGTCATTCTATGATGACTCATTAATAGAAGTTGTCCACTGTACATAATACAAATACAACCGCAACTCACCTACAGCCTAACACAATAACCATGGTATGTGCGTGACTATTTCCATGTTAATAATTATTTACACTACCCTTAAAGACCGTTTTCTGCGTATTGAAGCTATAATCTCATAAAACCAAGAAAGCACAATTACAAGCGTGCGTCCACATGTCCAACTCGCGTCATAATGAAATCATACGTGTCCATTACGACCAATTAACGGTGACCCGTGATACCTTAATAGATTGCCCCTCGACCCCCTCGGACGCCCTCGAGCTGGGAGGCGGGGGCTGGGAGGGCAGGTCATCCTATTTATATTGCATTATCGACCGTCCTCCGCGGAGGTAATTGATCTAATGTGAGGTCTTTATAGGCTTCTTGGTGACATTTGCGTCGTCGGAGCGTTTATAGAGCGTCATATTTTACGCGTTGCCTATTGTAATAAATTTAGAACCTTTTATGTCTAACACAATTACTCGTGGGTCATACACACTCTTAAAAACAAAAGTTGTCTCTCCTGTGGATAGTGAAGAGCTTGTGTGCATATAAGTTATGTTTTTATATGATAGGTCTAAAGCAGTCCTGACGGCGTTTTTGCGGGTATGGGCTTAGCCAGAAAATTAGGCCTTAAAAACGTTAACTTTCGGTGTGTCAGTACAGGAAAGACGGTAACCTAAATCTGTGCATGACCCTCGTATGTCTTTTGATGGTGGAATACCCATGCCGTTCTGATACTTGTGGACTTGTTTTTATAATTTTATAATTCAGTCATATTGATGGTAACAAACGGATTATTACCACAGTTTTAAATAACTGGCGAGTTCATGATGTTTCAAGTATGTTGTATCATCACGATCTCGGGAGAACTGAAGTCTGCGGAAGGTTGACCGCTAAGTGTAGCCGTATCCTACCCGCGTTATGAAAAATGACCAGGTGCTTAAAAATAAAAAATAAAAATATTATTTATAAACGGTTTATACATTTTTCGCTTTGTCAGATCCTAATTCTATTAGCTGTTACTACAAACGAGGCGTAGTGGGTATTATTAGTATCAACAGTGCGCGAACGTTATTGCTGTCCGTCGGTCTGTCAATATTGGGACGCGCTAGCACTCGCAAGTAAGTGCTTTACATAACGTGGCAGAAAACATTGTTAGAAATGGTACAATTGATAAAATACAGACGCTGAATACGAACAGATGTGGCTCGCCTCTTATATTCGTTTCCAATAATATTTAAAAGGCTGATAGGATAGATTAGAATGTTGACATCTGTTACTTGGAAAATGTGTCGATTTTTAACGTGAAGTAACCAACTCTAGGCACAGTTTGATTTTTTGTTGCTTCTCTTTACTATGAAAGTAAACTCATAATTAGTGCCTTAATCACTGTAACTGGTTCTGGGTGTAGCATTTCAGTTAAAACACTTTTCATTTTTCTGGATCGCTCTTCCACAAATTCAATACAAGTATTACTAAAAAATATATCAAAATGGTTACTCTGACAATTGTGCCAGGACATGAGGCTAGTAAGCCTTGACGCTGGTGTTTCAACGCTGCCAACATAATAGCTAGCTATTAATCCTGTGGGCCTAACGTGCTGGCACGGGAACTATTGTCGAATACGTCAAATGGGAACAAAAGTCAAATATTGTAATGATATTATTAAAGTAACAGCTATCCGGGGTTGAAGTTCAAGTCACACAAAACACGCTTTTATTGTAAACCTTAACACTTTATTCCCACGTTGGAATATGCCCGAACCTATGTCCCGAGCCTATGTCAAACTCTTGTCCCGTGGCAGCGTGTTAGGCTCACTGCTGGAGGGTTATTATGAGCTGTCTTTGCAGTTCATTTTATTGTGAGCGTAAAGGGCAGAGCTATGGCAGTTATATAGCCCTGTCCTTTTCTCTGAGCGAAAAAAGAACTGCACAGATATGTCATATCTTTGCTCTAAAATACACCATTGACTTGTCATACATGTTCAACGTCATCGTCACACAAATAGACACAGTAGACTAAATACTTCCATTGTAGACATATCCTCGAAATTCGCCTTAACGTCCAACCCTTATAAATGGCCTTTATAAACTTTTGAAACGGAGAGATCCACTCGGCAAAGCCGTCTGTAATGAAGTGGAGACCGCCAAGTTCTTTGTAAAGTTAAACACGCTTTGTCACATTAGCCCTCTCATTCAACTTTGCAGCTCACGGGTGGAAAGTTCCAGGCTCAAAGGCGATCACCTGTGAGTTTAGACGAGATTGGTTTCATAGAAGTATTTTAGGGTTACTCGTATACCTACTAGTTAATTTTATTATTACAAAACTTTATTCTGATTTGCAAAAGCTTCTATTTTTAGGGTTCCGTAGTCAAACTAGGGACCCTTTTAGTTTCGCCACGTCCGTCCGTCTAGCTAGCCTACCGCAGAAACTCTTTGTACTACAATGGTGTAATTTGGCATGAGTATGAATATTAGTCACGCCAACAAAGTGGTACAATAATATTTAAAAAAAAAGAATTTTTTAGGGTAGCTCTCCTACATGTAACGTGGGGATGATTTTTTTTTCTTGTCTTCTTGTCGGGTAAAACAGTTTTTCGATTAAGTAATCTGTTTATGAAATATTAAGCTTTAAAGAGCTAATTTTTATTAGATTCAAGTGTCCCCCCCCCCTACAGCCAAAACTACAAATACTAAAAATCTGAAAAAAAACTTAAATGAAAGAGCATATAACGAAAACTAAGACGACTAAGTAGACATCATTGGTTCTTGAGATACAGGCGATTATAGTGTTTGTACCTACTTAAATCATCTAAGACAGCCCCATTTGACTTTAAATAGAAAATTAGTTATTACTTGTTGATTTTTATGTTTCTAGTACTTAACGGCTTCGGAACCCTACACTGAGCATAGTCCGGGCAAGAGCAGCCCGGTTTTTATAAAGGTATTTTAAGAAATTGCTTTAGCGATACAATGCAAGAAAATCATAATAATCCAATCTTAATTACCTACCCATTTACAATAATATTTCTTTTAGATGTTATCCTAATTAATTGTATAAATAACTAAAGTAATCTTGTAATCCTTCAGTAAACTACAACAAATAGACTTTCTTTTGTTGCTTTGCCAAAATAACGGATAGTCAACATTGATTCGACAAACAATACAACAATCCACTAATGACCGAAACCCAAATGTTCTTACAAGCCCCTCTTGTCTCAAATGAACGCTTATTTAAGAAAAAAGAACAATCACCCACTCAATGTTTGAACAATACGATACAATGATAGGTTCGTCCGAATGTTACTTTATTAGACAATTCATTAAAAGCTAATGGAAAAGCTAACCTAAGTATTTAACGGTGTGTGGATACCAACGAAAACAATAGTTATTTTTTCTTTAACTTACAAGTTATCGATACTCCGGGCAGTAACTGTGGTTAGTGAAAGCAAGAGCAAGTTTGTCTAAGGTTTGGTTCTTATTATTGAAGACAAAAAGATTTTAATCTTTTGGTCTAACATAAATGGATGACATTTATTAGCATAAGTATAATTATTAATTATTAACAAAAATAATGGATGTCGTAAGAGGCGACTAAGGGAATAAGGGCTTGTAGTATTGTTAGGCGATGGGCTTAAATCTTGGCCTGATTGTGCGTACCTAATGTGGTTACAGAATTATCAACAAGTCTTTTTAAAGTTATTGGTATTTCCGTAGCTCTGCATACCCCACTCTGGGAATGAAGGCGTGATGGTATGTATGTATGTAACAAAAATAATGATTAAATTGATTGATTGAATAATGATTGATTTAGAAAACCAATATAAAGCTTTAATACAAACTAAAACACTTATAAGGAGACTCGTAACCAAAATCTGTGGCAATACGAGTACGGTACAGCCACAACAAACAGAGTTGCAAATAGATGATGTTGTTAAAGTTAATTCAACAACATTTACCACCAAAATTCATTACTTGGCCGATATTTATGGCTGTAAGCTTTTTCGGCGAGTTCCAATGCATAATTAACGAGGTGTCAATTATTGTAAGGCACGGAAACAGGAGATAGACAGGAGACGTCGTGTCGCACGTCTTGCGAGAAACATGTTCGAGATGTTGCCGATCGATATCAACATGTTGTATAAATATTGAGAAATGGCGGCAATGAAAACGTTGTATTGAATAAACTTTGTTATAATTTATTCCGATTGAAACGTTTCATATAATATCTCTCGAACTTAAGAAGGTCGTTTGATCGTGTCGAATGGTATGCATATCAACAATTTCAAGACATGTTTGCATCAATATACAGGGTAATTTTTTAATAGGTGCACAAATTTTAATACTTGCTTCGCTATTGTTAATCAATATTAGTGATATTGCCGATTCAATGATTCCACTAACTAAACGATATTCATGGACGCTCTAGTTTCAGAAAATGGTTATTATGAGCTCTAAACTGTGTTTCGTTCGAGCGGTACGAGTAACGAACGACAAAGCGGTTTCTTTTAACATAGCCAATATGGAATAAGCTTATATAAAATAAATCAAGTTAGACAGTAAAACATCAAAATTATGTAAGGGTTTTTGATCCTTGGATTTTTTGTGTGTAAATTTAAACCTGATACTTTCGTTAACACCAATACAAAATGTTATAAAAAATATATATATTTACATACATACCTACATACATAACGTCACGCCTTCATTCCCAGAGAGAGTGAGGTAGGCAGAGCTACAGAAATACCAAAAACTCTAAAAAGATTTGTTTATAAATTTATGACCACATTTTGCATAATCAGGCCAAGAAGTTTACTAGTGTATTAGTGACAGGTTGCAAGCCCATCCCCTAACAGTACTACAAGCCCTTATTCCCTTAGTCGCCTCTTACGACACCCACGGGAAGACATGAAGTAGCACTTTTCTAACCCGGCAACCACACGGAGAAAAAATTAAAATGCAAGAATGAAAATGTTTTCTCCTAAACCGAGCAGCGTTTCCACACATCACGTCTTCATGGCATTAGAAATGATATTGTTAAACTCCCAACACAGAGTTATCGCGTGACAGAGAGACAATGCCGACTAGCAAGCGGCCCCGCTCGGCGAGGCAGAGGCACTTGCTCTACAAACAACAAGTGTCGGCACTCCAGCGCGACACACTCGAGCACTGTCGCTCACGCACCACCACCGCCTCAAACTAACGGCTGAACATTGTTATATAAATAAATAAAATAAATATCACAGGACAATCTCACACAAATTGACTTAGTTCCAAACTAAGCTCTAGGCTTGTACTTTGGGTACTAGACAACGATAAACATACTTATATAGAGAAATAAATACTTAAATACATAAAAAACATCCAAGACTCAGGAACAAATACTCGTGCTCATCACACAAATATCTGCCCTTACCGGGATTTGAACCCGGGACCGCTGGCTTCGGAGGCAGGGTCACTCCCAACTAGGCCAACGTGTCGTCAAATATTCCAGTTTACTTGGAGAAGAGCATGCTGCTGTTGGCCCAACACCATTTCAAAAACGAGGGACCAAAAGTTAAAACTGGATTATAACGGTCGATTTTTAAGTTTGTATTTTGAAATATCAACAATAAATAACATACTCACATCTATGTTATAGAGTGGCCCAACCCGACCGTAAACGAAATCATCGCGTAACTTAATTTTCAGACAGCTCCCTAATCAACAATGACATTCAAAAATCAAACTCCAGGGCTCCTATTCCACTGGATTAAGACGATATTGCGTTTGATGTGTTTTACTATTGTTTCTAACTCAGCCGGCATTTCTGTCAAGTACGAGTAAATAAGAGAAACAAATAGTGAGTTGTTTTTACCTGTACAATCTCAGCCAGTTCTACGCATTTTTGTGACATAAGTGACATTAGCATTCTCTAGGTAATTACAAAATGGATGAATGTCCTTCAAATCTGGCTGGCCAGCACTCTGAATCTCAAAGACCCGCGCACAGTCCTTACCGCCACGATTTTTGTAAATTCAACCCTTTAGGGGAAAAATATGAACAAACTCGCGGGTAACAGCTACTTACCCTGATACTAACTACGTCTGTTGATCCAACGTCATAAACGAAGTTGCACCACACTTTGATTTGCCAACCCTACAGCTGGTGTCGGTCTGACGAACTTTCCTTAACTTAAGGCTGGTTCATACGAGCGTGAGTCCAGTCGAGTGACAGCGACAACGCGCAACTGTCTTCGACTCGCGCTACGAGCGTTTAGCGTTATTTATTGCTCTTCCAGAATGGCCGAGTTCGTCGAGTAGAAAACTTAAATTAAAAGATCAAACTATACATACATTTTCATGATAAACGTGATTAAAGAAAGCGATCACCTACACAAACTTATTATATAAACAGATGCTGCTGGTTTGATAATGTAGTCTCTGGAATATATTTGCCTCTTTATTCACTTCGTCTTTTACACGTCGGTATAATTATGTGTAGCTCTATCGATGCCTCGGACAAGAGTCAATAATTGTTAAGCAGAAGCGCCGATAGAAACTATAGCAGATCATTTTTCACAACATAAAAATACAATACTTGGGTAAGGACCAAAACGTTGGCCACGCTAACTTACTCAATAAAATGTTCTATGAAACTTTTCCGCTGTGACACGAAAATTAGCCATACATTTGTAGGGATAATTATCGTGTCACAACGGAACTTTTTTCACTTTTGTTGTTTGAATGGTTAACTACGCTTAACTATGGTCCAACTATTTGGTCCTTACCCATTTATTCAAATATACTGGTAAACATCTTAGCCTACTTATGAAAAATGGTGTTACAGAATTCAGAAGTCTAACCCCCTTACTTATGAACGTGGAATAAGCTTGGAATAGTTTATGCCATGCTTTGTCCTTATCTGTAATTGTGACATTTGCATCTGACAGAAAGTGACAAAGCATAGCATAAACTATTCCAAGCTTATTTCACGTTCATAAGTAAGGGGGTGTAACTCTGCCTACCCCACTCTGGGAATGAAGGCGTGATATTATTGTATATATGTATGTATGTAAAAATACAATATTAATAAATACGTAGGATTCACTCATAATTCACTTGAGATTTTTCGTGACGCTGCCAGAAACTTTCCGCTAAAGTAACACACTAGTGTTACCAAACAACAAGCAAAGTTAACCTTTGAATTTAATTGACAAACCACAGAAAATTCAAAAAACTAATATAATAACATATATAATTAAACAAGTGAGGCGCGTTCCCATACTAAAACCGCCCCCGCCACGCTTTGGTCACTCCTTATAAGTAGTATAGGTAAAAGGAGACCGCGCCGCACCGCGCCGGCTCCGCTCTCAGTGCGTATGCGGCTAAAACTTACACACATCAGCCAGTTGGACCAACACTAGGAGAATGAAGGAACGCAATTGTATTTAAATTATAAACTACTTTTATTTTTAAAAGCTTATGAATTTGATCTAGTCCCAAACTATAATAAAAATGTCTACTAAACAAGGTTCACACTCGACTCGCCTCCTCGCCCCGGGACTGGCATCTTGTCCCTAATTTACAGAATTGATGTAATTCCGTCTCAAAGGCCGGTCCGTATCAGATGGCTTCGATTGCTCTCAATAGCCTTCGGACCGTTCAATAGCGATTACGACCTGTCGCATTTGTCCATTAAGTTACCTACCTACGCTATACTTTGTAGGATTGTTTCTAGTTATTGGCTGTAGGCAAAAACTAGACGTTATGATTAAATCACAATAAAACACTTTGTCATTTGACCCTTACTAATTTTAATAAGTTCTAAAACTCTATTCAATCTCACCTAACATACATACATACATAACATCACGCCTTCATTCCCAGAGTGAGATTGGCAGAGCTACAGAAATACCAACAACTTTAAATAGACTTCCTTATAATTCTGTAACCATATTTTGCATAATCAGGCTAAGAAGTTGACTAGTGTATTAGTGACAGGTTGCAAGCCCATCGCCTAACAGTACTACAAGCCCTTATTCCCTTGGTCGCCTCTTACGACATCCACGGGAAGACATGGTGTGGCACAATTGTAACCCGGCAACCACCTAACATGAAATTATTATTTTGGTCTGCCCGATGAAATTCAGAGATATATTTTATGTAGTTTAGATATGAGCCGAGTTTTTACTTCAGGTCCTATTTAACCTCCTTAATGAAAATTAAAAAAAACTATTGTTTGGTTCTTACTTACGCTAAATAAGGAAACACAGAGCAAAATTTCACGCCACTTAACTTACCAGTTAAAGCTGTAGATTGTCTATCAGTCTTGAAGTTCTATTAAGTAGAAAGGTAAGCATTCGTCCACAATCTCGTGTGGTGTATGTAAGTGTATGTGTATTAGTTAAGTACACCTTATGTTGCACCGTCACTACAATCTCTGCTTTGCCCAAAGGTCAACTGGTAGAGAATGCCTTACGGCATTAAGTTCGCCGTATACTAAGTGTATTCTTTTGTGCAATAAAGATTAAATAAATAAATAAATAAATGGAAGATGAGGCCGGAGTCGGAGATGATTACTCGCATGCTTACCTCCTTAGGCACTTTGTACGTCCGAGTATGCCACTCCGAGTCTAATGATTTTAATCAGGCATAATAATATCACGGATTCTTTAATGGTCGTTTCCTACTCGCTTTAACCGGCTGTTTAACCCGACTGCCTTAGCCCCTATAACAATGCCGGTTAAACAATGATGCGAAACAGCCCGTAGTTTATTCATGCCTCCTGCAGATCCCTTAAGTCGATTACCTTCCGAGGGGACTACCATGCGTCGGCGGCAGCCGCCACTTAATACATCATATTACGCACAAGTTGGAACAGCTGGGTCACGGTACAGCGAAAACGCCCGCTTCATTTAAAAGTAATGTACAAATAAGTCGAAAAATTATTCATATGAATCGGTTTGTGCACCGAAGCAGATTTGGAGGGCCATTAGGGGTCATACCCCGCCCCCTTTGCCTTGTAACGACGTTTTACAATAATGTGTGACCTCTCCGTGACCTGAAACATAAATCCGCCCTTGTTTGTGCATCGAATGTCTGATGAATCTCATACGGGCCACTGAAATCAATTGAATGATAAATGAAACAAGTGTAAAATATCTAGCTCACAATTTTGTCATTATTAATCTACTTCACTTCAAAATGTAGATGCAAAGTAAAGAGTTCTTAGAGTTCGACGCGATGAAGCTGGGCCTCTATTCAACTGCGTTATAACGATATCGTTTTTGACCTGTTTCCGTATTGTCAGGGTTTTGATAACTCTTATGTCATTTACAATAATGGCGACTGTGACATTAACGATTCTTAAACGTGTCAAACACGATATCGTTTTAACGCACCTGAATAGAGGCCCTGTTAGTGCAAACACTGAGAACGAAATTCCTGAAATGGTGATAAGGATGAAATGCCTCTATGCTAGTAATTTTACTGGTAGGCTTTTCCCCTTTCGATACACACAAACACTGCTCTCTCTCTTCTCTCTTTCTTTTCAGCCCGTAGTTACCCAATACTGAGTGTAGGCCTTTTGCAATGCACGCCATTCGCTTCGTTGCTGGGTTTTTTGCATCCAATTATTTCCTGATTTTTTAACCAGGTCGTCGGTCCACCTCATTGGTTGCCTGCCCACGTATCTCCGCCCAGTTCTTGGTCTCCACTCTAGCACAGTAATGCCTCATCTGCTGTCGGATCTACGGCAAATGTGGCCCACCCACTTCCACTTCCTTTGAGCTATTAACTTGCCAATGTCGGGCAGTCTAGTTCGTCGTCGGATTTTAGTGTTCCTGACTCTATCCCGAAGAGAGATACCTAACATCGCTCGCTCCATAGCTCTCTGGGCCTAAACAAACACTGCTGCTGTTCTTTAAAGGTGTAACATTGTTACCAGTATCCGTGTTTCTTTAGCACAGTGTTCTGACTGCGTTCTCTGCGCTGTGGCGCGTGACTCGCGAGTGGTTGCCATTAGGGAGAGTGGACGGTACGCCGCTGGAACAATGCAGGCAGGCGGAGATGCCTGGCAGGACCCTACACCTCCTGCGAGATCACTTTCAATTTGGTGACATATATTAATGTCCTTATTTGAGTATAGTACGTTAGATAGTGGCAAACTGCGATGCTGTCAATATTGAATTTAATTAAATAAAACTTTTCATAAACTTAGCTTTATAGCTTTCGTCGTGACTTTGTCCGCTTGATGTTATTTCCCGTTAACCGTTAGAGACATTTGTGCTAATCCAGATATGTTCTATCTTCGTGCCCAACTCGTTTTAATCATTGATATAGTTATTTAGCAATAAACATTAAAGATCATTATCATCGTCACTAGTTTATTTTACAATATGAGACACCTACCCAATAACACATTTTATAGAATATTATGTATTCATATTTTAATTTGATTTGTGTACTTTTCTATCGTTGCCTCTCTTTAATTTGCTGTAGGAAGGAAACAGATGCACCACGAATATTTGGGCAAATACTGCCAAGTGGAGTGCAAGCATTACAATTGCAATGATTTCAAAGCCTTTACTAATGGATGTAAATACCGCATTCTCGACGTAGCTACGTAGACATCGTACCCACCTTTCGCTCCCCGGCAATCGGCCAACCTTTTTATTCAAAGTGAGATCCGGCTCGAGCGCAGTAAGAGGTCCCTCGCGACGTGATTTTATTTCAATCGCCGCCTTTTGTTTCGCTTTCAAACTAAGAAAATGAGAAAACAATAGATCCAAGTGTTTTCAGTCGTTTTAAAGTGAAACAAAGGAATTGATAAAGCGGATCGATTAACATTTATTGCGTGAAATGTTAAATGAGCCGAGTTCTTGATAGAGAAAAAACGCAAGCACAAATATTTCAATCACACAATTGCCTTTACTATTTGAAAACACGCACACACACACTGTAACATTTGAATACATTATTTTTACGCATAACGTTAGGTAGGGGTTTACTTACTCAATGGATGAAAAAAGTTAGTTTTCAAGTCACCGCTGTGGAGTGACGATAAGCAGTAATGGTCAGCCCTCGATGATTCAGCAATTAAAACTCAGTCTTCGTGGGTTGACATTTTATTACTTATTAGCATAAAAACTAGGGTAATCTCAAATGTCACAACGTATCACTCGCTCGCATCGATGAATTATTACCCGACGAGCCGAAGTGCTGTGACGTGACACCATCAGAGCATTATTAACATATTAGTACGGGTCTCTGCCTTTTGGACGACAAATTGTTCAGCCCAATGTATCGTTTCCCAAGCTTTTCGTTTGCCAAACCGCTTTAACCTAACTTTAATAGGGTTCTTTAGGTTTTTAGGTTTTTTGGGCGCCCGTGTGGTTGCCGGGTTAGAATAGTGCCACTCCATGTTTTCCCGTGGATGTCGTAAGAATCGACTAAGGGAATGAGGGCTTCTAATACTGTTAGGCGATGGGCTTGCAACGTATCACTAATACACTGGTAAACATCTTAGCCTGTTTGTGCAAAATGTGGTTACAGAATTTCCAACAACTCTTGTTGTAGTTGTTGGTATTTCTGCAGCTCTGCCCACCCCACTCTGGGAATGAAGGCGTGATAGTATGTATGTATGTATGTAATAGTGTTCTTTCTACACGATGATCCTAAAATAAATCTTGAAATATTAACAGATACAGGAATGAAGTGGCTTGGAAAATGAAAAAAGGCAAAGATCCTTTTGAGCACGTGTATTTTATGGCAAAATAAAGAGACAGACCGTGTTGCAGATGGGATGATGATTAAAATAATAGCGACCAGCATGGAGACGAACACCAATAATAAACAACGATATTTGTAAGATTGTAGGGGAGGCTTATGCCACGAGGTAAGTCGACGATATCGATGTGAACGATCAATAAACATCACAATTCTCCTCGTACCTTCGTAAAAAGTGGCTTGGCCAAAGCGTAGGTATCTAATCCTGTCCCGTGTAAGGAGACCATACTACGTTGACGTTACATTTGCACACATTCAGTTAAGCGAGTAAGCGTAACAGTAGCGATGGTAATGTAGAATAGAAAAGAGAAATCTTTATTCACTTTAATAAGTATGTCGCCGACATTACAATACAACAGAATCACAAAAATTAAAAACAAAATAATGTGAGATAAAATTGTGCAACATTTTAATACATACATGCATAATATCACGCCTTCATTCCCAGAGTGGGGTAGGCAGAGCTACAGAAATACCAACAACTCTAAAAAGACATGTTGATAATTTTAATATATATAAATATAATACAATAATTAAATGCCACTCAGCATGCAAATACATATTCAGACATGTCATCCAAATACATAGTCTGCCTCTCTGGTTGAACTTCGTTTTCCTGTCGTAGTTATAGAAATAAGGTCGATAAGATCTGTCTGTCAATTCGAAAGGTCGACTTTACAAACAATTTCATTTCACAGAAAGTTCCTTTTAAATTAGAATTGTCAGTTAAATGATGAAAGTTTAAATTTGATTTGAAACATTAAACAGTCTGTTTAAGCTCTAGCAAGCTACTAAGAGTAAAGAGCTTCCGGGAAAAGAAACGATATCGCAAATTAAATCCTTTTTTTTAATTAAAAACCGTTGTTTTTCTGCAGCCGCGTTTAGACCGAGGATTATCGAACGTAGATAATTATAGTCCGGTCGTCGACACGACCTATCCTGCCGATCGATTCTGTCGACCACAGCGCACGCTGCAGGCGAGCAAAATACTAATTAAAATTATTATTATTTGTACGTTGATATATGTATGTATAGTTTTTTTATAACATGAAGAAGGCAGCAGTGTTCGCATTATTGTGTTTAGGTGTGGGGATAAGACAACCGGTGCAAAAAGCTCCTAACCTAACTAATCTACTCAACAGATATTTATTAAATCCTAAAATGTTAGCCCAAAAGGGTGTTGGAAAAAAAGATTTTCGGCAAAATAATATGTAGGTCAAACAACTTTATTACTCATAGATACCCATATACACAGATACACACTTTAAACGAATAAGAACCTTCTTTTTGCTTTGGGGGTTATAATTAGGTAGTCGATCGCAGGGCTTTGAAGATCGAAAACACTTAATGCAGTCTTTATTACACCATTAGATCTTTTACATATCACTAGGAAGTGGCACATCTTGGGTGACGTTAGCTGTGATCCTAGTGACCTATCACACGTGGCGGATCACACTGGCATTTGCGCGGCTCGTGTGGAGCGCCTTTTTTTGTGCATTCGCTGGAAATGATGCGTCCGATAATACTTTCTGAGTCTGGTCGTAAATTGCTCAGTTCGATAGCGACTGGAGGGTAATCTACCCCTTATACGGTCTTGTCCTGGATTGTGTTTGATTTACACGAGATGAATTCTAGATTTTACTGCGCAAATATACCGTGTTATATATTTTCCACGTGCCATTAGTCGTGTCACGGCTAAAACGGCTAATAATATAAGACTGCTAAATATTCAAATTGCTTGATGTTAAAATTATAAAAGCATCAAGAAATGAGCGTAAGTTAAAATGTTTTTTTAAACTAATTAGATGAATTACTTACTAATAATAATAATAATAATATCACGGGACAATGTCACACAAATTGACCTAGTCCCTAAGCTCTAGGCTTGTACTATGGGTACTAGACAACGATAAACATACTTATATAGAGAAATACATACTTAAATACATAGAAAACATCCAAGACTCAGGAACAAATGCTTATTATATAACTCATGCTTATCACACAAATATTTGCCCTTACCGGGATTTGAAGCCAGGACTTCCAGCTTCGAAGGCAGGGTCACTACCAACGAGGCTAGCGTGTCGTCAACCAACAAGCTCTTCCAAATGCTTGTTGGCTAGTCATGTAGACAGGTTACTTAAGCGTTTCTAAAGTTGCTTCTTAATTTACATGAGAAATTTGACAATTATTATTAGTAATCGTACTCAGCAAACACCTAAAAACGTGTTCTATAGATTACAGATGTTAAGCGGTAACAGAATATCCAAGAAGAAAAACACATTTTTAAGCAATGGGTATCCATTTCAGAACAGTTATGGGCTATAGCTATGGGCTGTAGCTACAATACTACCGTTTGTAACACCCAGATATAGGCACTAAGCTCCAGTACATTACGGTAGCGGCGGTGTTCGCGGGATTTGGCGACTGGTTAAGTGCTTAATTAGATCGTAGCGGGTTAGTTGCATGTCTTGTGAACAAATAGGCTTTGTACTTCAACATTTACGATTGTTTGCTCCGAATTTCCTGATGTAGTTATATTATAATTATTAAGCCATCGGTATTTTTTTTATCGCCCTAAAATTCTGTAGCATAGTGAAAAAGACGTCGCCGTCTCTTGCATGGTCGTAGGATCAATTCCGCTGTGCAATAGGAACAGACTTTTCCAAAACTTATTACTTTTTACTTTGGAATATTTACTTTATGATTTTTGGGTAGGTAGTAAAAATACTAAAAATACCGACGAGGCCCACGCACTCGTCCATTTGCCGGAACGTGTGTTAGACACTATGCTTTATTGATGCTTAAAAAACAACACACAACAAGTGCGTTGCACATCGCACGTTAACGAATGGCCGATGTGGTCTAGAATCGTCAATCGAGGACAGGAAGAGAGAAGTGTTGTTATTCCCCTTAAGGTGGGTTGACATCCTGATGAATGTCGCAGGAATGTGCTAAATACAGGACAAGATTGTGTGGCCATCCTTCGAGGAGGCCCATCTCCAGCGGACATATGATAACAATGATGGACATGATGGTATAGTTTAATCTCTCTCATTTAAGAGTCGTGCTCTTTTTGTGTAACTCTTATTTTCCTTGATCCTAGGCTGGGGCTGTATATCACAAAATATAAGGGACGAGTATGATATACCCAATGTGGTTGCCGGGTTATAGTAGTGCTTCTCAATGTCTTTCCGTGGATGTTGCAAGAGGCGACTAAGGGAATATCGGCTTGTTGTTGTTGTTGTGTAACGGCCGAACCCTATATTCAAACCGCTGATAGATAAGGCTTACTTCGGGTTGAAATTTGACATTTGGCCATACAAAATGTGTCAAATTTTAATCCGAAGTAAGGCTATCTGTCCGCGGTTTGAATATAGGGTTCGGCCGTTAGGCGATGGGCTTGCAACTTGTCACTAATACACTGGTAAACATATTGGTCTGATTGTGCAAAATGTTGTTACGGAATCATAAACAAGTCTTTTTAGAGTTGTTGGTATTTCTATAGCTCTGGCTAACCGCCTGGCTCTGGCGCGACAGGTAGAACGTTGCATGGGACGCATGAGATAGCATTGGGTATGCCAAGTATGTTTCTAAGCATACAAATATCAGGGCCCAGATGCCATAATGCATTAAATGCATTGCATACGTTGCCTACGTGGAATAAGAGTGTCTCGTCCCTACCTTTATACGTGTACAAAATATGCTCTAACTAACTTTACTATAATTAACATATGTTTGTTTGTTGCAGATGCGTTGGTGTGTGGCGGCGCTGTGGCTGGGGACGCTGGTGCTGTCGACGCTGGCGGCGGCCGCGCCCGACCCGCGCAGGGAGGCGCCTGCGCAGGTACACTCACATTATTCCTAAGCCAGTTCCCGAAGTTTAACAGCAGTCGCATGCAGGGGAAAATAAACCATAGGCCGTACAAAACCGCACTTCTAGCAAAAATAATAATTATTTGGAATAGCGTCTAAGATCTTTAATAATTTAAAAATTACCCAAAACTGTTTTAAACTGCAAGATGTGTTGCTATTTTCATAGGAATTGTAAACGTTTTAAGTAAATAAAGCTTTTTACTCCATATGAAACTATTTAAATTATGAAGTGGACCACAATTTTTTTTTATATAAACTACAACCATATATGTTAAGTTTGCAAAGGATGCTAATTGTAGCTATTTGTACACCGAATCGCAAAACATAGTGATCCTATTTAATTAAGCCGAAGTAGTTACATCTATGTTTACACCTACGTTTTGCAAATAAAGTTATTTGAATTTGTATTTGAACAACATAAACTCAGACAACCAAACTACCTGCAGCCTGTTCTTAACTTGTAACAATCCACTTCATAGAAAACAGTATCGTTTTGATGATGAGTGCGCTCCCGCTCATCCCTTGTAAATATGCCAAAGGCTTCTCAGTCTGCTTTTGGTTATGCAAAGATGTAAAAAATCTTCAATACTGTGTATCTTTTCGAGCATTGTCCCAGGACCATGCACTAGGCTTGAGGCGGCGAGTGAAAACAAAATCATGGGAACCGCTTCTCACGGCGCTGCCTGCTTCATACCTACATCTTAGAAAAGAAAAATACATTTATTCACTAAACACAACAAGACACACAAAAAATAAAAGGCAGAGATGTAGTTAGGTGTGTCTTCGTGGCAGTGAACCGGACACTGGCTCAGCATAATGCTGAGGCGCTAGGCACCTGCAGCGCTGATTTTCAGCCAGCACCGAGTGCGACAGACGGACGGAATGTTGTACAAAGGAATAAATTGATTAAACTGTAATTACTTACTATTAAACTAATACTTATAATTAGAGAATAAAATAAAACCTTACATGAATATATCTTATATAGTAAAAGGTGCCTACTTAGCTAGTTTATACGACAATATAAGCATCAAAACTACAAAAGAGAAAAAAAAACTGGATAGGAAATTAGGATTTTTGGAGCGTCAACAACCCTTAAGTTTTCTCTCCTTGGATGCAGGGGGAGATCGTTCCATCTTATACAGTTGTATTTAGCACTCGCCGCCACCGGTGCCGCTGTCGCCTAAACCTGTCGCTGTGACCAGCCCATAATATCTACATTCATTAATCACAAACTTCGTAGCGAATCAAGCTTGGAATAAATAGTCTGCAAGTTTCCCTTTTGTTTAAAACCCCGCTAATAGTTCCGGAACCCTATTTAACTTTACCGACGCGACAAAAACCACGCTTAGTGGCCGAGAACGGAAAGAAAGTATCAGGAGCGGAAGGCGACACAACAACGAACAGGGAACAAACTCGCACAGTGGAAACGAGAGGGAAAACTTAGGAATGCGCGGTGGCAGTGACAGCGGGGGTGGTATTATATGTTCTTTTGTAAAGATGGAATTGTATGACTACGAACGACGATCCAATAGGGAACAAGCATTATTATTTTCTTACGCTCTCTGGAAAGTATACGCGATTTTTTTGTGTATATTTTTTTCATAAGATATGAAGCTTTAAATTGTCTTTGTTCGTTTTTTTTTTTATGTTAAGGAGAAGGCACACGAGCACTCAGGCCACCTGATGGTAAGTGAAATCTGAGACCCATAGACATTTGAATTCTCAAGATTATAATCCTAAGACCTCAAATGCGCTGCCAACCCTGAGGACTAAGATGGAATGCCTCTATGCTAGTAATTTCACCGGTTGTCTTATCCCCACGCCGGAACACAACAATGCGAACACTGTTGCTTGGCGGGTGGTTAATGGATAAGATGGTGGTAGCGATCCGGACGGACCCTGCACAGGGTCCTACCACCACTAAAAACACAAACTAACCACTAATCATCATAAACGGGTCAAAATTTAGTGTATTACGTAATGATTTTCATGCATGTTCTCTATTCTGAAATTTCTAGGTGTCAGTCATATTTTTTCTCATGCGTTTTGTGCGATTCTATCCGTAGTTTGATTAACTACTTTCGTAGTCGCCTTAAAGCAGAGAGTTCTTGTAAGCGAGGTGAAGCTTGTTATCATTTGACTTTATTTTAACGTTTTAATTCATTGGGAAATTACTTATCGTACCTATACAAAATCTAAAAGAGAGAGGTCATCCATAAAAATGCGCGCATGTATTTGTAGACAAAATATTTAAGCAAAACTACTGGTACATAAAATAAAAAAAAATGTTTTAGATTTGATTTGACGCATACCTACGCACTACACGCGCAAACTAACTTTAAAAACTGCCCATGAGAATATTGCCATTTGCTGTCCCGTGTATCACAGTGTTGGATCCACGGAAGATCAGCGTCGAGACACTCCTGAGTGCCTCGACACCATGCTGAGTGGGCTCACTTTTCGCAATCTGTTACATTAAATATAACATACTTCATTAAAATCCTGCATGTCAAGCTAATTTAAGCTATCTTAAGTTTTTAATTTTCTACCGTAATTAGCTTTACAAAATGTTAGTCTTAAGTAAAACTGTATCATTTTGCAGAAATAAAATTATTTTCTTTCTTTCTATTTATTTGGATGAAAATGAAACTGAGGTGAATCCCATTTTTATAAAATTATTAAATCAATTATGGTTAAAGAATCTTTATTCTCATAAGAATTTACATAAATTCACTTACATGAGAACACAACATACATTTTTTAGAGTTACAATTTAACGTGCGTGCTTACATTCTATAAGATGAATAACAACCCACCTAAATTAATCATGTGGGTACTTTCATGTTTCATTCAGTACGGTAGGTTGCTATGCATCGATATTATACCAAGGGCAAAAGGTGCTAGGTTAGCAAATTTTACAATAATGGATGCGATAAGTGGATGCGCATGCGTCGCCTAAATTAACATTATCAGATAAGAAAATTAGGAGTATTATTAAATAACAAATTACATACATATTTTTATATTTACCCAATTTTAATTTTAATACTGTTATCATCCAGTTTTACTATATTATGAGCTATTTACATTTTATCTTTATTACGCTATATTATTGTTGTAATGCAATTTTACTATAAATAAAATATTTTTATAGTATTGTTTATTTTATTTTATTATTTAATATTTTATTTACTTAATTATTTCATAGATTATATGTTATATTTGGTAAGTTATATGTTACGAAGTATGTGAAACTTTAGGCGCTTTTTAAAACTAAACATAGATTTACAGTCTTTAATATCGGTTGGTAATTTGTTATATAATGCTGCACCTTCAAAAAGTAAGTTCCTTTTGCCATACCCTGTTCTCGGGGAACGTAAAACTAAGTGAGCAGCATTGCGTAATTTAATTTTCTGGACTTTGTGTTTTTTAGTAAAAGCTATCTTTGTATGGATGTCTTTTTGTAAAATTTTGCGTATTAGTAAACAAGTATAATATTGATATGTTTGTGCTATGGTCATTATTTTTGTTTCCGAATATATTTTTTTCGTACTGGTAAGATATTTGTAGTTAAATAGGCATTTAATAAGTTTGTTTTGAGCAACTTGTAAGGATTTTAGATTTGTTTTAGCTGCAGTGCCCCAAATTTCGATCAGATAGTCGAAATGCGGTTTTATCAGTGAATTATAAATTAAGTATTTAACTTTCCGTGGCAGACAACGAGAGATACTGCGCAGTGCACCAGTAAGAGATGTCAGTTTGGATTTAAGTTTTTCGAGGTGTGGTTTCCACGACAGTTGTTCGTCCAGTATCAGTCCTAAATATTTCTCATGTGTTTTCCTGTATATTATAAAGTTTACATACAGGGTTTGTGAAGGGTCCGACAGACTACTAGATACATACCATCTAAACACCATTAAGAGCCGTTAAACGGGACAAAAAATATAAAATATTATCAAAAATATGTTATGTTAACGATTGCTAACAGTCACTAATGCACTAATGTTAGTCACAAGCATTAATGCTATAATTAAAAAGATTGAATCTTCTCTGAGTGATAGTGACCTTAGACATCGCCCCCGCTAGCACTGGGCTACAAATCTCCACAATACAATTAACATTCCCCGGCAAACACTTTAATGGAATAATAATAAACCGACTTGTCCCACTCGCCCCAGTACTCGACCGCCACTGGCGTACTTGACTCAAGTCAGCGTACCAAACAATTTCAAAGAATTTTCCGCCACGTCCTATGAATTCACAATTAGATTGTGTTTCTGCCACCTAATATTTCGTAAACCGTTTTTAGTGTGTGGTATACTTACATTTTTTTTTAAATTGTTCTGTATGGTATCCCTCTTGGTGGAGACTTAGGACTGTGGTAATAAACTGATGTAGATAGGTAGTAGGCAGTGGTTTACATTCATCTGGCATAACTTTTTTTGGCATAATCATCATTTGGCATAATTATAATTTGGCATACAGTCTTTTTTAGGGTTCCGTAGCCAAATGGCAAAAAACGGAACCCTTATAGATTCGTCATGTCTGTCCGTCTGTCCGTCCGTATGTCACAGCCACTTTTTTCCGTAACTATAAGAGCTATACTGTGGAAACTTGGTAAGTAGATGTATTCGGTGAACCGCATTAAGATTTTCATACAAAAATAGAAAAAAAACAATAAATTTTTGGGGTTCCCCATACTTAGAACTGAAACTCAAAAATTTTTTTTTCATCAAACTCATACGTGTGGGGTATCTATGGATAGGTATTCAAAAATGATATTGAGGTTTCTATTATAATTTTTTTCTAAACTGAATAGTTTGCGCGAGAGACGCTTCCAAAGTGGAAAAATGTGTGTCCCCCCCCCCGTAACTTCTAAAATAAGGGAATGATAAATGTAAAAATAATATATGATGTACATTACCATGCAAACTTCCACCGAAAATTGGTTTGAACGAGATCTAATAATTAGTTTTTTTTTAATACGTTATAAATCGTAAACCGCATTTTACCTTTCATTCAATCAACTCAAATATAATAAAGAATTAAGAAAAACATTTAATTTTATGAACATAAACCTTATGCATAAACCGTGAACCATTATTTTCTAATACGAGTAAGAAATCGGTAATAGTTTCCCAAGTAAACAACAATTCGCTTGGGGCGTGACTTTATCGGTAGCGGGAGCGCGCGCGGGGAGGTTCCCGACTACGCTTACCCGAACGGGCAGCCACGTGAGGGCAGCCGTCATTGACACTCGTGTGCGCGGAGTTATTGTCAAACTGGAATATATATTAGCTTGTTTAGCTATCACAAGCCTATATGGGCTCGCATATAGTACCTAATTATAATGTTTACTTATCAATATCTTATTTTAAAAAAAAACACTATTATTAAAACATCGATCAAAGTTACAACGAGGTACAAGAACTTTTATATTATGTATTTTTAATATCTACGTTACAAATCCTAAACCGCATTTTACCTTTCATTCAATCAACTCCAATATAATAAAGAATAAAGAAAAACATTTATTTAGATGTATAGTTGTATGGAACCCTACGTGCGCGAGTCCGACTCGCACTTGGCCGGTTTTTTCTTAAACCGTTTACTTTTCAGGATTGTTATAGAATCAGAATCAGAATAATCTTTATTCAAGTAGGTTTACAAATAATAAACTCTTTTGAAACGTCAAAGTAGCGACTTAGCCTAAATTGACTGCAGGTTCAAATCGCGACCGATCAGAGAAGAACCTGTAAGAAACTCTGTCGGATGTCTTTTTTTTTCGACGTTCGCAACCTTTTGTCGTAAGGACTAAACATTTTATTACAAGCAATTCAGTCCCAAGCGTTGTTATCATTAATATAGTCTTTAATACTATAATTTGCTTAAGAAATTAGTTTACGGTTAACGTAACTCTTAAATTTATTTACTGATAGTTCAGTAACATTACTTGGGAGCTTATTATAGAACCTAATACAATTACCCATAAAAGAGTTTTTTTTTTATTTTATGGAGCCGCGTGAAGGGCACTGCGTATTTCTGGTATTAACATTATGTATGTCACAGTTCTTTCTAAATTTAGCGATGTTTTTATGAACATACATAATGTTACTAAAATTGTGTGTATAAAATAAACCTAATCTAACCTAATGGGTTCTATGCAATGATATTTCAAATAATCCTGAAAAGAATTATGCCTAATGATGATTATGCCAAAAAAAGTTATGCCAGATGAAGGGAACCCGTAGGCAGTTATCTCATATTGAGAATTACATTATTTTACGTCTCGTAATAACAACAATGGCCGCGGGGCAGCTAGAGGCGAGCTGCTGGTGAGTAGCCACACCACGGCCCTGAGGGCTCCCGAGGGCAACTTTTTGGTAGGTATTCGATACAGGTTTATAAGCTCGTAAGACACACCACACTACAAACAGGGTCATTTTTGCTAATGGGAATTAGAATCCAGCATCAAGGAAATAAAGTTTAATTACCTTTGCTCTTAAATGCCACTTTCAACTTGAAACATATAAAAACGTACCTCGTTTTTACTGAGAAGCAGGAAGCTATATCTTCTAAAGATAGTTCTGTTAAAAAAATAGCATTGCCATTCATAGTTCTACCTAAGAGTTACTTTTTTATACATTTTAATAAGGAATAATATTTTTACTATTTTCCGATCAAGGGTAGAAATATTTGTAGGTCTCTGATTTTTTCTTTTACTTGTTCTATAAGGCCTACAGTTTAGTTTTAGATGAGTGAGTTAGCCACTACTAAATCCGCCGTTTTTAGAAGTTAATAATTTTTTATAGGATAGTTATGGAACCTTGTTTTTTTGCTGGGCTTTTAGGTCACGAGTATGGTAATGAGGTGGGAAAATTGGACCTGAATGTTGTAAATATACACACAGCTGTGTCGCGCGGCTTTTTATTCGAATTTGTCCGGAGTCCGGACACACTACCGTGTGTTTAGATAGTGGGTTGGTAGATTGGATGATAGTTGGTAGGGACAATAGCTGGTTGGTATCCCATCGCTTTACTTAATTATAGTTACCTAAAGGGCCTCTGCGTGTTGGCTTCGGCTCTATGTACGCCTCCCAAATGTCCGGAACTCCCATAGTTTCGTGATTAGTAAAGGTATTTAATTGTAATGGTTTATATTAAAAGTAAATATTAAAAGCAAGGTCCAAATATAAAAATAAGAATAAAATGAAGTAAAATATGAATAAAAATATGTAAATAGACGTTTACAAGATGCTCGTCTTAACCTCCTGCGACCCGGTGTGCAATACGAGGTACATAATCAAGGGAATTTAGTTTCAACATTATTTCAATGAGAATAAAGTTTATTTTTATTTGTTTCAATTTTGAAAATAGCATTTAAGAGCAGAGGTAACTGAACTTTATTTCCTTGCTGGTAGATTGAAATTCCCTCGTACAAGAAACTCGCTGTTTGTAGTATGGTGGGCATCACGTAAAGACACGATAATCTAAACGTGAAGCCGTACCAGCTTTCTGACGTGTCTTGGGACGGGGATCTCAGCTTGCTAAAGCCCGTATTAGGGCCGTATTAAGAAACTCATCTTAACCGAGACGCCCATCACAGGATACGTCGAGGTAAACGTCAAGACATAAACAACTGTCATTTTGGCGCATCTTAAGGCGGGTATTACAGTCGAAATCAGTTTATTAATACGGTCTTTGGTCACAAATTATTAGTCATGTTTTTTTTCACTCAAGACATTTCCTTAACAAGTCTATTTCTGAAGGAAATGCTAATGTGTAAATCTAAATAAGCTGTCCGTCCGCCTATCGCAGGTAATTTGCGAATCTAGACCACGTCCTCAGGCTAGGCCGCTGTTAAACGGGGTCCTCATTAGCCGAGTCCATCGTAGTAGGAACTGGGTGACGGCGGCCATGACACTTCTTGGGAACTGCCGCGTGACAAATGTGTTATTTACGGTTAAATCAAATGGACATACCAAATAGTTTTACGCTGACTTATCAATAAAAGCATTTTAATAAATAATTAGAACGAGTGCCATCAAGTTTTAAACTGAGATCGCAATATGGTTTAAAACAATGTAGAATACCGACCCAGTTGTAATTTAAGAACTGCAAATCAAATGATAAGCACATAAGTTATTTGTACAAGTAAATATGGGCCTTGTTGTCTGAGAAATAGAGTTACTCTATTCTATTATTAGTTACATTTTTGTTTAATTTCAAGATTTAATGTAAGCTGAATTATAAAATTCAAATTCTATAATGCATTTAAAACCGCATTAAGGCTCACACGGAGATACTAATAAATGATTCTAAAGTCGAGGAATAAAGTTCTTCACTTTTCGACTTTATTTTAATGGAGTTAGCAGTAGAAGTGATGAACATTTTATACCGCGACTATAACTACGAACACAGAAACTGTAGCAAGCGCAAGAAAGTGTCAATCAATCAATCAAATCAGCCCCTATCTTCCCACTGCTCGGTATAGGTCTCCCTTTTGTCGCGCCACTCACCACGATCCTGTGCTGTGTGCTGTGATGGCCGCTCACAAAGCAAAATCTGCACAAAATTCAAGTAGCACAAAGAGCTATGGAGCGCGCCATGCTAGGAATCTCTCTAATGGACCGCATAGCTAATATCGAAATTCGCCGGAGAAGATGTCGGTAAGCGGATCATGAGACTGAAGTGGCAATGGGCGGGACAAGAAAGTGTACTAAACAAATTTTGTTTTGCGCATGTTCACGACAGTATTTAATCACCGCGTTAATTATATCTACGTTAATTTATTAGTCGTTCAATTTTATAGTTGCAACGTGTCTAGCCTTAGGTCTAATTCCAAGAAATAGGGTTAACAGATTCTCTCCTTAGCCGCTATTCTCCCCGGTATAAACCTTATTGCATATAAAAAAATAAATTAATAAATAATCACAGGACAATCTCACACAAATTGACCTAGTCCCAAACTAAGCTAGGCTTGTACTATGGGTACTAGACAACGATAAACATACTTATATAGAGAAATATATACTTAAATACATAGAAAACATCCAAGACTCTGGAACAAATACCCGTGGTCGTCACACAAATATCTGCCCTTACCGGGATTTGAACCCAGGACCCTCCTCCTCTTGAAGGCAGGGTCACTCCCAACTAGGCTAACGTGTCGCCATATGCCTCATAATTTTATCGTATTTTTCACGCTACTCGTATGATAGCTCTTATTTTTCACTGTAATGGCGGCCGGGTTAAAAACAATAAAATAACATGATAAAAGCAACATAAATACATTGGATGGATACCTTAGTACTAACCGTACTATGATAACTATGTTACACGATGAAACTGTAGACCCTAAACTTAGTGTGCACCTGTCTGAATGCACATTCTTTTCCAGAATGAGAACGACGCGGAGCTTACTGATGAAGAGAAGCGAGCCTGGAACAGCCTGCACGGCGGCTGGGGCAAGCGAGGGTGGCAGGACCTCAACTCCGCATGGGGCAAGCGCGCCTGGCAGGACCTCAACTCCGCCTGGGGCAAACGCGCCTGGCAAGACCTTAACTCAGCTTGGGGCAAACGAGGCTGGCAGGATCTGAATTCTGCTTGGGGAAAACGCGGGTGGCAAGACCTGAACTCAGCTTGGGGCAAACGCGGCTGGTCTGACTTGAACCAGGGCCCGTGGGGCAAGCGAGGCTGGCAAGACCTGAACTCCGCCTGGGGGAAACGTGGCTGGCAAGACATGTCCTCGGCATGGGGGAAACGCGGCTGGCAAGACATGAGCTCGGCTTGGGGCAAGAGGGCACCGGTGAGTAAAGATACTTAGATTTTACCAGGTAACCTTGAAAATTCATTTAGAAGATGTTAGCCCGTACCCGAAATCTCCAGTAGGATCTCTTTGGATCTAGGAGTAAAGCCAATTCAGAATAACATTGACTTACCTCACGGTAATTACGTGGTTAATTGTCAGTTACAATTGTCATCTATTGGTACAGTCAGCCAAACAAGCGGTCTACCACTCTAAGGTAGAAATTTGTTGGCACGTTTAAGATGATAAGGTCGGTAATAAAGTCAAAATTGAAGATCTTATTTGGCCGACTGTACATGCTATGCAAACATACAACGCAGCAAATTAAGGTTTGTTTGTAGGAGAAGTGGGCCAACTTCCACGGCTCGTGGGGCAAGCGCTCCGGACCTCAGAACGACTACGAAGACTTGGAAACCGTGGAACAACTGGTGCCCCTTCAACAGGTCAGATCTACTATTATGACGCGGCTTAATTCTGGTTTCCTCGAACACAGGCTTGACCACTTTCGTTCTATAAAAAAAGCCCTGGGTGCTTATTATGCCATGGTTATGCAGTTCGTTTTACTGCGAGCGTAAAGAAGAACTATAAAAGTTATGTAGCTCTGTCCTTTTCTCTCAGTGTACACTGAATTGCATAGTTTTGTTAGAATAAAAAAATTTAATTAAATGTGCAAAATGATACATAATTCTGACCAACAAGTCGTTTTAGAGTTCTTGGTAATTTTGTAGCTATGCCTACCCCACTCTTTGAATGAAGGCGTGACATTATGTCTGTAAAATAAAGTAAAATATTTAAACACCCACCTGTTACCACTATTGCATCTGGCCCTCAGGTTATAATTTTGAAAATGGTTAGACCTGGAGCTGATAGCTACTCCGTTTTACTTATGAGGCTGATAATGTCAAAGCTCCTTAGACCTGATATTGTCTATTACTGTTACACAGGCATCGACAGGGCGCATAGGAAAAGTCCCATGCCCCCTGAAGTAATTTGAAGATAAACATCTGGGATTTTAGGGGCCAAGGGGACACTACCGTGCCCCGCCAGGATACTAATACCCAGCATGGACAGGACAGGACTGTACGAAGGTACAGACGTTGACGGCATCAGATTCTGACGTATGCTGTTTGTTTAGATCGAAGCTGGCGAGAACTTGGTCCTGGACTCCCCCGAGAAGAAGGCCTGGTCCGAGCTGCACGGCGCCTGGGGCAAGCGCCCCGTCAAGCAGCAGCTTAACAGCGGTACGTGCCGCTTCTGTAGCGCTTATTTCTTTCCTTTCTACCACTTGTTAGATCTTAGTTGTTTAAATAGACTCCATTGTATCAGTCTGTACGATTGCCCTTTAGTCTAGTATTGTCACTGTCATCCAAAAAAAGGTAATTAGGAGTTTCATACTCGTCCAAATGCGCATACGACTTTTTTATTTTGATTGGCAATATAAAAGTGTATGCCCTCTGAAAGAAGAGAATCTATTCGCTCAATACTCCATGTCGTCCCTTTTGTTCAGTAAGAGTCAGGAATAGAGGTGCATACTCAGTGTTAAAAAGTGAGGTTACTTCACTGTAATATTCCCAAATTCCAGAAAAAAGGTTAAGTATTCGTTTTTTTTTTGTCTATGTAGTCTTAGGGTAGTTGTTACTATTTATAGATTTACCGCCTGTTTCACAATCGACAAGTAAAGCTTATTTGACAGATAAACTTAGCCCTTTCTCTTTCTGACACTTGAAAATAGACAAGGAGAGAGACATCTTTATGTGACAGATAAATTTACTTGTCGATTGTTAAACAGGCCCTTAGTCTCATATTCATACTTCAATAGTTCTAATCAAAAATGAAATACAGGACTGTCGTATTTACAATCAGTTAAGTAGCATTATTAAAGTGAGTAGGCGATTACATTCTTAAGATTATTCTTGCGTGGCAGACTCTTACACCGTTGGGGTTTTATCACAATTTCCTTAAAGCTGACTTTCTCTCTACTGTATCTATTTATGTATCAAGTAACTTCACACTAATCTACTTTCTATTAGATTTTTTTATGTATCTGTAGACTAAATACACAAAATTACTTTGCATACCTTTAGGGGCTAGTTCAATCTATGCTGCTCGTATTTATTTATATTGTAGCTCTTATCATTCCGATTATTCTAAATCTGTTTGATCGAACTGAGCGCTCCGACGTGAAACGTCTTCTTTTTGGATGATTTCCTTCGAACTGTATTAAGTTGCGATGTTTACTTGTATTCGATTTTTCGGTCGAGCGCAGACGTAGGGGCGACGCATGAACATTCAGTCAAGCCTCGGGAGCAATTACTTCCTTGTGAATAGCTGTGATCAACAGCAGGTCTTGATTCCATGTTTCTAGTAATTTTAAAAGGATTTAAGTTTGAGGATTGAGTTTCTTGTGGCGCTTCTCCTTATTAACAGCCTCCTTTTGGAAATTGCTGGTAGAAATGTCCAGTGTCCACTGTAATGTGGGGCGCAACGGGAGTCATGAAAGAAAACAAGTGTTCACGGTGGCCGCCGTTTAATGACTAACTCAAAGGATGATACACTGCCTTATCCTAAGTACTATGCTAATTATAACTATATACGTAACTACGACATCTCCCACTACACCTCAGGGGGTGTAAATAAAATAAAATAAAACAATTGTTTTGTTTTTTTTTTTTTTTACATTTCTAATGATAGTGTTTTATTCTATTCTTATGTACTAATTCTAATTTATTACCTTTCATTAGTTTAACATTAGGTCCACAATCCTCCACTATACTATAAGGACCTTGAAACAATTTGTCCATTTTTGTTCCGGACTCGTTTCTCAATAAAACTAAATCGTCCTTTTTGTACATTGTTGATTTAGAACTTTTGTCATACGTGCTTTTTCGCTTTATCTTATCCATAATTAACTTTTCACGTGCGTCCTTACTGGCTAACTGTAATCTATATCTTAACTCTAGTGCATAATTATCTAAACTGTATAATGGTTCCACTATACTATTTGTTAATCTTTCAGGAATGTTACATTTCTTTCCAAATACAAGTTCGTATGGTGCATACGTAGTTGATGTATGAACCGTGTTGTTATAAGCAAAACACCAAAACGGTAACCAATACCCCCAAGACTCGGTGTGTTCATCGCATTGTATTCGTAAAAAGTTACGTAGGCTTTTATGTGAATTTTCTAATGCTCCGATTGATTGATGATGGTATGCTGTAGATATTTGTTTATCGATTTTTAAAATTTTACATACCTCACTCATGGTGGATGATACGAACTCCGTGCCTCGGTCGGTTGCAATCTTTTTGGGTATTCCGTATCTAAGAATAAAATTACTAACGAATGCTCTTGCTATAGTTACCGTATCTTTTGTAGGCATTGGATACGCCTCCACATATTTGCTCAGCTCACATTGTATTGTTAATATGTATACATTACCTTGATCATCCTTATCCAGTGGTCCCACGGTGTCCAAGTATATTTTATCAAACGCTGATTCAGCCGTCGATGTAATTACCATTGGCTCCTTTGAGGTAGGTGAATGTTTCATCACCTGACACTTAAAACATTTCTTAACAAATTCTCTGACATCATATTCGAGTCGTGGCCAATAATATTTTCTCTTTATATTATTGACCATTCTCCTAACCCCTGCGTGACCACTAGTTGGTAGTAAATGATAATCCTGTAATATAAATGTTTTTTCGTCTTTGTCGACTACCTTCCTAACTCCTTCTATTATCAAAATCTGTGGTCCGGACCACTCTTTCTTATTGCTTATTTCATTTTTTATTTCTTTTATGAATAACTTATTAGTTTCATCTTTCACTATGCATAGTTGTTTTATATTATTTTTTTCGCAAAAATCTCTCAGCTCTTCTACAAATACGTCTCGCGTGAAATGTAGCTTAAACTCGAGATTAATATATAGTATTTGTTCACTCGGCGCAATCGCAAAACATTTGTATTCATGTGTTATTTCCATTCGTTTTCTCTTTTTGTCTAATTCATTATTACTAATTAAACTCAAATCTGTAACATTAGTAAGTTTCCGTAATATTTCCGCGACTCTAGGGTGATCAATCCTTTTGTCCGTGGCTATATTAGGGTTACCATTTGCTTCGTCTGTTAAATTGTCTAATCTTTTCTTTTGCGCTCTAGTCATTACTGCCGTAATTTGATTATTGATACTTTTTAATTCTTCAGATGTTAAAGTAATTCTGGATAATGCATCCGCGACGACATTTTCCTTTCCTTTCACGTATTCTATTTTAAAGTCATACTCTTCTAGTGCTAAACGAAATTTTAAAAGCCTGCTTGATGGGTCCTTTATACCAAATAAATAAATTAAAGGTTTATGGTCTGTCCTGATTGTAAATTTTTTCCCATATAAGTAAGGCCTAAAATATTTGACACTCCAAACAATCGCTAACAACTCTTTCTGTATGGTGGGATAATTTAGCTCTGCTTGATTTAATGGTCTGCTCGCGTATGCTATTGGTTTCATATCCTTGTTACATAATACTGAACCTACTGCTTTACCGGAAGCATCTGTTTGTATAATAAATTCGTTGTCTTTGTCAAAATCCGGATATTGGAGAATTGGTGGAGTTACTAATTTATTTTTTAATTCAATAAAAGCTGTCTCACATTCTTTGGACCATACAAATGTTTGATGTTTTCGACACAACTTATTTAAAGGAATCGTAATCTCCGCAAAGGAAGGTATAAATTTTCTGTAATAATTACAGAAGGCGACAAATCTTCTAACCTCATCCGCATTTTTAGGAACTGGGTAATTTTGTAAAGTTTTAGTCTTTTCGGGGTCAGGCATCACCCCTTCGGATGATACTACGTGTCCCAAGTATAAAATGCTTTTCTTTAAGAAATCGCACTTTACTGGGTTAAGTTTTAAATTTACCTTTCTAAATCGTTCAAAAATTGCCATTAAATTCTTGTTATGTGCCTCCAAATTTCTGCCAAAAACTATGACGTCATCACAGTATACAAAACATTTGTCGAATGTTAAACCAGATAATGCTACTGACATCACTCTTGAAAAAGCACTGGGACTTATTTTAAGACCCATTGGCAATCTCTTCATTTGATATTGCCCGGTGTTGGTTGTGAATGCTGTAACCTTTCTACTCTCTGGATCTAAAGTTACTTGGTAAAACCCTTGATTTAAATCTAAATGACTAAAATAAACACAACCTGATAATGCGTCTAAAATCTCCGTTATGTTAGGCAAAGGGAATTTGTCGTCCTGAATGTTTTCATTAACTTTTCTGAAATCTATAACTAATCTCCATTTTTTATTACCGAATTCATCTACCTTTTTTGGAACTAAAAGTATTGGACTTGACCATTCGCTATTGGACTCTTCAATAACGTCTTCTTTTAACATTTTATCTATTTGGTTTTTAATCTCGGGTTTCAATGATTCTGGTAATCTGTATGGTTTTGTATAAATTGGTTTAACATTTGGTTTGATACTAATAGATTGATTCATAATATTGGTCGTTGATAATGTATCTCCTTCCAAAAAGAAAATATCTGCATATTTGGCACAAATTATCTCTAAAGTTTTCCTCTCTTCCAAATTTAAATGATTTAACTTTAATTGAGGCAGTAATTTTTTGACTCTATCTACATCTGGCTTCGATTTTTCAATTGTACATATCTCAAAATCATTTAGTACATTTAATTTGGGCTCAAAAACTGGTATTATAACTTCGTGTTCGCTTATGTTCATAATTTGAACTGGAATTTTCCCATCGTTAGGTCTTACTATACTTCCCGCTAAAAATATACTGTCTGTTATCTGTTTACTATTTAACACCAAATCTATATTATTCTCATAATTACATTTCAAGAAATGAATTGATTCACTTCGTGCTGGAATTGTTAAACATGCGCTGAAATCGCTATTCTTATGAATTTGCACCACGCTCTCTCTACCGTCTTTAAATAAAGTCAGAATGTTATTTGATAAGTCGATGTTTGCGTTGGATGTTCTTAAGAAATCAAGACCGATAATTCCGTCGACTCGACATGGTAAAGAATTGAATACGTAGAATCTGTGTCCAAACACGTGTCCATTTTCTAACGCTAACATTATGTCAGCATAATAATTCACACTAACTCGACCACCTATCCCATTAATGATAACTTCGTCTTTGTTTAGAATTACTGTCTCGGGTATCGCGTTTCTCTGTAAGACTGACAATGTAGCACCGGTATCTAATAACAAATTACACCTTTTGTTACCAATATAAACTGTTATAAACTTAGTATCGTCATTATAAGAAAATATTTTATGATCGAAAAAACTGCATTTCTCCTAAATTTGTATTTTCTGAAGTATTTTGCGTGGTAGAGAGTTGCTGTGTATGTGATATAGGCTGCTGAGCAGTATATACCTGATGATGGTTGTACCGACCTCCACGGCCATGTCCCCTGCTACTAGTCGTTCGTCCTCTAAAATTTTGCGGTACGGGACGTGCTGCCCGTACGTACCAATTGGGCTGCTGCCGGTACGCACCAGAGTACCTATTAAAATTACCTCTTCCATAATTTCCCCTGTAATACTGGGGCCTGCTCCCGTAGCCTTGAGCGTAACTCGGCCTATATGGATATCTGTTTGGCGTAAAATTTTGCTTACCCCGGTAGTTCAAAACGACGCTTTGCTGTGGCTGTGCCGATTCTTCATCCTCAGCCGCCCTTACCGCATCCTTGAGGTCGCTGTAGTCTCGAGCGGCTATGATTGTTCCTAGCCTTCTATTGCGTAAACCGTCTGCAAATCTTTTCACAGCAAGTTTTTCATTAATTGGCCTTAATATTTCGTATGCATTTGCGTTTGAATCTGCTTGCGAAATAGTAAGGTTAACGAACATATCCTCCAATTTATCAGCGAAATTTTTAATTGTCATATCCCTTTGTGTTATATTATTAATTTGCGTCAGAAGAGAAGTTGATGATTTCCTTGTTAGTAAATACTTTTTCATATCGTTTACTAAGGTCGTTATATCTGTATAAGTTTGTTTCAATTTTAGTTTCGCCGATTTATTGATGCGTGTTTTTAAAACAAAGGAAATCAACAATTTCTTGCAGGTGTTCTCGCTTAAACAAGACTCATACATTTCGATGCCTTCTATCATTTTTTCCGTAATTTCTTCCTTACCATCCATCAAGGGGATAAGGGTTGCTGCCGTTTTAATGTCAAACTTGTCCATGGTGGTGTTTTCAATGTCTGGTTTTAACTCATAATCCAATACTTTCTTATATACTAATTCAATATTTCTATCTGCTAACTCTAAACTACAAGCATTCTCTTTTACAAACTTTACTTCTAAATCTCGTATTACATCCGAATACTCTTTAAACAATAGTTTAGCGCTTTCTATTTTACTTTTAACACTATCTCTATACTGTTCTCTCCTTTTAGATCCTAACTTCTGCAAATTTGTACGAATGTTCTCAAGTTCGCAAAGAATTTTTGTACTAAAATTTAAAATTAATTCCAACTGCTCACCCATACGTAATCTCACTCACTATTCACTTTCCACTTTCTTCATCTCCTCCTGGCTCCGCCCTTCGGCGCCACGACATGCGCCGCTGGAGTCCTTGCAGAATTTCAGCCTTGACACCTCTTTGAATCCATCTTTGGTGGCATTTCTTGTACTGCTTGTAGGCTAGCACACCTAGTATTATCATCAATATCAGACAAATAATTGCCACTAATATGTTGACTGTAGACATGTGGTTGCGCAGCTCCTGAACTACTGCCGTATTTTCACCTCCGGCCGCATTTTGCGCGATCACGATCTCTTCTTTCTGCTCTTTTGTGCTTTGTCCGCCCATTATAGTAATAGTTAGTAGGGTCAGTTAACACGCCGCGCTTAAATCGCTTTTGTTAATTTGTCCACAAATTGTTCGATTTCCTGCAACCGTTCACTATTATCTACTGCCGCACACATTGTCTATATTTTTCCTAATTAAAGTTTTGATGCGCTAAATCTTTCTACGCGCGCCACGTCGCGCGCCTGGCAGGATCGCCATGTAATGTGGGGCGCAACGGGAGTCATGAAAGAAAACAAGTGTTCACGGTGGCCGCCGTTTAATGACTAACTCAAAGGATGATACACTGCCTTATCCTAAGTACTATGCTAATTATAACTATATACGTAACTACGACATCTCCCACTACACCACGTTTCAGAATTAAGTTATTTTTTAATAATTTATTCCTTGACTGATGCGTTACTCGAGTGATAGTCGAACTGCCTACTGAACCGGGCGTCACGAGATCGAATCCCGCTCGACGCACACCTGTCTGATGTACACATCTGTCTATCATCTGTCTGTTAGTGGTGGTAGGACCCTGTACAGGGTCCGTCCTGATCGCTACCACCATCTTATCCATTAACCACCCGCCAAGCAACAGTGTTCGCATTGTTGTGTTCCGGTGTGGGGACTAGACAACCGGTGAAATTACTAGCATAGAGGCATTCTATCTTAGTTCTCAGGGTTGGCGATGCATTTGAGGTCTTATGATTATAGTCTTGAGAATTCAATTGTCTATGGGTCTCAGATTCCACTTACCATCAGGTGGCCTGAGTGCTCGTGTGCCTTCTCCTTAACATAAAAATAAAATAAACATAATACACGAAAGTTGGTATACGTACATATTAATCTATATAAGTATACCTTTTGTCAAGTACTTGTAGTAGGAAGAACTCTACTTCCTTCACCGGTCCTTAGATTGGCGTCGTTTAAGCGTCGTTCAGTAAGTTGTTAGTATTACAATTCTGTATTTTCGGTAGTTCATATTGTATATATTACTGAAATCGTCGTTTGAAACCCTTATCTTTGATAACTTACATAATGGAGTTTAATGGGTTTGCTATTTTATAGTATTGTTGGCACACTGTAACACTCGCAACGCTTTATCAAGTCTAACGCATCATTAAGACATGGCAACATAGAACCATGCATTCTTTTACGGTTACAATATTATTTTACGTTAACTGAGTTAAAACATTGTTGTCACATTTCCTTCCAATTTATCCGCCTCCTTGAGACAATCTTCAAAACTCGTCGAAAATAACTCATCTCGCAAATCTCGTAAATCTCGTAATCGAGTAAACATTTACGATAGCGGTCAATTTACCCGCAGCCGCGAGATCCGTATCTGAGGGACTCAATCGTGAACAGTGATTCGATACGGAATGCCGACTCGGTGCAGACGGGCTGCTTCACCGGCGTCTACTAATAACTGACTGAAACAGAAATTGAGTTTGATTTGGGACTAGGTCAATTTATGTCAGGTTGTTATGATATTTATTATTGTATTTTGTTATTTATCTAAGCTTTTTTCATGACGCGGGTATCTACTGGGTTAGGTAGGTAAGCGCATATATTTGTAGTGAGCACGAGTATTTGTTCCAAAGTCTTGGATGTTTTCAATGTATTTAAGCATGTATGTAGTATCCATAGTACAACATTAGCTATTTATACAGCTGATAGTACAGACTACGATTTTTCCCGGAAAACCTGACCAGTCCCAAGATTATAACGCGTCCCTGCGTTGAAACTAATTAACGGGACAGACACGCGGATAAAATCTATAACAGTCAAACAGACTACTTTTCAAGGGTGTACTTCTGTCACAATGGAAACGAGCTCCATTTCTGAAACACTTCCAAACTTCTAAGTGGATTAGCTGACGGGAGGCGCCGCCGCTGAAGCTCTGGGCGGCTGTTACACTTCTCCGCGGGATGGCAGATGCTAGCAAATTAGCTTCTTAAGCTGATTAAACATCTAAAAATATCTAAATCATCTTATCTAGGCTTGAAGTAAGATGTGCTATAACATTTCCTGACCTAGATAATAACAAGAGCGGTATCGAATCGGCCGCAAACGGTCCGACAATTAGTTTAGTTAACTACTAAGTAAAGTATCGTGCTGTGTGATTCTCCATCTTTCATGTAATCGTGACTTTTCGTAAACTAGTATATTAGTAATATGGAGATCGTTAATTCCCCAGTATATTATAACGTTAAAATACCAGATTCCTAAAACACTAGATTTGGAATATTCGGTAAAAAAACATATTTCTTCCGTACACCTTCTATATATAGTATAAGTAGTTTGAAGAGACTGATATTGTATGTAGTTAAACAAATATATGTCTGTGCTTCATTGGACACATCCACTAATCAAAAATCGCGCTCAAACCAAATAATTTGCCCTAATTCTATATCGAACCCGGGACCGCTAGCTTCGTTTGCGTCACTACCAACTAGGTTAGGCGTTGCCGACACCACTTTAAAAATGTCTACATTACTCGAGCCCAGTCTTCTCAAAGTAACAATGCATTTCCAACTCTATTCATCTTCGCTACAATTATATTACTTTCCCCGATATCATCCTTTCAACTACGGTTCAGATTCGAATAACGATCGCTTTTATTTAAATTTCCCTTTTAAGTCGATCCTCGAATAATCCAGACAATAGACTTATTAATCCTCTTAGTGTTTAATCCGGGGTTTAATTCAGTAGCCGCTGAAGCTCCCCGCGGAGGCTACAAATACCTTTGTGGGAAAGGGCCGGAGATTGAAAAAGGGTTTAAGATAAACACCTGGTTCTCCACTCAAACAAGTCACTTTAACTGAGATGTTTTAGGATATAGGGTATGGCGTCAATGTGTTTTGTAATCATCCCACAACAGCTGAGCTAGTTATTGTATAATAAATCTTGGGCTTAAATTATTCTGTCGTTAAAGTAGTCAATTTACATCAAAAGGCTTTTTTTATTTAGAGCGAATCAGTATTCTTCACGACTAAATTCTTGTGGACGTTATGTTTAGTTTTTAAACATATTTAACAAGAATTACGTCTTATCAAACTTTTCAATCTGATTAAAGTTTAATTTAGGATGATACTCCATCACATAATAAAGCTACAGCGATAAAATAAATTGTTTTTTGGTGATTTGTTACATTCGATCACGCGTTTAATGTTGATGACGAGGAGTTCACCTTGGATGATGTCACACACTAGAAGAGAAGGAAGAGGTAGTCTGGAACAGATCGCTATTTAGCGATAAGACCGCCTGTTGACAAACTTTGTAACATTTTATTTGTATTTACTTTCCAATTTTCCATGTTGTTATTGTATGTGGTGTTCCATAATTAATATGTGTATTGTATTGTATTGTATCACATATCCTGTAGTTTACTACAGCTGATGAGTATAGGAATTCTGTTTGGGATGACGACAATGTTACAATTTATCTCACAGTCAGTGTAATGATGGGAATTTAGAATTTATTTCGGCTAGTGTCACGCCGTATCACAATTTGAAAGTTGTAGTTGAAGAGAGGGATTTGATTCTGGATGACGATGATGTTAAACCAACAGGAGCGTATTACTGGAAGCGAGAGCCTGGCTGGACGAACTTACGGGGCATGTGGGGCAAACGCGCCGCGCTAGACGACGAGGCCAACGGTAACAGTACCGCGGCGGCGCATCTGTGGCATTCCTGTATCTAGAGTAGTTAGCGCTTCTTAGTCTTCTTCCTTCTCTTCCTCGCTAGTGTCTCTATGCTGTGTTTGTTTCATGTTTATGTTACGGGGACTAAAAACTTCATAACTAAATTTAAACAATCTTTGACTGTCGTTTGCACTCATCATGGGCAAATGTATTTCTCGTGTACAAAGGAGCAGCCATATTTATTTGGCTGGCTTATAGTGATGTTAATGAAGTGTTATCTATTCCATACATTGCAGGTGAAACGAAATTCATGATACAGATTTTAAACTTGTAAAGGAGCGTTTTCACTTAAACTGAACTGATTGGAGGAAGGCAGAACATTAATTAGAACCATCTGGTTGGTCGATCTTCGCTTTTATTTATTTCTCTCACCAGCTTCGCCTGAGTGAAAACTTACCCCTACTAGTTATTATATTTTATTGAATGCATCTTGTCTCGGATGGGGAAGACATCCAACACTAACAATTTTCTGTCTGACATGATGACTGATGTTATGAATAACGTTTCTCCGGCACATGTGTGGCCATTTATAAATACAAGTATCCTGTCTAACAGGTGTTTATGATGCAAATGAGTATACGTATATGTATATATGTTCACAGCACCTTGTTCATCGCACGTCCACGCGCTCTGTGTACATCACGCTTAAATCACAGCACGAACCAGTAGGATAAGGGCCTTGTAAATAAATGTAAATTGCACAATATAAGCACTATAAATAAATATAAGCGGCACAAATCTGTAGGTATGTTTTTTTACATTTGTAAGTAAAATGAATCATTTGGGCAGGACAATTGTGTTTTTTTATGGAAATACTTAATGATAATCGTATGCATGCGATCATTGCTGCCCACAAACATATGCTACGCCTTTAGAGGACAATTCGGGAAAAGGGGCGGGGTTGGGGAAGGAGAGAAAAAGACAGATATGGGCTCTCGACTCATTCTGCTGAAACTTATCCCTAAAAATATATCTGTCGTTTTGGTTTGGCTCACACAGAGGAAGAAAGGAAGAAAGAAAACCATAGAAATCTAAAAACAAAAACACAATGTTGTGACGGCATTGATGAAGTGGCAAGACTGGCAAGTTGTCGTCAAGCTCTTTCTAAACTTACTTTTGTCAATTGTTTTTTTACACGAGTAAAAGTTATCTAACTATCCATTAGGCTAGAATTATTGCAGGAGCTAGATAAGTATCGGAGCCCTGTTAATGAAAGAGTGTCTCAAATCAGTAAGTAAACGAGCATTGTAAATGAGTGTAAGCGGGGAGAGACGATCGAGTGGCGGCGACAGAGACGAATGCGACACTTTACGCCGCTCATTTACTAAGATCACTAATTGTTTGAATCAAGAAGCGAAGAAACACTGAGAAAGTGTCAAATTTGCACCGTATTTTTAAGTCTAGCTAGTGTTTGACTCGTTTAAGAATCGTTAATGTCACAGTCGCCATTATTGTAAATGACATAAGAGTTATCAAAACGTTGACAATACGGAAACACGTCAAATACGATATCGTTATAACGCAGTTGAATAGAGGCCCTGGACATATTGAGATGCGATGCCATTGGTTTTGGAGAAAAAAAAGTGTCCAAACCTCACCACCTTTTACAGAATGCTCCCAGGGTGATACAATGTCTGTTAACTTCCGTAAATCTGTGACCTTTATTTCCAGCGAAGTAAGACTTCTTGAATTATAGATTTTCCTAAATATGTATCTAGTTTTTAAGTATTTTAGAAGTTCAAAAGGTGATCCAAATTTCAATTGCCCAAAAATCAGCAGGTCTATTTTTGTGTTGACTCTGAAATATTTTGCGGAGCTTATTCTAAAAAGCAAACCACAAGAGCCTGTGTCGACAACGAATGGCACACATTCCGCGAGACAACTCATTAAATTAAAACTTAGTAACTTGAACCACGTTAATAAGAATTAATGAAGCGGCTTGAGGGCTTAGCTGAGGCTTAAAAACTTCCGCGGACAAACCGCTGGGCTTACACCAACTTAAACGTTACTTCACTTGATTTAATCCAGCAAAGGACTTATTTGTTATTCAAAACGTAGTTTTTTAATAAGGTTGTGTAAGGAGCCATATGCATTGGTTGTTGAACCACCATGGAACCTTGTTACATCAACTAGACGATTCATTTTACACAATTTCTCATTTGCGATATATAATGATGAATAATTAAATAAACCTGACCGGATTCTTTGATGTTTTAACATTTTAGTGCGTTATTGTATCTATATTTTCAACTGACGAAAAATGGTGACTAGTGAGTGTGACCATACGATAACCAAGGATGTAACTTACTTGAAATACAAAAACAAGAAGATGTCCTCCTTATAAGTTTTTATGAAAAATCTGATGAAATGATAACCGCGACAAGGCCGACAAAACAATACGATAACAAGTGAAAGGCAATAATATATGGTTCTACCCAGTTCAGGTGCTACCACTAAGCGGTCAGTCAAAGACTACTAGCATTATAAACAAAGTTTATAAAAAAAGTTAACTTGGAATCGGCGCTCCAGTGTGTTCATTCATGTAATTAATTTGGAAACAAAAAAGTGTTAACTCTGCATTGTTACCTACATATTAGCTTTTAAATACCCTGAAATTAACACAAGTGCAACCTGTCACTAAGTAATACACTAGTAAACTTCTTGGCCTGATTGTGCAAAATGTGGTTATAGAATTATAAACAAGGCTTTTTAGAGTTGTTAGTGTTTCTGTAGCTCTGCCTACTCCACTCTGGGAATAAAGGCGTGATATGTATGAAAATAACACAAAGAGTTTTTGTCGACAAATGGGTCATACACACTCTTAAAAACCAAAGTTGTCTCTCCTGTGGTCAATAGTTAAGAGCTTGTGTGCATATAAGTTATGTTTTTATTTTGCGGGTATGGGCTTAGCCAGAAAATTAGGCCTTAAAAACGTTAACTTTCGGTGTGTCCACAGGAAAGACGATAACCTAAATCTGTGTATGACCCAAATATCTTTCATAAGTACAAAGATTTTTGTAACAAACAAGTCAAAAAAGCAATTTATATCAATTTGACTGGGTAGTTTAATTGCTGAACATCGAAAGATCTGATGGGATTCTGGTAGCGCTTTTTCTCCGAATTGGCCACCTTAAGGGAAGGAGAAGCGCTGCTGGGACACTCAAACATGTGCAAGCACACAAGCCACTCGGAGATTGAAGTTTCATTGTTCACATTCATTGTAATTTGAACACAACTTCGAGTATCAGGCGTGGACCTATGATAATCTATTACATATATAACTCTTACATTCCTTATATTTTACCCTAACCAAGTTTTGAAAGGTTTGTACGAAACTAGCATGACCAAAGAATATTTCATAAAATTAGTTTAATGCTACTAGGCCTTGGTTCTGTAATTAGCCCATCTTGCTTCCATTTTATAATATTGTGGTCGTCATGACAGCTCTTTACTCATTTGACGGTAAGAGCTGTCGTAACAGTGTGATTACGAAATCTAAACAAGATGGGCTACTATGATGTGGAATAGAGGCCCGGTCACTGACCTCACTTACCTTAATCAATTTACAATGGAAGTGAGATTAGATCTGATAAAGTTGGATCGGGGCGTTTTTGAGCAGTCATTAAAAACCGATTAATATTTGGCGGTCAGAAGACGAATTTATTGCTCGTTAGGAACGTTTCTTACACGATAATTATAAAATTAAATTGGGAAAAACGGGTGACATAGATAAAATTATGTTTTTGTACTCAGTAAACGATCGATTTGCTGATCCATGACAGTACTTTCTACCGTTTGTTTGTTAAATATGGTTTTTGCTGTATAAATTCTAGAGCTATACAGTTTTGGGTACCTTTCTGCACTATGATTGAATATTTAGTAAGTTAAAGATTCGGCATGTATTTAATCTATGATATCGATGAGTAGACTTAACAATGATCCACGTCAAAATGCACGTCAAAGTTAATATTTCTTTGTATATGTCTACGCACAATTGTTTATCTGCAAGTCGAAAACGTTTAGCTATGATAGTTGTACTGATGACTTTAAAAAAAAGTTCGTTTAGTTGATGTTGGAACAGCGACGAGGAAGTAATCGGCAAAATGAACCTTTTTAAAAGGTGTTCTGAAAAAACCATGCTTATAGAGGTTTGTCACAGAAGAATAAAAAAAAAAATTGTACATTATTTACCTACTGAGAAAATAAAAAACAAAATTTAGCTAATGGCTAAAGAGCTCAAACGCCACATGGTGTTTTCTTTGTCACAGCTAGTGCTAGACTTGAAAAACAAAACGCGGTTACTAACAAGATGACGACATTCCATTACAAAACTATCAACATTTTGCGACGTCATCACGACGATCTGAGGCAGTATTATTATAAGCTTTTAAATCCTGCCAAGTTTCGGTCAGTTGGAAAGTTTCCCTGTCCCTTTCATTACTGGGATTTGTCAGTTTATGACAGTCTATAATACGACATCTGGCGTCTGGGGCACGTAACATTGCAGTCGACCGTGGTGCTTAAAGCGGGCTACTCACGCACCTACCGCAGGAGTTCGGGTAACCCGCGTAATGCCCGTCCCAATATTCAAACCGCGAATAAATCAGGCTACTTAGACTTGAGATTTGACATTTGCCAAATACGGAATGTGTTAAGATTTAACCCGAAGTACCTACTACCTCTATCAACGGTTCAAATATAGGGAAAGGGCATAATAGTATAATACCTATTATTATCTCAGTACCTTGTAGCATAAAACACCTAATAAGTAAGTCACTACCTGTACGGTAACTTTAGTAAAAAAAATGTCGTCTGGCGGACGACGAAAATGCTGCTCGAACGCACTTTACTCGTAGCAAGAAGCAACATGGGTCCACTAATGTTTCACAAATTAGCATTTGACAGACCATATCATTTAACAAATTTTACTATAATAATATGAAATTTATTTTATTATAAAAAGATACAAAAACATCAATATCATTTTCAAAATCACAAACTCAGCATCAGCAGTGTCAGCGCGCCATGGTCGAAGCCAAATAATTTGGCTAGTGGTCTGAATTTAAATCATGTTCCACGAATGCACATGCTTGTGGCAAGGATTATTGCTATGTAGTAGAGAGGACAATAGAGAGATCTCTCTCCAGGCGGGTGTTATGCCTGGGGACCGAAGTCCATTTGGATGAAGTTGGAAGTTGTATATAAGTCAACCGACTGAAGAAACTTCGTTAGCGCGATGTAGCGCACTGTCAGATTTAGTTGCGTTGTCTGACGCTGGTGGCGCTGGCGAGTTGTTTGTTACAAGTTGTCACTAGATGTCGCTAGGTCGCCACACCAGCCCCCCTTTGAGTCCGGAGGTTGATGGTGATGGATGACGTGCAGTCTGTGCGTTGAGAATGCCGCTTGCAAGTGCCAGTAGTAGATGTCTCCAGTAGAGCTCAGAGCCGCGTTGGCGAGCGTAGCAGGAGAAGAGGAGTGGAGTGGAGAGTACACAGTGAGTCGTGTATCTGTTCCATGAAGTACTCGTAGTAGGACGCAGTGAGTCGCGTTGCTGAATGAGAGTATTGTGCACACTGTAGACACCAGGCATGGAGATATATCAGAATGCTAGTGGTGCACAGTGCGGTTTGTCTGGCTTGCTGTGAGACTGCGTCATAGTGCTTGAAGGTCGTCAGGTTGCGTAAATGTCCATTGTCGTGGGTCACCAATGTGGGAAGACGATCACGTCGGGGTCACCAATGTAGTAGAGAGGACAATAGAGAGATCTCTCTCCAGGCGGGTGTTATGCCTGGGGACCGAAGTCCATTTGGATGAAGTTGGAAGTTGTATATAAGTCAACCGACTGAAGAAACTTCGTTAGCGCGATGTAGCGCACTGTCAGATTTAGTTGCGTTGTCTGACGCTGGTGGCGCTGGCGAGTTGTTTGTTACAAGTTGTCACTAGATGTCGCTAGGTCGCCACAGCTATAATAATGCGTGATCTTAACCATCCATTTGACAACTTTTACTTTACAAATTTCTTTACTTACCGCTGCAGGATTTTTTTTTCGTGGTTACAATTCTAACTTAACCTAATCTGTGGGGCTAGTCAAGTTGCATTCGACAATCGTTAGCGCTTATGTTTCGATAGAAAATGTATGGAATTGACGTATGCCACTGAGATAGTCACGTGGTACTATCTCAGCGGCTTACGTCAATTCCATACATTACTCAATCGAAACATAAGCGCTAACGATTGTCGAATGCAACTTGACTAGCCCCACTGGATTGTGTAATATTTGGTGGTATGCACATAAGTCCGTGTTTTGATGTGAAAGTTTGTAAAATGATACATTTGTCAAAAGCACGCTTGTTCAAATGATCAGATACCACCGAGCAGCAACACGATTTCTTTCCTACTCGACTACCTACAGGGCTATACTGGGTGTTGCCCGTAATAGGAGGAATAAATTGAGGGATCGTTTCTACTGTATAAACGTAGCAACATTTGTTCTACAACTTTTATAAAATATGTAATTTATTATTTGGGATTTATTCGAACAAACTAAATAGCATTTTCAATGTACTCCATCCAATAGTCTAGTTGACATCTACTGTCAGCCTACAAACTTCGTAGTTTTCGCAATACATTGCTGGCTTGGAAAATCTAATTTCATTAATATTTAGTAAACAACAAGTTATTTTCAAAAGTTGCTCCTATTACAGGCAACACCCGGTATTTGATAATGTCAATAGTTATTTGTGCAACAAGAAAGCAAAGCTGTTTTTGCTGCGAGTGTTGATTTTGAATCCCGAGCAAGCGAAGGATTCTAGAGTTGAATCACGAGCGTAGCGAGTGATTCTAGGTTAGAATCCTGAGTGCAGCGAGGGATTCAAAGACACGAGATGCAAATAACTTTGGTCTTGTGTTGCACTTACAATTTTTCACATAGAGGGTTTGATAATTTGAATTTGATATCATATCCAATTCAAATTCAAATTCATAACATTTATTTGACAAAAACACAATACAACAAACATATATAGTAAAAACATGATCAGATTAGTGTGAATTTAATTTAGGAAAAGTTGCACTGTAGTGTGAAGTCAAATAGGACTCAGCTCAGCATGTGCTGCAGCCGGAGCCACAGCGCTAGTTTTCAGCTGAAACCTGGTGTTTACCTACTTCGCAGCTGAACGCAAACGCGTGACGAGGGGAAAATGTATGTATGTATGACAATGTATGTGTGTAGATAAAGCAGTGAACGTAACTGTACATAATTAGGCATTAAAACACTTATGTGATGTTATTATGTAACAGTCACATAAACTACCATAAGGTAAAAAAAACAACAGGGTAAAAATAAAACGGCATCCCCCAGCCACCCGCGCGCCGCACCACGGCCACCTTTACATTGTGAACAAAAATTAAAAAGTTACTTTGTCTCACGCTCGCAGCAAAATCGAATTTTGCTCACTGTTTTTAAACAGCAAAACCACCCTTTTCGAGGTGCTGAGGTGAAAAAAGTATTTAACCGACAGTTTTATCACTTTGTTTTGTCTTTGTCTTCCATTTTTGGCCTTGGCAAATAAAGAGCAGTACAGATCTTAACGATTGAGGAAACTATCGAATCTCGGATAATTCCCAGGAGCCAGCATTGTTGCGGAGCTTGACTTCTCGTGCGGCAACTAAGTATCATGTTCACGATCACTGACGATAAATCTCACCACATTGTTAATATGCACAATTATTTTATTGTGCACCGCAATTGGAATGCTTAGTTCATAATCATTGGATGACAGAATGTTGAGCTTTATAGGACGCGACGCTACAAGTAGCTGCAGACTCAGATAACAGCGATCGTCTTTGTTTTTATGAAACAAGATAACGTATCACATTGGCGATATTGGCATACTTATACGCATAAATTACATACCTTATTTTCTGTTTTTATTAATATTAACATTAACGTAGTGAACTGCAAATTCATCCCACTAAACTTGTTAAGTTAGGGCCTCTAGGTATCTATATTTGGAGGCAAAGAAATTGAGCTACCTTCTATGGAAATTCAGAACTAAGTGGCTCAATTTATGATAGCTCTCGTGACAGTAACAACGGCCAAGTAAAAAAAATGCGATAGCATGTCCAAAGCAATAAGGTTTTACCGATTAAAATATACCGATATATTGCATTGATATCTATCATCGGCATTGGGTTTGAAGTGTCATTTCTAAATTTAGACGAGGGAAAATATTCAAACTGTACTCGTTTCGAATGAAACGACTCTTACTAAATGATCTTATTAAATTATGTTACCTAATATTTCTGTTTTTTTCGCAGAGAGCGGTGCGACGAGAGACGAGGCCTAGACGACGGTTCCATTCACCCTACCATAAAAATTAGCACGTCATATCTCTACGGTACAACATTCTGTATGTTTAACTCCTAACCTTCGCTGTATATACTAAGTAAACGGTCCTTTTCGCGATATATGTGACATTGTATCTCGAAAAACCTTTTATTTTATTTTGCGCGGGCAATTCGCTGCACTACCAACCAGTGCAGTGAATTGACACTTTGGCGGTAACGTTTCGTTTCGCTCGGACTTTATATAATTAAATTAACGTACAAATATAGCTCTCCTGGAACGTCACCTCCTAGCGTAAGAGTTGTATGACATAGATAGGTTAAGACATATGTTTATTTTTACGATCTATTAGGGTAAGCGTCGGAGCGGGTGTAACTATGGTATAGTTAGTTAAATAACTAATTAATTGTATTTTATTAGAGAAGTTGATGTAAAGTATGACGACCGGCTCCGGCCGGCCGTTTGTCCAATAAAAGTTCATTCGGAAGCGACGTTTGTTTCATTACTTTCATTAACTACACTCGAGTGCAATTAAAACGGTCCCTCGCCGTACTTTACGTATGCCGAGCGTGACTCGTTTTCATTGCTCTTGAATGTTTCACCTTGAACTGGTTCACCGCCTTTTCGCCGACAAATCTTTGTCAAATGCATCGTTTTGCAACCTATTCATTTGCCAACCCGCTTTTTTCCTGTAACTACAAATATTTCAGGATTTTTATAAAACTAACCTAACCCAACCTATAGGGTTCTACACGATGGTCCTGAAATAAATCCAGAATTATTTGCACTTTTGGAAAAAAACGCGGGTTGTCCAATTATATGTTTGTGAAATGAATAATTTGTGAAAAGTTGATTATGAAATGATAGGATCCCCTTAAACTATATAAGTACTATGTCAAAATATTTGAACCCAAGAAAATACAGTCGAACATTATTATTTGCTACCGTTCATTAAAAACTTGCGAGTTCTTCGTTCTGGCTGATATACTATTTTATTTATTTATTTAATTATGATTTCTTGGAAATCCAACAGCTTACAAAACACGTTTTTTTTTTAATAGATAACAAAAAGCCAATTAAGGGTTCCTACTGATAGACACTAAGTACTTCAACATAGCAGAAATAACAACCAACGCAGGCGCACGCCGCCACAGAACTATATCGATATAGTTCTGTGCACGCCGCCGCCGCGCTACCCAAAGAGAATAGAGAACGACCATATTCGCGCGAATAAACTATTCTACAAAATTGGAAGAAAACAAATATTGTATAATAAAAACAGTTATTTAAAGAAGTTTTGACTATATAACAACCTAAACGTAGATGTAAGTACGTTAAATAAATCTAAATCAATATCTTTAGCACAAATATTGAGGATTTTACCTGCTCGCAGCATGGAATTCCTCGAGAGTTCTGGGCAATCAACAATACAACACACATTATTGTCTACCAAACAAAAACATTACAGAGAAATAGCACAATTTAAAAGACCCAGGCAAACAACAGGCGGTCAACTCAATCAACTTATTTATTTATTTCATTAAAATAATTATCTGTAGAGGTTCACCCTAATACAATTAACGTAATAAACTATATAACTTAACTAATAAATAACATTAGTCAGACAAGACAAATAACGTTGCATTTAAAAATTCATTAATTTGTCAAAAAAATAAATCCGTCCTATCGGCGACCAGATTCAGCGTGAGGTTGATGCGGCTGAGGGTGCCTTGCGCAGAAGTTGGTTCTGCCGCTCGGCTCCGCTAGCAGCCGCGGCCACCGCCGCCTTCGCCGAACGCTTAGGCTCAAATGCTGCAGTATTCAGACTACATAGCACGCGAATGCTAAATCCCTACGCGTTTCTAATTTATTGTAGCCTACCATGCCTAATAAACAACGTAGGGTACATCAACGGATAGAACTTCTCGGCCTCAGTGCAATAACGCTCTAAGGGTAACTCATAGCAAGGCTGAACATTACTTAACACGAGTAAATCAATTCAGCCATTCACGCGCGGTTGACGTACAGAAATCTCAACATTCTCACAAACTCTCACATTTATGATAATAATAATAATAATAATAAAATCAGGGAACAATCTCACACAAATTGACCTAGTCCCAAACTAAGCTCTAGGCTTGTACTATGGGTACTAGACAACGAGAAACATACTTATATAGAGAAATACATACTTAAATACATAGAAAACATCCAAGACTCGGGAACAAATATTTGCGCTCATCACACAAATATCTGCCCTTAACGTGATTTGAACCCAGGACCGCTGGCTTCGAAGGCAGGGTCACTCCCAACTAGGCCACCGTGTCGTCAAAAAATATTCGTAGGTTGGGATGTTTGTCCCACTATCACTTATAAACTGCTGAACATATTTGGATTTAAATATGACACGCACATATTCTATATATTCGAATAGCGGACGATGACCAAGTTCTACGCCGACGGCGTAAGTTATAACCATAATTCATCCTTTAAATTATTAGAAATTCTACCGAGTCGTTCTACAAATCATCACTACTTTAAAAAAATCTCGTATCCTATATTTCGTGATGAACAATTTTAAACTTTTAAGTTTTAAGATTAAAAGAAATAAGTTTAAAACCGCACATCACGAAATATGAGAGACGAGGTTTTTTCAAAATAGTGACGATATCCTTGCATAGAAACATCTAAAAACCGCCTTGACTCCTCTACAACCTTAAATCAATTATATTTTTTGACCTTAAAGGAGGACGGAAAAGAAATGTATTATTAAATACAGGGTCACTGCCAGCTAGGCTAACCACGTCGTCACTCATAACGATACTTTATTAACGATAATTATGTACTGTTAAAGTCATAAATACATAATATTTACGTTCCCAAGACGTTCAAAATACCTACACACCTCTAGGAGTGAATATTTACTCTGGCACAGATTAAATATTCACCTCTAAGCTCTCGGCTGGCGCTCTCCTCCTTTTGGATAATCGCATCTTGTTTCTACACCCTACTCATATTGAAGATGATATAACTCTGACTGATAAATGAATAAAAGCTACCATAATGTCAATATCATAGGTAATTTCATGTAATAGATTGGTCTGTTTGGCCTGTTAGTTGTCTGTTAGAGAATGCCATGAGTATGCAAATAGTTAAATTAAATTAGTTCGAAATAGAAGCATGGAGGGCTTATACAATGTGTTTTAAGCCCCAGTAAATAATAAGCCTTAGGTGGGCAGCTAAACTAGTAATATAGAAATGGTCATTCTCTAAATCAATCAATTTTTTTTTCTACGCCCATTGTCTTAAATACAGTAAATAAAATAATAATAATTGTTTCAAGAAATGCAACGTGAAAATCATGTCCCGAGTCCCGCTGCGCTAAGCGTGGCGTGACAGCGGCGCAGACGCTCACTTCGCACTCTGTACGCCGACTGACACGCGCGCGAGCAGTGGTTGCGCGGCGCGGGTGCGATAATAGCGGACATGAAGGATCACTTCGTCACCCATGACAGTAGAGTTTTCAACAAGGACTAAAGTAAGCCATTATTGACTCGAGATATTTATTCTCGGATGAAGTTCGAGTGTCATCATGGCTTTTTAGTCTCGAGTTCAACACTGCTTTTCACTTCGATTGGATTTTTGGAAATATTCGAAAATTCGAAAAATCAATATTACAAAAACTTAAATAACCGTTGAAAATTGGTTTTGTTCATGTCAATTCATAAAAACAGTCAAAGGCGTATCTAATTTTTAGGGTTCCGGAGCCGAATGGCAAAAACGGAACCCTTATAATTTTGTAATGTCCGTCTGTCCGTCAGTCCGTCCGTCCGTCCGTCTGTCCGTCTGTATGTCACAGCCATTTTACTCAGAGAAATTTGGAGGATAGATGTATTCTATAAACCGCTATACAATGATGTAGTAAAATTGAAAAAAAAAATATATTTAGGAGTGGCACTCCATACATGTAACTAGGGGAGAAAAAATTTTTTTTGAGTTACATCAGCGTGTGGGGTATTTTAAGATAGGGATTCCAAAATGAGGTTTTTAAGTGACTTTTTTACGTAAGTGAACAGTTGGCGAGATATACGCTTCTAAAGTCGTAAAAATTCTGTCCGGGTGGGTAGCTTTTGAACTGTTAAATAGAACATTCTAATAAAAATTACAGTAGTAGAACATACGAAATACTTCCAACCGAAATTGTTTTGAACACGATACGCTGTGTAGTTTTTGAGATTATAATTAAGCGAAAAAAATTGAATTTCAACCATGAACGTTCATCCCAGCTACGGAATTCTTCACTGTGCGTGGTCCGACATGCACTTGGCCGGTTTTTTGTTATAACAACGTAATAGTTTTAACAGAATTTATACACACGATTGTTTATAGGGTTAAAACATTACAAATAATCCATAGACAACATTTCCGAAACGAAGACCTCGGCGGTGGAGGTTGTATGCCCAGCCCCAGCCTGCCCTGCCCTCCGCTAGTGCGACGCGCTCCGAAATGGAAACATGTATGTGGCTGTTTGCTGTTTTCCAAGGCTTTTTACAAGGAAATCAAAAAGAAAAAAATACTTTAGTCCCTTGGGATTAAAATATCACTATCCGCCTATACATGGCCATAATGAGTCATTTTAGAGCGAGAGAAGTAAAATAGTAGTTTATACAACTGATGCATACTTAATATGAGAGTATGGCCTTAAAATGCGAGTTTGGTTTTTGTAAGAAACGAGCGTCAGCGAGTGTTCGGTGCATTGCATCACACCTAACACACGTGCGTGACGTCACTCGCCCGCGGTCACTCGCGGTGCGTCGGACATCGCGTGAATTAAGTAAATTAGTGTACTTTCGGAAGCCGCCGCGACCGGGTACATTCGATAATACATTTCCATATAACATTCTTAACATTTCATTAACATTTTAACTAACTTAGATCTTAACAACAGTATAACTGTCTAAACAGTAGAATTTTAATAAATAAACTTTTGTACTCTTTCTCCGGACTTTAACATTCATTCGCAATCCCCGCACCCTACATTTTGGTCCTTCGAACTGTGGACCTCGCGCGTCGGTGTAATAGTGGTGCGACGGGTGAGGTGTACGAACTAACTGTCTGAACATTTCTGAGGTGTAAGGATTGCAGTGATAACAGTGGATTGCAGTGGATGCCAGCGTTGGTTCAACAGAAACAGAGCGTCCAGTAAGCCACAGCAAACATCGGAGAAACAAGTAAGATCTAACCATTTTATGTTGAACAAATTATAACACCAACATGTCTAGCATCGAAAATCAATACAGGCTAACAGAAGAAATAGAAAAGAACTTTAGAAACTTTAAAAAAGATGGGGTGAACAGAAAGAGTCAGCCAGAGTATTTTAGACGGCAAATTAACAAGTTAGAAGAATTATGGGCGGAGTTCCAATACCACCATGATCGCATAGGTACAGAGACGAGTCAGACGGATCCGTATTTTACTGAAAAGTGGTATCAGAAAACGAAAGACATCTATTTGTCGTATCAACAACAATTGAAAGATGGTCAGTTGGCCGTAAAGACAATAATTAACGAACAAGATACCGGAAAAGAAAAGACAAGCAGAAACGTGGAGGAAAACAAAGGAGAATCTAGCTATCAACCGGCAAGACAACAGTTGGGAAAGGAAGATGCTAGCAGGAGTCAAGGAGGACTGAGTAAAACAGATGAGTCACTCCGCAGACAAGAAGCAAACTTTAGAGCATTTGAAAGAACTGTCGCGAACATTGATTTGAAAACATTAACAGACAAGTGGGAGTTTGAAGATGCTCTTAGAGCATTAGAAGCCAGATGGAAAATCATTGACAATCTACATCTGGAAATAGACAGCGAGTTGAATGGCAGTAACCTCGAGTATGAGGACACATTTAATGAGTATGAGTCGAGATTTAACATGCTAAAGAAAAACATTAATAAGAAAATGTGGTCAGTCGCTCATAGGGAGAAAACTACCCCAATGTTGGAAACCCCTATTTTTAACGGAAACTATAATCAATGGGTGTCGTTTAAAGATTTGTTTTCTGAGGCCATTCATAACAATACAACATTATCAAACTCTCAGAAAATGCAATTTTTAAAGTCGAAAGTCAAAGGTGAAGCTGAAAGATTGATTCAACATTTGGCGATTACATCTGAAAATTACATAACATGTTGGGAAATTCTCAATCATCGGTACGACAACAAAAAACTAATTTTCACATCTCACATGAACACGTTATTTGCTTTACCTAACATACAACAGAATTCCATTCCGCTTATCAAGAAGTTACATGACGTGTCTACAGAAACGCTTAATGCCATTAAAAATCTTGGAGTGGATATATCAACATGGGACCCGATTTTGGTTCATATCTTGTGCCAAAAATTAGATTCAGAAACATACACGGGCTACTTGGAGTCTCTGAAAAACTCGCGGGAAATGCCGGTCCTGCAAGAACTCTTAGACTTCTTAGAAAGTAAATTTACAACATTAGAAACATCATCTCGCCGCAAACTTGAAGCTCCACTAACAGTAGGACAAAAAGCTAATAATCAAACATCTTATAACAGAAAGTCATACAATAATTTCAATACCTACAAAACCAATAACACGGGTAACTCAACGATTGCAAAACCTTCCGGTTTCAAATGTCCTTTATGTAAACATGAACATGGAATATACAACTGCAAATTCTTTTTACAAATGCCGAACGACAAAAGATTGAGTACAGTGCGCAGGCTAGCACTATGCGAAAATTGCTTATTTTCGCACAACGGAAATACATGCATTTCTACAAAGAAGTGTCGCAATTGTCGAGCGAATCATAATACAATATTACACGAGGCGCTTGAGGGGTCAACGCCTGGCCCATCTAAGCCAACACAACAGAAGGAAAAAGGGGCAAGCACTCACCACGTGTCTCAACATAAAACAAAACATTCTGAAATCCTATTGGCAACTGCCCAATTAAAGGTGAAAGGAGCAGATGGAAATTATCACAACATGAGAGCCTTAATCGACCAAGGCTCTCAAATTTCCTTAATATCGGAACACGCAGCACAATTATTACGTATTAAGAGAGACAAATGTAAAGGAGTGATCTTTGGAGTTGGTAAACGCGAAAACAATTGTAAAGGCAAGGTGAAGATAACATGCGCTTCTATTTACAACGACTATATATTCAACACTGAAGCTATAATTATGAACAACCTGATAAAAAATCTTCCAAATAAAACATTTGACAAACCTATGTGGTCTAACATTCAAAACATAGAGTTAGCTGACCCAGAGTTCTACGTCAGCCGACCGATAGACTTGCTCTTAGGAGCTGACATTTACCCGCACATTATTTTAGATGGATTAATTAAGGGTGAAAATGAAAATCAACCGATAGCTCAACGAACACAGCTGGGTTGGTTACTTTGCGGGGGCGCTGAAACATTTCATTGCAACGTCATAATTAACAATATTGATGATATACAACAGTTCTGGGAGATGGAGGACATCGTGGAAGACGACAAGTTGACAGCCGAAGAAGCACAATGTGTAAAATTTTACCAAGAAACAACAATCCGCAATGAAGAAGGGAGGTACGAGGTGCGGCTCCCAATGAAACCAAATTTTGAGGAAAGCCTGGGAGAATCCAAACAAAAAGCTATTGCTCAATTCCGTAATCAAGAAAGAAAATTAGAAAAACAACCAAATTTATCCGCGGCCTATAAAACATTTATGTCAGAATACCTACAGTTGAGTCATATGAAACCTGCTGACAATAATAACACGCTCGAATGCTATTTACCTCACCATGGCGTCGAGCGAGCTGAGTCGACAACAACCAAGTACAGAGTGGTTTTTAATGCCTCTTCTAAGACTTCTACAGGATGCTCACTTAACGACCTTATGTACAAGGGTCCAAACTTACAACAAGACCTTCAAACATTACTATTAAAATGGAGAGTATTCCCGTATGCGTACACAGCAGACATCGAAAAGATGTACCGCCAAATACTAATACATGTCAAGGACGCAGGATTACAAAAAATAATATGGAGAGATTCTCTGACACAGCCATTACACTCATTTCAGTTAATGACTGTAACATACGGAACAAAGTCAGCACCATTCTTAGCGATGATGACGTTGAGAAAATTAGCTGTAGATGAGCGCAACAACTTTCCTGAAGCCTCCAAAATTTTGGAAGAAGCTTTCTATATGGATGACTTAGTACATGGTGCCTATACGGTGGAACAAGGAAAGAAAACAATTTATGACCTAAATTTACTATTAAAAACAGGAGGATTTAACTTAAGGAAGTGGTCGTCAAACAACCATGACTTATTGGAAACCATTACGAACCAAAGTCAAAACGAACAGGATAGCAAGACAATATTCTATTTCAAAACAGATGATACATCAAAAACACTTGGCCTATGCTGGAACCCAGTAGAGGACAAATTCACTTTTAAGTGCGAAGTGATGAAACAAACAAAGCTAACAAAACGAATCCTGCTATCAGAAATTTCAAAAATTTTTGACCCCTTAGGATGGCTATCGCCTGTGGTCACAAAATTAAAATTACTGTTTCAAAAAGTTTGGAAAACCAACATTCAGTGGGACGAGGAAGTGCCAGAGGATATCTATAACGAGTGGTCAAAAATACAAACAGATCTGAACAGAATTACTGAATTTGAAGTTCCGAGATGGCTGAATAGCCAGGAACATGACATTATCGAGCTGCATGGATTCTGTGATAGCTCGCTGAAGGCTTTCGCTTGTGTTATATTTGCTCGGATAAAAAACCAACCGAAACCAATAATAGTCGCAGCAAAGACAAAATTAGTACCTCTGAAAAAGATATTAACATTACCGAAATTGGAGCTGAGTGGAGCGTACCTTTTATCAAAGCTCATGAAAAAGGTCAAAGAAGCGTTTAAAAAACATGAAATAAAAACATATGGCTGGTCAGACTCGAAAATTGTCTTGGGTTGGTTACAGGGAGAGCCGGGTCGTTGGAAACCCTTTGTAGCCAACCGAGTAAAACAAATAACTGAAATAATACCTAAAGAACAGTGGAACTATGTTAAGACAAATGAAAACCCAGCTGATGCCGCCAGCCGAGGGATATATGTCTCTCAACTCCTAACAGAACAAGCCCTGTGGAAAAACGGACCCACTTGGCTAGCAACATTTCAGCCTGAAACATTAAAACAAGAAACATTCATAACAGAAACAGAAAGGAAAGTAGGTCAAACTAACATCGCACAGCATGACAACAACAGCGAAAACATTATAGATGAGTTATTAAATAATTATAGCTCGTTTAACAAAGTTATGCGAATCGTCGCTTGGCTACAAAGAGCGCTGACCTCAAAAAGTAAACAACAGCGGCCGAGCTACCTCACATTGCAAGAATTGCGTAAAGCGAAATTAACAATAATAAAACATGTGCAACACTGCGAATTCGAAACAGAATTAGAACACTTACGCAAACACAAACAAGTACAAGCAAAATCCAAACTTTTAAAACTAAATCCGTTCATTGACAATCAAAACATCTTACGAGTCGGTGGACGCCTTAGTAAAGCAACAATGAGTGACGAAATGAAACACCCGAAAATCATTCCCAAAAATTCACAGTTGGCTGTGCTACTAATCAACCAAGCACATGAGTTAACATTTCATGGTGGCCCAGGACTGACGCTGGCTACGCTGAGACAGGAGTACTGGATAACCAGCGGGAACAAAACGGTGAAGAAAGAGTTAAGAAAATGTGTTACCTGTCGCAAGCAGGAAGGCAAAGTACAGTCACAACTGATGGGGGACCTTCCAGCAGCCCGTGTCAACCCAGCCAAACCGTTCTTCCACACAGGAGTGGATTACACTGGATTTATGGACATCAAAGCAAGTAAAGGACGTGGAGCAAAAACATTCAAGGGATATGTGGCAATCTTTATTTGCATGGTCACTAAAGCCGTGCATCTAGAGTTGGTAACAGAGCTAACTAGCTCCGCCTTTCTGGCAGCCTTGAAGAGAATGGCAGCAAGACGAGGAGCGCCAAGACACTTGTATAGTGATAATGGCACCAACTTCATAAAAGGAAACAGATTATTACAAGAAGAATACCAACAGCTGCAACAAATCTTCAACGACAGTTCTTTGACGGAAGTCACGCAGATGAACATTGAGTGGCACTTCAACGCGCCAACCTGGGCAAGTGCTGGAGGACTGTGGGAACGAGCAGTCCGTAGTCTGAAGCACCACCTGAAACGTGTAGTGGGAGAACAAAAATTAACCTTCGAAGAGTACACAACCATCTTAACGCAGATTGAAGCCTGCCTAAACTCACGTCCACTGTGTGCCCTAACGGAAAACATAGAAGACATCGACTTCTTAACACCTGCTCACTTCCTAACGGGAAGAGCTGGACTAACAATAATTCAAACACCTGAAGACGCACGCACACGGTGGCACCTAACCCAAAAACTGTTTGAAGATATCTGGAAGAAGTGGAGATCGGAATATTTGACCCAATTAACATCCAGGCAGAAATGGCAACAACCACAACAAAACGTGAAAATCGGTGATATAGTGACTATTCACGAAGATAACCTTCCCCCCGGAAAGTGGGCGCTCGGCAGAGTAACCGAGGTCCATCCCGGCAATGATGGCTACGTGAGAGTCGTGACCCTGAAAACAAAAAATGGCACATTAAAAAGACCCGTAGTAAAAATATCGGTGCTACCGCTAGATAAACAAGAAAGTACAGCGAACGAACAAGACGAGAAAAAACAACAAACAAACTTCAACAAAAGATCGAATTTCGTATCACTAGCGATGATGCTTATGTATTTCCTAAGCATATGCTCACCAGGACTGGGATTTAATGTGACCAGTTTAAGAGACCAACAAGCTCTTTACTTCGACAAGGTCAATAACATGCAACTTATTAGAGATGAATGGAAGATTATCGCATACTACGATATGGAACCGTATTGGACAGGCACAATTGCTTATGAACGATATTATCAACATCTGAGCAACATATGTAACACTATCAAACAGCTGACCCATTGTGACATCATCATGTTACAACTGCGACACACCTACAGTGAGATTGAACATAGTAACAAAGTATTATTCAATCAACCATTAACAAACAATGTGCGAACGAAGCGCGGCCTTATCAACGGTGTCGGGTATCTGGCGAACAGTTTATTCGGTGTATTAGACGACAATTTCGCAGAAAAATATAAACAGGACATAGCTCTTGTCCGTACAAATCAAAAACATTTAGCACTTCTGTGGAAAAACCAAACATCTATAATTGAAGCAGAGTATAACGTGTTACAGAGAACAGAACAAGCGATTAAGACCCAACATAGCATGATTAACAAACATTTGATGAACTTAGATAAATCTGTATACGCGCTGGCAACACAAGTGAATGAGATAGAAGCAATGGCAGAATTTTCATTATCCGCAATGGCCACAAGTAACATTTTGATGCATCTAAAAAACATACAAGATACTCTGCTAGACACGATTAGCAGTGTTTACAACGGGAAAACTAACACCCAATTGATTAATCCTCAACAGCTGCAAAATCAACTCAACATAATCTCTGGATTGTTAGATAATGGATTGACGTTACCCATTGACAACATCCAAACAGACATGACAAACATTTATCATCTTCTAAGAGTCAAAGCAGCAATGACCAAGCAGTATACTATATTCGAAATAACAGTACCACTCATCAGCCGAGACAAGTACGACCTTTATCGCATCTTTCCAGTACCTCATCAGCTAGGCAAAACAATGATAACAGTCACACCAATTGAAAGCTACATTGCTATGAATCTAGAAAAGGAAATTTATTTACCCCTATCGCCGAATGATTTTGAACATTGTATACCACGTGATTCTTCAACATACCTATGCCAACTGAAAACACTCATCTACAACATAAACTCAGATCAAGACTTCTGTGTCAAGGACGAAAACAATGCAGGTCAATGCAAAACAAACAGAGAGGCTTGTCAGAACAAATGGATAAGTTTAACTATAGTCAACCAGTACCTATCATTCTGCTGCGATAGCTGCCAGTTACGAGTATTGTGCGGGGATCAAATTACCGCCAACCAGCTGACAAAAACAAATATTATAAATCTACAACAAGGCTGCACTATAAAGATAGACAATGGCACAGTTTATTCGCAAAAAAGGTTGACCAGAACATTTAACATTAAAGATCAATTTAAAGTTCCCGAGATATCACCAATCAACAAAGTAATAAACATAACAATGGATAACACCCCGGTTGAAAATGAAGATGAAGACAACACGAAAATGCTAAGGGACATAAACGAAAAAATTAAAGTTATGAAACAAAGTGAACCCCTGGCCGACAGCATAACTCTCATCTTCGTGTACCGTCGAGTACGCTCCCGGTGGCAGCAGACAGCAGCCGCCCCGGCGGCGGCGGCAAGCGCGGTGACGCCCGCGCCGGAGCCGCAACCGCAGGAATCCAGCAGTGGACAGTATAGTGCGCGAGTGAAAGTGAACGAGCAGTGCAGTGCGCGAGTGATAAACAAAGACCACGATCGTTGTTATACTGAGCAGGGCACAACCCCAATATTAAGAAAAGTCTCTTTTAATAACGATATGTAAACTAAACAATTTAAATATCATTTGTAACATTAACTTTTACTTTAAATTTGTTTATCACCTTGTAATATCATAAATCATTTCATGAGTGTACCCAACCCCTAACTTTGCCCCGGCAAGATGTTCGGTGCATTGCATCACACCTAACACACGTGCGTGACGTCACTCGCCCGCGGTCACTCGCGGTGCGTCGGACATCGCGTGAATTAAGTAAATTAGTGTACTTTCGGAAGCCGCCGCGACCGGGTACATTCGATAATACATTTCCATATAACATTCTTAACATTTCATTAACATTTTAACTAACTTAGATCTTAACAACAGTATAACTGTCTAAACAGTAGAATTTTAATAAATAAACTTTTGTACTCTTTCTCCGGACTTTAACATTCATTCGCAATCCCCGCACCCTACAGCGAGTTTTAATAAGATCACACGAGTGGTTTTAGGCCTAAGTATGTACACTACTTTATCTACACACATATACACAACAAACACATATCTTTTCACAATCCTACTTTCGTAACAAATGACAACAATAATTGGCGGCAATTCGATCCTCCGTCAAAACGAATGCTTTTTTTTAAATCATAGACAATCGATTGAAGTCCTTAATCTCATGTCACTCGACATAAAATGTCGTGTGGTTTGTATTAATAAAACATACTGAATTAACGTATCGTATCGAGAACGGTTTGAATATCTATGCATACTAGAATAGGGACCCTCTTGAGTTTTGACAGCTGTTCCAAATTTAAACTCATAGCTTTACAAAAATCGATATTGTAATAACATTACAACACAGATTTTACCTACTACCAAAGACAAGAAACTTCTCATAGTAAAATTGGTTGTAATAATGCTGGTCATTTCCTACGGTTTCTGAACGCATTTTAGAGCACTAATTATATGTGCGTAGATAAACCTATTTTATGATAAACATGCTCGGGAAATTATTAATTGTTATATGACAGATTTAAATTTCAAGTTAGTAAGCTCAGTAATGGTTTTTGGACTTTTATTGTAGAATTTTATACATTTCCCCAAGAATTATGTATGAAGTTTTTGCCTGTATAATGTGGCGTGTGGTGTGATTAAACTATCATAAGTAAGCTCACTCCAATTTAAAAGGGTAACCAGCGCTAGACCGAAATTTTGTTTCCCAACTGAGTAATTTGACAAAGCGCCATACGTTACACAAGTTAGGTTTCCTTTATAACAATAGTAAAAAGTAAAACGGTGTCAATAAAATGCATTTCAAACTTACGAGTTTGACAAATCTTATCCACTAAAAACGGTTGGAAAACAAAAAATAGAACTAGATTATGAATTATGGAGAAAGGAAAAGGTTAGTAAAGTTTCTAAAGCAAAACGGGTTTAAAAATGTAGAATAGAGACCCAGCAGCTAGTGTTGTTGAGTGAGCTCATCGTGAGGCGGCGCAGGCGACTGCGCTTTACGAAATGCTCACTTCTCGAGCTCATGCTGGGCCCGACCGTGTACAACAAGTTGCCGAAACCGGCAACAAATGCACCGATCGAGATAAAATAAGGTTGAAGTAGTTGGTTGAGCGGTCGTTCTAAACTCGACGTTACGATAACTTTATTAACGGCAGCTGTTTATATTTTTGACATCACGGCATTTTTATTTGTTTCATTTTATTAGTTAGGGTAACCTTGTGTCATCGTGTTAAGTACGTGATTTAATTTATTTACTTTGTAACTTATAAAACTATTCGTTTCACCAATAAAGATTACAATTTTGAATAGAGGCCCTGTACATATTCGACGCAAAGCAACTAGGTAGCGTACTAGGAGTTTATTAGAGTTCCGTACCCAAAGAGTAAACCCTATTACTAAAACTCCGCTGTCCGTCCGTCCGTCTGTCACCAAGCTGTATTTCATGAAATTTTACAGATGATGTATTTCTGTTGCCGCTGTAACAACGAATATTAAAAACATGATAAAATTAATATTTAAGGGGGGCTCCCATACAACAAACGTGATGTTTTTGCGGTTTTTTGCTCGGTATTAATAACGGCAACAGGTAGACGCTTAAAACATTCACACAATATTTAGTATGTACACTAGCATATTCACTTCAAAAATTAATAATTAAATTAAAATGAAATAAATATTTAAGGCAACAGACATGATGTTTTGTCATTTTTATAGATAATGGTACGGAACCCTCCGTGCGCGAGTCCGACTCGCACTTGGCTGGTTTTTTAATTTTGCTAACTCAATCTGTGTTTAGCTGGGTCGCTTAAATTTGGAACTAACTCAGACTGGTTTCTGTAAAGCCCTCAGCTCAGGTTTCAAAATGTTTTGAGGCATTAAGTTTTTCAAATATTTTAATTGTGCAAAAAAGTTGAAATAATTATACGAATTGTGGTTATCAGGTATTGCACTCCATCAACACTCGCATCGTAGCAACCATCACTGAGTGGGAGGACAGTCGCGTGGCGGCGGTAATCTGCCGCGCGACAACAACGACGATCTGCCGCGACAAGCGACGCGGCTGACATATTGCCTCGCGCCTGCCAGGCGTTACGCTCATGCGGATTATCCCCGACGGATGAACGGAGACTACTCTGAGAAGGGTTATGGCATTCTTATAGATGTTTTGTCACCTCGTTAGTTTTTACCTAACTACCCGAAGAAGGGTTATGGTTTTCGAGTGTATATCTATTTCTGGGCAACTTCTGCAGCCTAAACTGTTTGGCGGATTTGAACATATGAGTGTCGTTCGATTCGTCGATATTGTCGAAGTGATATAGGGTATGTAAAATTGCAATTGGCGTAAAAAAATATGGAGGGGGATTTTATTTATTATAATTATAACTAAAACGTATAGCCCATTCCAACAAGTCAACAAATATGTTAATGTTAAGATTAATTTAAACTGAAAAGTGGGAAATAAACGTTTCTTTTTTATTAAAAAAACACAACTGAAATAAAAATATCAACTGAAAAGCGAAAAAGAAATTCTATAATGTATAGAAAATAATAAGAGCAATCCTAGGTACTAATATAAAAACCGGGCAAGAGCATGTCGGACCATGCTCAGTGTAGGGTTCCGAAGCCGTTAAGTACTACAAACATAAAAATCAACAAGTAATTACTAATTTTCTATTTAAGGTCAATTGGTGCCGTCTTAGATGATTTTAGTAGGTATAAACACTTTAATCGCCTGTATCTCAAGAACCAATGATGTCTACTTAGTCGTGATAGTTTTCCTTTAAAATTCGTTATATGCTGTTTCATTATATATTTTTTTCAGATTTTTAGAGTTTGTACTTTTGGCTGTAGGAGGGAGGGGGGGGGGACACTTGAGTCAAACTAAAAACCTATTAATAACAAGCCTTCATCAAACAGAGGGTGGAGAGACAATACCGCGTGTGTAATATACGCTAATTTATTATAATTGGTGGAACCACGGAATACAACACTAGGGCGGAACGTTTTCAGAGCTGCCTAATGAACATATTGTTCAACTGATAGCAGATAATATGATCGCGTAAATCATTTGAGGCTTGCGTAGTTTCGATGTAGTGGTGAAGCCAACACAACAATGATTCAGAATGAAGCAGACGCACACTCGTCTCGGTGGGTGCGCGGTTGAACGTCAGTCGCGATTGTTGTATTTTTCTACATGGTTACACAAACTAATGCAAAAGCAAGTTTAAAACGATTTCATTGCATGTAATTTCGCTCTGTAATTAGTTTACATATAATTCACTGACTCATTAGTGTCAGGCGAAGGTGCACTAGATTACAAGACGGCAGTTTGCAGATTCAAATGTTATACATCGTCTTTGCTCAAAAGACAATATATTAAATTTATAAATAAATTGAGTTAATTAATTTTCCATAAATATACCTTTGCGGACCCGGATATAAAATGTATAAAAGAGTAAAATTTACCTTATTTAGAGCCAAGATATTTAGGAGGAACCGATTATTACATTTTGTTCAATATTTGAGCCGCCGACTGTCAGCAACCTAATGAAATTCCATCAAGCCCACGCGGATACATGAGCGCCAATCACGAGTATCGACAAGTACAGTCAACGTCGTAATAAATATAAAATTTTGTTCTTTGTTCCTTTATTTCAAGTTTAAAATTATAAAATCCGGGATTTTGTTCCAAAAAGGAGATTGACCATCTTTGTATGGGAGTTGGACCAAGAGCTGTCCAAAATGAACACATAGTGCAATTATGTTCCTTAGGCTAATATACTATATAAATCGCTTCAAGATCTATCCCGAAGTAATGAAAAAAATGTTTTTGCTAAAAACTAAATGAGCGATAAAATCAATTTAATAGTACTACCTCTATACTCACTAATTGTCGTCATCGTCATGGATAATAATTCTGTCGAGGAATAGACCAAGCAAGGCACCTGAGGATGTTTTTCTATATAAGTTTATCATTGTCTAGTACCCATAGTACAAGCCTAGACCTTAGTTTGGGACTAGGTCAATTTGTGTGAGATTGTCCCGTGATATTATATTATATTATTATTATTCCTAGCATGTAGATTGCTTCGACATTTATCAACAACACCTGTAGTCGTCAGTGACGTTGTGAGACGAAGTGTTGTATTAGGCATGGTTGGCACTCAAAGGGTACATTTGATAATCGCTTTGAAATCATAAAAAAACCCTTACATAAACACGTGAGCAATACGTAAGATTAAAATATAACGTAAAGTCAATAAGGCTGCATGTACGTGAAATAAAAGGCCAAGGTCACTTGTGATGCGGAGTATACCTACACACTAAACTCGGTATATTAACGAAAATGTGAAGTGAATGCCGTATTAAGTAAAAAATGTAATATCCGGAACGGACGAAAACCTGCCAATTTCAGGAGCCATTGAAATCATTCACGTGTTGCTTTTAAATCTGTTAGTCGTTGAATGCCGACCGATTGTTTCATATACATTCATATTACTTTTAACTGAGAGGTGGATGTATAACGACGAGTGATATTTCACCGGGTAGGTAATTTTAAATTCTAAAACTTATGACGGGTAGCTCTAAATCTTTGTGTTTAATAAAATATCGCCACATAAAAACAGTGGAAGAGTTCTAATCTAATCTAACATAATAATAATGATATTTTCGTTCGGCCATTTGACATATTTCCCTCCATAAAAATTGTTCAATATAAAAATACCTATCTGGTTCCTAGGCTGGCATCCATACATTTCTACCCATCTTCGTTTAATACCTAAATACTATATTTTTATTGTTTTTAGGATAACTGTAGGTAATTAAAGTATTTTTGGTTTGTCTAGGCACAAGCCATTTAATAAATAAATAAATAATAAAATATAATGACAATGGAATATCTGCCATTACTTTCACAGGTAAATTAAAAAAAGGTAAAAAATAAAATTATGAAACAAAGGCTTTTTTTTTTTTTTTTTTTTTTTTTTATGTTAAGGAGAAGGCACACGAGTACTCAGGCCACCTGATGGTAAGTGGAATCTGAGACCCATAGACATTTGAATTCTCAAGACTATAATCCTAAGACCTCAAATGCGTCGCCAACCCTGAGGACTAAGATAGAATGCCTCTATGCTAGCAATTTCACCGGTTGTCTTATCCCCACGCCGGAACACAACAATGCGAACACTGTTGCTTGGCTTTCAAGCAAGATGGCCGTATTCCCAATCCACACACACACACCCACCAATACCAATTGGAATTAAATAATAGTCCTTACCGTAAACCAAATTAACCATTGTCATCTTGGGTGTTATTGTAACGTTTGTACGAAAAAATACGCCTGCCTGTAAGGTGAAAATAAATCGTTACTTCATGAAATGACTGTCAAATCAACTGAGAACAGATATAATGTAACAATATAGTCCCTGGTGTTTCTACATTTGAAAGAATGAAAAAAAATATATGAATTGCCACGAAAAATAAATGTAAGAATGAGTATAATAAAGGAAACAAAAAACGAAGGAAAGAACATACTCTGTAGCAAAAGAGCAGCGCGTCAGCATAATTATGCCAGGCTGCGCACGATTCCCGCTAGGGGAAGCATCCACAGCTCCGCGCTGGTTTTTAGCATAAACCATTTAACTAAAAACTAAGAATAAATACTAAACTAAACTAAAGGTTAAGGTAATTACTAAAGGTACTGTTTTATGAATAAATGATTATTATTATTATTATTATTATTAATTTGAATGCGTGTCATCATATTTTCATCATCAAATCGGTATGTAGAGGTCCACCGGTGAACGTGGCTTCCCCAAAAGAGCCGTGCTGCATCCAGCGACCGCTGACGTTCGCCAGATCGCCGGTCACTTGGTAGCCTGCCCATGCTTCAGGTCAACTTAACAAAATTACGTGGTTAGTACACGATTGCGAAACAACACTGTTTTACAACGTATGAACGTTTTTTGTAACTTATTCACAAACACGACTTTGGTTTTAGTCAGCGTTATTTTTGTGTTAACCGAGCTCTTGAAACGTGTTAGGGATGAGGGTAAAGCAAAACCTACGCAAGTATATTTGATTCTGTTTTTTTAATTGGATTAAGCGAGCCACAAATGGAACGAGACATGTTTCAAGCGGTGCTCCTAAATAAATACCATATGTGTTATATTTTGTGGACTTTTTTTTAATCTTAATGTTTATTATTCATTTGTGTTTGTATAATGACAAATAGTTTTAGTACACCCTACTTCAACCTACCCTTTATATCATTGTATTCTAATGTTTTTTCTTTCACTTTTTTAACCGGGGGATCGGGGTTTTCTTAAGATCTTTAGACATTCCCTTAAAAAAGTCTTATCTGCTTCCAATTTAAAAATAGAGACTTCAAAAATTCTGAATGATTTATAATCTCGCCTCGCCCGGGCGCAGGAGCACGCGATCATTAATCTTGAGAATTATCCTTATTGTGTCTTCTTTTTAATTTATTGCTTTGATTTTCTTTACCTCGGTTTTAACAAAGTCCTCCGTATAAAAGGCGTTGGCAGGGTATCCGCACTCGCTGAGAAACAGTCCGTTGCAGCCTAAACTACGCGCAAGCTCGGCCGGCGTATAAACCCTTGTCGTAATATTTTCACATACCAACTGGTAAAGTCCATGTTGAAGTAGTCTGACTTGATCACTGCACGTGGGTACTTAGTAGGTAACACGACCAGTCAGCTCGTATGAGCACTTTAACGGTTTTAAGTTTGAAAAAATATATTGCAGAACACGTTAGCCCGATATAGTTCCTAGTTTGTGATTTGCGCTAGTGAGGTTTTCACTTTTTATGGCATAAACATATGCAATCGAGCAAACGGCCACCATTGTCTTATCCCTCGGATCTCTTCGGTAAGTCGAACACATTATAACTAATGAAAATTTAATATTCCAGCATAGACTCCAGTTTTATTGATTCTCAAAGCCATGAGCTACATTTTAAGTAAAACATCCCCAACTTGGAACATTATGACTGTCCATTAGTAGATTCAGCGCCCGCGGCTCCTCGTTGAGGCCATTATGTTCGCAGGCAGGGGGGATCGGCATGCGGCGTGTCGCACGCATTGTGCTGAGCGGCGGGCCCGGAAGCGCCGGCGGAGCCGCGGCACAATGCGAACTTTTAATTAAACCCGATAGACCACACACTGCGGTGGGTACTGTTTTACTTCGCAGGGTTTATCAAATGCTTTAATCTGTTTATCTTTATTCTATGTATATAAATTAATTGCCACACGAATGACGGAGCATCACTCGAGAATGGCTCGACGGATTCGTTTCAAAGAAAATAACCCTAAAAATCACCCGTTTGACACATGTTGTTTTCCTCAATCAAAATTGAAATCAAATGCCCATGCTCAGCCATCCGAAACTTGTTAATAGTTCCTCGGCTTGTATGATCAACGACGCGGTAAGCCTAAGATTTTTCTAAGACTGTACTTAATTCTCGATGAGTACTATGTTTATTGGCGTCAACTACAAAAGCTTAGTTTTGGTCTGGGTCAAATTGAATGAGATTGGCTTCTTAAAATTCCATTTCATTCTATTCTATACCAGTTAGCAGAAAAGGAATGATTATACTGTCTGATAGTCTTGATGAGGTATTACTCTGAGGCGAGGGTTGTGTTAATTGGAGAAACTATAATTACGCGTGTATTCACCAATGACAAGGACCGCAGACCTCCGACGAAGCTAGAAGCCAACAAATACGTTATCAGCGTTCTATACGAATAGCACTAAATAATTGGGTTTGATCAGCTTTGTTGCCGCACGGCGCACGTCCGTATTGTTAACACAAAATGCTAGTTGATATAACCAGTGCCGGGAACTCGTTGTACTATCTGTGCTGGCGTTTATAATTAATCGGAGAGAAAATATACTCGTGTTACTCGAATGTACGTCGAATATCGTTCAAATCAAAAAAATCTGCTGATTTTAACGATATATGTAACTCAATATCACAAAAAAAGTCGCTTAGGTATTCCATTTCGCCTTTCAAGCGTCGGTATGACATTCAATTATACACGAAAAACCGACCACGTGAGAGGGACCCGTTTTTATAAACTTAAACAACTTATAATAGTATTTTTCACAATCGTGTTATAATAGAGAGCTTTTTAGTCGAGTACCGTATTTAGGCCACGAAGCTTGCTGAGTGGCCTAAGTAAGGAACGAGATTAAAAAGTTTGATTATGACACTATAGTGAACAATACTTTTTGTACGAGTTCATTAAAATTAATAATTTAAATCATTAATACGAGTACCTATATAAGAAAACAAAATATCGTAAGTACTATATTATCTAGTTCTACTATTCGACTTCTACTATTGTAAAAACACAAGATAATTGACATAGTTATTTCTTGAGGAGTTAAAGATGTTTCGTCACTGTCACTACTCATTTTCTTAGTTTATATTTTAACTTTTTAAGCTTAAGGTCTGATTTTTATTTCCACAGAAAAAACGTAAACTTCTTAGCTTTGAAAAGAAAAGTTATCACACCACCGGCGTCCGTAATGCTGCAGTACTGTGCCAAGCTAAAAATACTAGCCAATCACAAAGCGTAGTTTTTTTATGCCCTGGATACAGCAGCAAGTTTAAGTAGATTTTTGACAGATGACGCGATGCTGCTACGTTCCAAACGCCATACATTGGCAATTTTTACCGCATCGAGTCTCCTTAAACAAGGGCACATATTATAAATACGAAGTTCTTTTTTTTCGGTTGTCTAGAGCGTATCTCGAAATAGTTATTTCGGTCGTATCGGAAGTAACATAGACTATTCAACGATGAAAAGAGTGACATTACAGTATTCTCTATGAAATCTTAATACACAGATTTTAATCGACGAGTACAAAAACTTTATTTCCTAAGTATGCAATTATTAAGAAAATGTAAAAAATGCGCCACTTCTGTAAAACAACGAAATATTTGGCCGTTTCCAGTTTTCATTTACGTTTTACAGTTACGGTTGTATTTTTCGGGAATTAACAGGATTAAACTTAGACAGATCTATGACAGTAACAAATTTTTGAATAAAAAAAAACCTCTTCTCTTTGTAATTTGTCTTCGCACTGTAAGTTAATTAATATGTTTGATTTGATTGGATCTTAATTTACTCGTGCTATAATTTAAATTTATATATTCCTCATAAATACTTAGGTACCGAGATTCAAGACTTCAAACTAAAGGTAATTAAGGACTTGCTCAACATTTATTATCTAAAAATCGAATTTTCAACCTAGTGGGCGCCTCTGACACGCAAAATCTTTACGATTACTTAACCTTAATTATTTTGCAAAGACTGGTTCAAAAAATAGTTTAGTACTGTGTCGGACATGTTTGTCAAATGTCCGTACAGTCAGACGCGCCGTATCTCTGCCGGAGCCCGTATCCATTTCTAAAGGCCGCAGAAGTTAGAGTGCGAATCGAGTTAGGCGACAAATAAGTCATATTGACGGAACTCGCGACTTGTTGCGAGTTGTTTGCGAGAACTTCATCAAATATTGCTCGCGCTGCTATTTTGTTTGATTATAATGTTGAAAATATTTCTCGTTTGGATTTTTACTTATTTTTAACTAACGACGCGCCCTCGCTTCGCTTCGGTTTATATAAACTGGAATGTATACAATACATAAAAGCCATCGGTTAAAAATCCGCATCAAAATCCGTGGCGTAGTTTAGGAGTTAGCGGATATACATACAAACAGACATTGAACACTAATTTGCAAGGCTCTATTCGTAATATATATCCCCAAGAAATACATTATTCCTCATATTAATGAAACGGTCTTCACGTTTGATTCATCAAATTAATTTAAATATGTATCTTAAATTAAAGTTTGATCACTTTCATCCAATAGCCTGAAGAAAAGATATGTTCTCAAATAAGTAAGTCACGGGCAGCAGTATACGTTTGTATCAAAAAAATACAATTTCTGTTAACACTCTATTAGTGTTATTTGAGTTATTTATTTATTTACGGAAAACCAACAGCTATAAAACAAAACAATAACTTAAAATATAAACGAAAAGCTAATATCTATTATTTGTTGTTAAATTCAAATTCAAATTCAATTTGTTTATTGCATATCACATTTCAAAAATACAGGTGGAAATACAGGTAGGTATACATGTGACACCCTGCAAGGGCACAGCAGCATAGATCTAGAAGGGCTAACTATATTTAATCAACCTATATGTATGAACTAACACTCGATTAACACTTAACAACGTTTGGTGAACTTGTGTTTGTTATAACGGCTATAGTTTGTGTTTCATTACGGTTCGAAATTCATTACCGCAGCCCTTTGACAGACAGATGGACAGCGAGGCCTTAGTTATAGGGTCCCGCTGGCACCCTTTGGCTACGGAGCCCTAATTATTAAAGCCGAATCAAACGCAGACACATCCCAAACTGGTGTGTGATCGAGTGTCAGCTGCGATAGGTGTCTTTTTCCGAATGCTCACACATACATACACAAACGCATAGTGATTGAAATATATCAAGCAAGAGTTTCATGTTGCTTTGTACACAACTATGTCCTATTTTCCAGACGTCTTGAGAAAACATTTTAATTTGGAACGTCTCTGGCGAGTTCAAAGGCTCCTGTCGGCGGAGGGAACTTCGCCTGCTGTTGGGTAGGACTTGCGCGGATGCTGAACAAGTTTTTGAGACAACGTCACGAGGTATTTTTATTATTTGAAACTGACATTTTTCGTGACTTTGGCTGAGTAGAGAGCTTCTTAATTTCTATTATAAGAGACAGAAAAGTCGTTGAATTTAGTTCTTAACCATATTTTGAAGTTCATTTTTAAATTGTTATATTAACCTTTAATAATTTGATGTGGAAATGGCGGCAGTGGCGGCGCCGCCGAGCAATTACTGTAACAGCTAATTAATATTTAATGTTGAACTTAAAGTAGATGTGTCCCGGATGAAACGAGCGAGAGAAAGAAGTAAAGTTGCCCAAATTCAAAAACACTAGTGAAGGATTTGAAGGATAATTGCAATTAAATACTTACCTATCAACATTTATATCGGGCTAGACAATTAGTATAAAAAGGAACAATTACTTACAGTTACAAACAAGAAAATTTTACCTTTGCCCGCGACTGTCCCGCGAGAACTGGCAAGAGCATGTCGGACCATGCTCAGTGTAGGGTTCCGAAGCCGTTAAGTACTACAAACATAAAAAGCAACAAATAACAACTATTCATTTTCATTTTTCATTATTTTTTTTGTATTTCGGTTCTTACCAATGATGTCTACTTAATCGTGATAGTTTTCCTTTACAATTCGTTATATACGCTTTCATTTAAGATTGTTTACAGATTTTTAGTATTTGAGGTTTTAGCTGTAGGGGACGGATGACACTTGACTCTAACAAAAATTAGCGATTTAAAGCTTAATATTTCATAAACGGATCTCTTGATCGAAAAATTGTTTATCCAAACCCACAATATTTTTGAAATACCTATCCAACGTCACCCCACACTTTGGGGTAGACGAGAAAATATAAAAACCTGTGGACGGATGGACGGACGGTCACGGCGAAACTATAAGGGTTCCTAGTTTGACTACGGAACCCTAAAAAAACTAACCCGTGTTGTTATCCAGGATATGGACTATGAATCTGATATATCAATGCGTTTCAACATTCAAATACTTAACGATTCTTAAAAACTCTTACAATTAATTACTACAATAAGTTAATTATTATTACGAGAACATGATGAGGTGCACGTGGGTATGATTATGTACATACATACACACCCACGCCTTCATTCCCAGAGTAGGGTAGGCAGAGCTACAGAAATACAAACAACTTGAAAATACTTGTTTATTTTGTAGGTACAATCAGGCCAAGAAGTTTACTAGTGTATTAGTGACAGGTATGTTTTTGTAATTTTGTGTAATATAGTTAAATATCGGAGGAAAGTTTCACAAATTAACCAGATTCCAATCAAAAATCAAAGCTTGTACTATAGATAACCACCACCGTCCACCGTGACACAGCGCAAACTATGTAGTACGGGGGTCAGTTGACGCTAACGATTGATTTCACCATTAACATAACAACTGTAAATTTAAGTGAAAATGTGTACTTTACTTGCGAAATAAAATTATTTTATTTTTATTTTATAATAGACAACAATTAAAGGTATAAAAAAATACACAAAAAACATCTGAGGCTCGTAAACAATTACTCAAGCTAATCACGCAAATATTTTCCAACACCGAGAATCGATCCCGAGACCGCTAGCTTCGTAGACGATTCCCTATCAGCAGCAGTCAACGTGTATGCCCTTTACCTCATGAGCCTTCGTCTTAAAAACCTGGCATTCCCGTCCGCCTGCCAGGCTTCGACGCTCGGGCTGCGGAACCCCACGGAGCCCCCTGGAGCCCCCCGGAGCCCCTTCCAGCTTCTCATTAGCACAATTACGCCGCTTCTTAATTCAGGGCTTCAATATTTAAGCGCTCAACTTCGGCCTCATTACGCATTCCCACAATTTGAATGTCGGGGACAACATGTTTTTCGGGGCTCGAGTCAACTCATTATCAAATTAAATTTAATTTGAGATTTGCGTCACAACAGCTTTGATCGGAGACGTTTTATAGAAACGCGAAACGTTTTAAAAGACGTAAGTACCACCAAAAAAGATAAATGTGAAAAATAGACCAAGTTCTGTGCCACCAAAAGTGGTGATATCTAAAAAGGTGCCACTCTTGGTACTGGATTGTTTACACTTGGATCAATTTGTTACCCATTTTTGCCCGTTTTTTGTGGGGCTATCAAACATTTTTGGAAGGTAATCGTTGGCTTTTGGTTGGTTTATTATGAACCTTCTAAATATCCTTCTGTTAAAAATAATACGTCATAGTAGTCACTAGCCAAGAGTTACGTAATTTAATTTTCATAAATTGTAGTTAGAGATAGTAATTTTTCCATTTTCTTATCAAGGGTTGAAATATTCGTAGTCTTTGGATTTTTTCCTTTACTTGTGCTGTAAGACTGTTGGACTGTATAGAACCTTGATTAGTTTAGTTTAGTTTAGTTTATTTATTTATCAATGTAATGTTACAATATAGATTGCATTGCATGTCAAAAAATACGAAATTACATTGATTTCGTCAACAAAACATTAATACAAAATGATAAAATAATATTAAAATAATACAATAATATAATAACACTCAAATAATCAAAAACAACAATGATAAACAAGTAATAAATGGTCAGTTTCCGATGTCAATACACAAAACTAATAAAGGTCAAATATCAATAATAATTTTACAATTTAAGTTGCATATATTCGTCGACAGAGTATAATGGATTATCCAATAAAAGGTTTCTTAGCTGATGTTTGAATGCTTCGTCAGATGTGACATTTTTAAGTTTAGCGGGTAGACGCTCATAGAACGTGGGACCGATGACACGCGGGTTCTTAGCCGCAAGTGCCATGCGACGGGGAACTGTTCTCAAACGCCCGGTGTGGCGGAGCTCCTTGCCAGGAACATTGACTCGTGCAAAGGATGAAATATTGTTTCTGACGAACATTATTGTTTGAAATAAGTAAACCGAGTAGTGCGTCAATATGCGGTACGTTACGAAAAGGCCCCTGCAAGAGTGCCTAGGTTTCACCCCGGCTAACGTGCGTAAGGCACGCTTTTGCATAATAAGTATCCTGTTGGCATCCGTGGAGTTTCCCCATAGGAGCGTACCGTACGACATCAGGGAGTGAAAATGAGCAAAGTACACCTGTTTTAATGCATCATTTGCAATAACTGGGTTTTAATTTCATAAGTGTTAGGCCACATCCTGACTTGTCGGTATGCTTGCAGTAAAACGTGCTGGGCCTTTATTCTACTACGTTATACCGATATCGCATTTGAATAGTTTTAGAATCGTTAATGTCACAGTCGCTATTATTATAAATGACATAAGAGTTATCAAAACGTTGACAATACGGAAACCTGTAGACGACCTAAAGACGATATCGTTATTACCGTGTAGAATCCTAGCCCAGGCGGCGTAATCGCTGCGCAGTGATTGGTAGATGCCGCTGGTTGCCTAGCAACCTTTGCCCATTCCGTGTTTTACTGCAAGCATACCGACAAGTCAGGAGGCGGTCTAAGTACCAATTTCACCATACGATGTTAACCACATTACAGACGATTAGAGCGGTAATAGTTGTCAAAATGTATGAACTAACAGTCGATTAACATTCTTCAAATTTAACATCGTATGGTAAAATTGGTACTTAGTGTTGAGTAAAAAAGCAGGTTCCTGATATGCGGCATTTTCTTCAAACGTGTCCGGACACGGCCGCGTGTCTAGTTTCCTGCTCCACTGAACAATTCACTATGGAATGATGTTTTTCTAATTGATTTACTGTTGTCACAAGCCACCGGGAGCTTCAAACTTAGAATATGTAACAGGAAACCTCTCTTTGTAGTTAAACTCGTTACGCCCTAAACAGGGAGGTTTTTATAAGTGGGAATTTGAATTTAACCGCAAGGATATAAGGTTCAATTACCTTTGATCTTAAACGCCATGTGGAATTTAGAAACAAATAAAAATGAACTTTATACTTACTAAAACATAGTTTAAACTATTATTGTCGTAAAAAGTAAGAAAATGTAGAAAAACTATTTACTATTATTTATTTACTCAGGATTATCAAAAAACAACAAACTTAAGCAGAATGAGGGTTTCTAGTAGATACTGTTAGGCGATGGGCTTGCAACAGTTGCCACCTAGCCATGTTAGCCTAGTTTATGCAAAATGTGGTCACAGAATTAGCAACTACTCTTTTTGTAGTTGTTGGTATTTCTGTAGCTCTGCCTACCCCACTCTGGGAATGAAGGCGTGATAGTATGTATGTAACAAACTTAAGCAGAAAATTATGTGACATATTTTAAACGTTTGTCGGTAATTCAAGTCGTCTCCCTAGTTTAGTAGGTATTTTTACTATTTACAGTACTTAAGTAGTTATTACCACATTTAGAATTGTCATATTACATATAAAAGTAGCGCCCCCATAGAAGGCCCGGTATTAGATGTTTTGGCACCAATGCATTCACAATATCTGCGTCATCTATTGATATTAAAGAACCCATCACCATATACGTCTATTCTATCCAAAAATAGATTTACACTCCACTATTTTTATTTATACTAAAATATTCGGTAAATAATATCAAACGCCGACGACCATGTTTCCATGAATACCAACAAGTTTATTTATAGTGTGTTGACACTCAACCTTTAATACATGTATCTATTAAAAGTCATACAGACGCTCTCCGCTTTTCTCCATCAGTTTGAACACTTAACTACTACTCGTAGAAGGATACCGTTCTATTTTCGAAAACATGATCAAATAGATTAAAAAAATACGCAGTACGTTTCGAACAAGGAAAGCCGTTAGCGTATGCAGAGCTGCGCAAACACCGCTGCGCGACACTCGCGCGCCGCAGTAAATACTCGGGAACTCGCAAAGTTAAATTGAATGCCTGCGTCGGAACCGCCGCGGCCACACACCCACGACAGTACGACCACTCCGAACAAACTGCCGCGAACCAGGCGCTCGAGTGGTTAGACAATGTTGTGCCATGAGTGGACTGTGTAACTGGCGTAGCATATTCGTAGCGCGTAGCTTTGTAACCCTGCTACGACTCGTAGCTCGTTGCGGTCAGAAACGAAGAACTTCGTTGAATGAAAATGAATGAAGACTTCGTTGAGCACAAACGTGTCACGTGACTTGCTTTGAAGGCGCCGTACTTTTTTAATATTCTTCAAAAGGATTATTTTTAAATATGAACATGCTTTAGTACGCGTGACATTTTTATATATTTATTTTATTTTGTTTTATATAATGCTAGGTTAAGTTCTATCATTGTTATGAGCATAATACTAACTGAATAAACATCTTTCATAAATTCATCTTTTTATGTAATTTAGTTTAGTCGAGTATTGTTAGTGTTCTATAAATACAGTTGATATCAAATCTTTTGATATGTTATCATATTGTTTTAACCCGGCTGCTTACATAACTGTGATGATATGTAGCGGCTCTCCGGCGCCTCATAGCTGGTGAAGAGGGTCTTCAAGAGGCAGTGGAAACATCACGCTCCAGCGACGTGGGACGCTGTGCAGCTGTTGATGATAATGACTGTTTCTAAACAATGCAGAAACTTAAAACTCCTGCGGACTGCAAACCCTACTGTTGAGATGAACAACTGTGCCTGCCTCCCCTCATGAGCGGTCCGTTTCGGCCCAATGCCCCCCCACGTATCTCAAACTGAACAAAGTTCTTATATTATTCGCTCACTTAAAAAAAACGATTTAATTCGTTAATATCCAAAGTCTAGACCGCAGTTTTAAGTGAAAATATCTCCTTGCTATTATTATATTTAAGTAGGTTTAAAAGTATGATTTTCAAATAGGGGTTTATTCGTATTTTATGCATCATAATTATCATAATACTTAAAGTCTTAAATGGGTTCAAGTTTCAACATTTTACAATATAATTCGACCTACTCATAATGGAATGATGAATTCATATTACTAATATTTTAAAAGCGAAAGTCTGTCGTTTGTTCTGCCTTCACGGCCAATCAGCTGAACTAATTATGATGGCTTTTTGTAACATTTTTTCTGAAGATAACAAAATCAAGCATTTAATAAAATCTCAAAGTAGTCACTTTTCATATTTTCGCGCTAACAGCAATTGACGAGAATGCATAAAAATACACAGTTATTTGAAAAAAGCGTATGTTTAAAGTACGACTCGGAACTACACGACGTCGCCCGGAAACGACCATCTCGGGCAAAAAAAACATTGAATCTCTTTCAATATCATATCTTGGGCCAGTCGGGGGACCCGAATATAATATTATTTGGGGCCCAACATGTAAATGTCACCCGGGACGGCGCTATCGGCGCGTGCGATCACTGAAATATTTAGTAATATAATTCATATAGATACGTAATCGAACAGACCACCTTTTACTATTTTTTCTTTTGTTAAACAGATAACTAGGATCAAACCTAACGTAGTATATGGCGCAGGCGCCGCCAGTGTCTGTGTATGCAGGCATACACAGACAAGGGGGAAACTTACATTTTGTGTCGTGATGATTATATGTTTCTATTATGTACACATGTTGCAGCAATGGAATATACCTAAACACATGTACCTCAACCTTCATTAAAATATTACCGAAAGACTATTAAAAAAAATCAATTTTAGCAATATTGCATATTTAATGCATAGGAAAAAATATTTTTATTTTTTGTTAACATTAAGGTCAAATAGATGTTCATGACCAAAATACAAATACCCTGAGCGTATTGTTAAATATACAGCCTAACCACTGGAGAGATGAAAATGCAGAAGCGTATGTCAGCGCGTACAACAGACAGAATAAAATTATTTTATATTCTAGTTTTTGTTTTGCATATGAAGTAGCACTTACCAAACAATACCGTTGAAAGAATGCCCCTTCAAATTGTATTCTGAAGTATTTTAACGATGCTCGCGAATAGAAAACATACGTAAGCCATATTTTAAAGCAGCGCCAAATAAAAGCTAAAGGTTTGCTGAATTTGCATGTAACTAGTTTGCTCGTATTTTGCGGACTCGCGGTAATCTCACCAACCGCCATATTGCGGGATCTTCGGCCCGAGATCTGCCGTTTGTTGAGCGGATTGGTCCAGGAATTGACTTGTAAAGTGAGGTGGGTTACGACGCGGCGGCTTCGGCGACTTGTATTTATAATACAATTTATTTTACTAACAATCGTTTAGTTTCTATTCAACTTGGATGTTAAGATGATTACTTCGAATCTTGCAAGTTTATTTTATGCATTTAAACTTTATCGCACAGTACAAAAAGTAAGTACAAATGGCGGACTTAATGCCTTAAGGCATTTTTTACCGGTGAACCAATAGGCAGAACGCAGAATAGAATATTTTCAATTAGTTTCTGTTATTGCAAGAAAGGAAGGGCTGAAATGGTGAATGTGTATCGAATTAAATATTTCCATTATGTAAGCCGGGTGACAGTTCAATATCATGGCGCCTAAGAGCTGATCTGATGTTGTATTCGGAAGGCGGCGACTGGATCTTTGCTGTTCGTGGTTCCGGGTAGATCGGTGACAATGCGCTTAGGCGCGTATATAAAACTAGCTGTCAATCCGCGTAGAAATCACATTCCCTCGGGAACCGTCCAAAAACGCAAAATTTTACTTAGATACCTCCATTGCAAATTTCTTGGAAATCCGTTCAACGGCTTAGCCGTGAAAGAAGAACAATCAAACAAACACACTTTCGCATTTATAATATTAGTATGGATTCAGGGCAGCAGTGTTTTCGGGTCCTGCTACACTGTAGGTATAGTTGTGGCCGAGCGGCCGCGGCCGGGCGACGCATTAGCATGGACAGCGGGCGTCAGCTGTTGCCGGGTCACCGACCGGTCCCTCGGTCGCTTCCTCATTTGTTATATCTCACTGACTGCAAACGACGAGCTTTATGCGCTGTTTCGCTTACATTTTAGTCGCTGGATCCAGTCAATGTAAATCTAATTGTGTATGTAATCTATAGCTTGACAAAATTGTTAGAACAGTGAAATTAACAACTTGATCCAACATTTCCATTTGAGAATCTTAGAGTTCTACCGACCCAAGCTATACTTTTAACTCTTACTTACAGCATGAATGATTTGCTAATTGTGTTTATAGCTATGTTCGGGACGCCGCGCATGATCCACTGGACGGTCACCAAGGAAACAGCGGTAAATGGGTTATACGCAAAGCTCTGTGTTTCTCGCTCTCTCTGCAGTACAAGTGTGCCAATTTGGAATCACTAGGCAATCAAATAAGTAATATCGAACAAAAAAAAAACCCGTTTCTTGAAGCCGTCACTGTTGAGCGGCTCAAAGCTCGAGAAGCCGCGGACGCATTGTTTAGCATTTATTTGTACCGGGCTCGAGCCAAAGCCCGGGAAGCCCGCGGAAGCTCGGGAAGCTCACGGAAATGCAATAGCGGAGTAATGGAAACATATTGCTTTTGTAGAAGCTGGAGCACCGACCGTTTAGCTTTAATAATTAGCATTAAAAATAATGAAAGTTTAGTTTGAAACTTACTTTTATTGTTAGTTTAAATGATTCACTTTTATCTAGGAGGATTTTGTTATTCGTAAATATGTATGTTTTTCAACACTTTATTGTACAAACGAAAGAGATGGCACGTATTCTGCCATTTGTTTTACAAACTGATTCATTTCACAAACATATCATTTGGCAAACCGCTTTTGTCCACAACCGTAAATATTTCTGGATTTATTTCAAGACTATCGTGTTATAAAAATTCTGAAATATTCCCTCCGAAACCATCGGTCTACTTTCCCGATCCGTCCACTTGTGCAAACCGTCTACTTTCCCGATCCGTCCACTTGTGCAAACCGTCTACTTTCCCGATCCGTCCACTTGTGCAAACCGTCTACTTTCGCGATCAGTCAACTTGTACAAACCGTCTACTTTCCCGATCGGTCCACATGAGCAAACGAGCGAAACTTTTACATGAGGCGGGGTGATCCCTCCCTAAAAATTTTAACACAAATATCTGCCCTAACCGGGATTTGAACCCAGGACCGCTAGCTTCAATGACAGGGTATTAATGTTAACGTTGTTGCAGTCTGTACTAGACTTATAATCTTTTTTTTAATTTTGCAGCCAAATGTAAGGACAGAGGGATGAGGAGAAGCAAGTAGACAGTTAGGGAAAGTGGACCGTTTGGTAAGTAGACAGATCAGGAAAATGGACTGATCAGGAAGTAGACGGATAAGGAAAAGCAAGTGGGCCTATCGGGAAAGTAGACGGTTTGCAAAAGTGGACAGCTCGGGAAAGTAGACCGATGGTTCCAGAGGGGAAATATTTACAGTTTTGAAAAAAGAAGCGGTATGCCAAACGATGTGTTTTTGAAAACTTTGCTGTGTCTGTAAACTTTGTTTTTTACTTATCTTAATGATATCCCTTCTGTAAATATTGTGTGTTCAGTTTAAATACATACATACGTACATACATCACGAAAAATATACAATACTCATTAAGTAAAGTTACAATCAATACGAAGTAATAACCTGAAGCGTGTTTCCCGCTGTTAGCCGGCCCACTCAGTGCGCTACTGCGGCCCCGTGCTCGGAGCCCTCACTAAATAGCAACACAATCTACAAAGCAATTGCGCCATTCCCCACTCTATGAGTAAGAAATTAAGTTTGGGAATCGAACTGTTGCCTCTCGTATTTAACCACCTTTTAGCTTCAGCGGTAGCATCGTCTCAACAAGTTACAACTTTACCAATGAGCTCCAGATTTCGTCGCCCCACGCTGCACCAACTTAAATTAAATGGGTAGAATTGAATGTCTCATAGTTTTTTACTACAGCACAGATATTCTTGACGCCCAAATGCAAATCGGACTCGCCCATGAAGGGTTCCGTAGCAGCAAGACCATTTATGAAGTATTAAAAAAAACTACTTACTAGATCTCGTTCAAACCAATTTTCGGTGGAAGTTTGCATGGTAATGTACATCATAATAATTTTTTTAGTTTTATTAATCTATTATTTTAGAAGTTACAGGGGGGGACACATTTTACCACTTTGGAAGTGTCTCTCGCGCTAACTATTTAGTTTAGAAAAGAAATGATATTAGAAACCTCAATATCATTTTTGAAGACCTATCCATAGATTCCAACACGTATGTAAGAATGGGGAACCCCCAAAATGTATTGTTTTTTTTCTATTTTTGTGTGAAAATCTTATTGCCGTTCACAGAATACATCTACTCACCAAGTTTCAACAGTATAGTTCTTATAGTTTCGGAAAAGTGGCTGTGGCGTACGGACGGACAGACAGACAGACAGACATGACGAATCCATAAGGGTTCCGTTTTTTTGCCATTAGGCTACAGAACCCTAAAAAGATACTACTGATTATTTTAACAAGACGAGACGTAAAGTGGGGTTTTAGTACAGGGGAGATGTATTTAAAACTATGATTCAAAATTACCTCTTGAGTATGGGAGTATACTTGAGGAAATGGATTAGTTTTTTGGTGGTTGTTACAGAATGGCATTATTGGAATGGAATACGGCCATCGGTGTTCCTTGTGCGATCGCTTTGTTCCATGCACTGCAGTGCGTGTGTACCACGCACGCCGCGGTTTTTACTAGGTGCCGTCGAGGTCCTGACTTCTGCAGGTGCTTAACACACAATTATTACAAAAAAAAAAAACACTTTCAGTATAATAATTACTTTAACGTGATTGGAAAACCATAAATATCAAAAGACAATCTCACAATTGTTTCCCCATGTTCCGGTGCCGCTACATAGCTTCGTCGGAAGAATGATTATAAGAGTATTGACCAACCAACCAAGAGCATTAGAAGAAGTATAAACCAACTAGGATAAGCACGTCGCCAAACTCTTTATGGAAATATTTAATTTGAGATCATGTCCTGATTATTCACATCCCTCACAAATGTCCCCTCCGGGGGTGTAGACAGAAGGGCTCCACAAGGACAAAGCCTCGGAATAACCTAGTGTCAAATAAAATATCGTGTCATTTTGTCAATTTTTTCTCAAGCACGCCCGTCTCTCTCTCGCCGGGGTTCCGTCTGCGACAAGGTGCGTTACAACTCGCCAAAGACGCTCCAAATTTATGAATTCCTTCCTTCCTTCTTTCCTTAAAAACGTTTGGAACGACTAGCTATGGGAGCATCAAATAAACCGCACACGGTTTCCATTCGCTCTTTTTAAGCCATTTCCTTGTAAAGAAATATACTGATTCAATAAAAATAAAAAAACTACGACTTGGTTAGAAAATAAATGTTTTTTTTTCTATTTACATAAAAACTTAATCAGGTTCCGTAAAAACAGTATAATTTACTAGCTTTTGTCATGTATCGGAATAAAAGACGCCCTGTATGATATACGGGGTTAAAACTACCTCCGTCGAGCCGCTGAACCGTCAAGACAGAAAAAATAACAGACACACTTCCGCATTCAGGACATTTGCAAGGATTAGGATAGTCAAAAACAATATTAGTGTTAGGTACCTCGGAGTCGGTACGTAAAAAACATATGAAAATAGTTCAAGGGCGCGACTTGGTTATTTGAACTCATAACGATTGATAATAAAACTACGTCTGTGGCCGATTTCGCCCTTGCGGGCGACAGTAGTGGCGGCGAGAGTGCCTCGGATCGAAGCCAAGCTTTCCCGAAGATGAGACATTCACAAATCGAATTTCAGACCTAGGACAATTACATTCAGTCCAATCATTTTGCTAGAGCCACACTTCTCACGGTAATGAACAAAAAATAAACAAAAAATCAAATATAATAATCGCGAAAAAAGTGTTGATTAAATTAATTACTTACCATTGACCTTCATTCCACTTGTCAACAGTTCAGCTTGTTACTAATAATAACAAAACCAATAAACAAATATGGCGGTGGTTAAATTTCCGAAAAACGGCCGTGACCGAGGGAGACACGGGGAGGCTGGCGATCATCTATATTTTTTGATTTAGATTCAAAGCTGTCACTTAAATCTAGAAATAACTGGAGAGCCATTTAAAAATTTATCTGGTCCGGTGGCGACAGCCGGATCCACCGCTGGCCGCGTGCGGTGTCGCCGCGCCCGCGCACCAACGGCGCCGCCGCCGCCCGCCCAGCTAGCACGTGACGGCGCGCGAGTTATGTCGCCCGCGAGATAGACTACCTGTTTTTTTTACCGTTCTTATTAGACAATGACGAGTAGTCTAACTAGCGCGCCGCCATGTGCTAGTGCAGAAGGCGTTGTGCGAGGCCCACGAGGTAAACAATCGCGTTCGAGTAGCTGCCGCCATCACACGTCAAAACAATCATCCAGCTTAACATTTGGAGCAAAAGACAACTCTGTACTCAATAAGTAATGAGATCAATTTGAATATTTGAATACATTACCTACGTAACGAAGCGTCAAAACAAAACACCTTTTGTTTTATCTTACAGGGTGTCCTGTATGTTCATCGATGCTTGTATTTGGAGATTCACTATCAACCTGTATCAATTAGCATTTGTACAATCTAAAAAGCATAACATTTGATCGGGTGCGACTCTGAACTAATAAACCCCCTGTGTCCTTATATTCAAGTGTTGTCACCTTCCGATAATAAGAATTAATAAAGACATATTCTGGTACGAGCACGGAGCGGAGCGATAGCGACGTTAGTAAATCTAAAACGACTAAAATGATAGCTTTTTCTCTAAGTCGCCAACTGAACCACTCGGGGCTCTGAGGCGGACTGCTGCTGCCTTGCTTCAATCATAATGTGTTTCCAGTTCATGAAATTTTCAATAGAATTCGTTTATTAATTATTCATCAGAATCAGTAATACTAGTTTTTATTTAAAGTGTTTGTCACTCTCCTATAAAATTGAATGCCCCATTTTTAATGTGTATTTATTCAGGGTCTATTTTCCTGCTGTTTATATTAGAAATATCTAAATGATGGACTTTTGGGTAAATGCCCTCTCAGGTTATCCTCCTCTACAAAACAATTACGGCCGCCAGAGCAAGCTTTTAGCTAAAACGTTTCCGGAAGCTGTTGTGACGCAACCGCGGAGTACCAAATTTAATTTGACAACGAGTTTACCGACGTCTCCGGAAAACATGTTGTCCCAGACATTCAAATTGCGGGAATGTGTAATGGGGCTGAAGTTAAGCGCTTAGGCGATAATACCCATGGCTGGTGGCCTGCCAATCCAAATAGCGACATTGAAACAACCCCGTTTGTGAAGCCTCTTTGCTAACAAGAGAAACGAAATTTCTCTGGAGAAATATTGTATTATTGTATTAAGGGAATAAGCGCTTGTAGTACTGTTAGGCGATGGGCTTGCAACCTGTCACTAATACACTAGTACTAGTAAAATTATTGGCCTGATTGTGCAAAATGTGGTACAGAATTATCAACAAGTCTTTTTAGATTTGTTGGTATTTCTGTAGCTCTGCCAACCCCACTCTGGGAATGAAGGCGTGATGATATGTATGTATGTTTGATAAAGGTTTTAATTTTATGACCCATCAAGCTACATTCTAATCGTGTTTTTCTACTAATGTCGACTCTAACAATGCCGCAAAGTAGCTCGGGCTGTGTTTCTTTCAACTTTTCTTTGAGCGTTCTTTGTCATAAACAATAGCCAACAACAATTGCGTCAGCTGACAGTTTTGTTTGGGCCTCATCCATCGACCCCTCCTACAGATTTCATCAGATGTCATTGTGCTCATCTCCTACAAACCTGTTTACTGGGTACTCTCTATTCTAATCGGTAAGCCATATTGTTCTTTAAATGCTATCGTATTGCATTAACTCAAACATTTCTATCGAGTACCTAAATAAGAGCAATTTCGAGCAGTTATGAACGTTGACAATACGATTACATGACAAATGCAATATGGTTTTACCGAATACCATTGAGCCTACGTTCCACGATTGTTATATCTCTGTCGTTAATTCTTTTCGTGTGCGACTCGTGATCCGAGCTCCACATTAAACATGTATCTCCGCTCACAACAATTGCCCCAACGCCGCTTTTGCCGCACCGAATTACTTTATGTTACGATAATATAATAATATACAAAAAATAGTCAAAACGCTGAGAAATAAAAACTATTTTTAACACAGTTGCTCAAAAAGTGGTACTTTTCGTAGCTGTATATCGTACGGAAAGTTGAATATTACGCACTAGTGCGTTATAGATTTTCATTTTTTTTTTTAATATAATTTTGTTTAAACTTCCAAGTCGTGCATCCAACCAGTCGTGCAGTTTGCATGTTCAACCACTTTTTGATTACGTGATTGAGACTATACCTATAGGTAATATAATTTAAAATATTAAAATTAAATACATATATACATACACACATAAAATGTATCTAGGTACCTAATATTTAAAAAAAAACAGCTCTCATCAAGATGGCTAAATCTGAATTAGTATTACGAATGATTAGATAGTTGCGTATTAAGGTGAATTCACATTACACCATGCCGAAACCGGGCCCAGCCTAGTACGGCGTAATGTGAATCCACCTTTATGCATTACCGCTGGTTAATAGAGATGATTTTTAAATATAGGTAATTATATTACTGTGACTTTTTTTTAATTGTCTGAATGGTCCCAACCGTTGCCATTTCATAAAGTCTGTGTCAATTAAAAGTAAAATTGTCTCTTGTACTAGTTTTATTTACTGATTTATTTTGTATCATTGATATTTTTTCACAAATGTATTAAAAAACGTCGTTTGATGCACGTGCGGAACTGTCATTTTAACTCGTCCCGACTCTATACTTCGGGACTCGTGTAAAATGACATACTTTCCGCGCTTGTATCAAAATACTGAATGAAACAGGACATTTTTATAAACGTTCAACCAATAACAAGATCAGGGGGGTTATTATGAGCTAGCTATCACCCATACGTTTTGAGAGATAGAAAATAGAAACATTAGTAGCGTTTGAGCGTTTGCATCTTGGCTAGGGCGACAGTTTTTGTCTAGTTTTAATTTTGTCTTAGCTGACACAATTTTAATTGCGATGTGAATTGAATATTGAGAGTTGAGTAGGAATGCCGTGTACTATGTGCCAGAATATAACTGTAGTTCCATAGACACGTTTACAGTAAATGCGGCTAAATTCAACACTATACGATAACAATATGATTAAAAACAATCTACAACAAAGCCCCTGACAGGGGAAAAAGTAGTTATACAGAAATCGCAACAAGGCTCAGTTTCGGCGTTCAGTCCAAATAATAGTCCCCGCGCCGCGGCGCCGTTAACATGGTTAATCAATTGCGTTGCATCATTCCTGATCCCCGTATTTATGCACCGCGAGCTGCATCGCTCTACTACACCCCTAGCAAGCCACTTTCAACTCTAACGTATTGAAATAAGTTCTTTGTCAAGTGTTAGAGTAAGCTTGTTCCGCGGCTTTGGGTAATTTGCTGGCTGTACTTAATTGAATGAACGAAATATTATCACGAAAGGGTAGTTTGAAGCCAGAGTGTCCCATGTCCTAGAATTTTTATGCGATTCGAACTCGTGATGAGCTAAAAACAAGTTCCACAATAGCATATAACGTACTTGGACTAGTGTCTCGAGTATTGGAATAAGCAGTAATGAATGGAGGTAAAATGCGAGCGTCGGTAGCATTCAGATGATAATGCTTGGCGGTGAATAAATACAGGGAAGAATGAATAGATTATTGGCTAAACCGACTACATACATGAACAAACAGAGCAATACTAATAATGAACAATTATTATTGTGCCAACATGTGATCAATCCAATTATGGTCCTATTATTATGTAATGAATGCGGTAAGAGCGCGATGTTGATTATTTAGTTCACTTATTTGGTAGATGAGCCGAGCTTAGTGAAGGTTTATCTTGTAGATAAAGCATTTATATGTACGAGTATATGGAGTATTACAGAAACGCATAATAGCAATACGTTTCAAATAGGTTATCCTGCTTATTTATTTGCTATCAGAAAGAGTGATGCAACGGCAGGACCGGACAAGGCGGACAACTTGACGCAAGCGAGATAAGCCTAATCGGTTAATGTTAACTGATCGATCAATGGATTTGTTAGATGTAAATTAAAAACTTAACACTTTACGAGTTTCAAGCATTTAAAAGACACCGTCATCGTGGGACCCGGCAGAAAATATAGATACAGACAATCGTAAATCCCTTGTTGCCCGTTTCTTTTTGCAACATTTTGATGCATATACTGTTTAACTTAAATTTGATAGAACTCGAGAATTCATAACGCATTCCGATTCATAAGAAAACAACAGACTCACTCTCCCGTTTAATTTTTGATTACTTCCAAGATATACTGTAGTCATCATTTTCTGCATCGCCGACGGTTCACTTCCGTCATCTTTTTCCACGAACCCCGCCCGCCCAGAGCTCTCACAATAATTAGGCGGAATTCGCCGCGCTACAAATAAGCAAATTAACACAACTCCCCGAGCCAAATGCCACCCTGCCCCATTCTAATTAAGCGCAGAATCATGCGAAAGTTCGTGAAGTTTAGCGGAATATGACTGCATTTTGAATTAAAATATGTCCGAATGCGAATGCCTCTTCACTATAACTTTGTGTTTAATATTAGAGTTTTCAGAAAATGATTTGGCTGGAGACACGTTTAGTTTGGGAAAGTCCAGGAAGTTTGTATTCATCCCGTCACAGCTAAACTTGAGTGCGCAACTCGGGTCAAAGATAAAAAATAGTATAATACCTACTCGTACTTATACCCAACTAGTTAGAGATGTATAAATATTTGGAAATATTAATAGACTAATTAGGATTTAGCATGAAACAACCTTAGCACCTTTTGTTGGCCAATTTTAGAAGTTCTAGAGGATGCTATGTGTGGAGGGAGGGTGGCTTAGCTTACAAATCAAAGTCGACCGAGGCGTCCACCGGTTCCCGCGGCGCGGTGGAGGCGAGCCAGCGGTCGCCGATCTCCACTCGGAACATACATTAAGCTTTTCCGAGGAATTCGCTCAGCTTCCTTAAAAGGTACAATCACGGATCTTAAGTGATGAACCATATCTTCATAGCCGGGCACCGTTAATCAAATAGTTAACTTCGTTAATCGCTAATCCGTTACTAAAAATGTTTACTTTGTTACACGAAGCGTTACATTTCGGAAGATTTAACGCAAATATTTTTATATCGTTGCGTTAGTGATCTACATATTTAACAAGACTGTTGGTTTGGGTTCTGGAACTAAACAGGTTAGGAACAAAAAAATGTATAATTGGAGTGTGTAATTAAGTTATGAGGCATAATGTGGACATTCCCTTTAATTAATAAATATATGTTGAACTTCTCGTCTGAAAGCGAGGCTGAACGTAGGCTTTTTAGTAAATACCTAGGTAGGTACCTACTTGATTAACGATTAATGGACTTAAGGAAATTAAGCGGAAGTTAACGAGTCCGTTAACATTTATTAAAATTAGTTTAAAAGTTAATCCGCTACTCAAACTGCTAACTTCGTTAATTAACGATCAACGGATTAACGAGTTAATGCCCAGATGCATATCTTACTAGGTATGTAACAAGTCAATCACAAAATGTTGAACTTCGTTCCTTGTGATTTAAAGTTCCTTCATTATGAAAGTGATCTACCGTGCTATATAAACGAGACGCGGGTGCGCCTCGTCGCGGATCGTTTAGTGTAGTGTGCGTGTGTTGCGCGACTCGAGCCCCACGAGCTCTGTTCCCAACCCACCACAAAGATCTCAACCAGAAATACGACCTTAATAATAAAATAATTGAAACGTTTCCGAATCGACTGAATAGCTTTCAATAATATGGTCAATTTAATCAAAAGTGCGGGATATCGCTGCGGTGAGGCCCGAACAAAGCGTTCGCGTCTAGACGCGGCGGACTATCGATTACGAGTCGATTGTTCCCGCACAATGACTGAGCGATGAGACTCGGGAAGTTACGGAAGCGCTCAACTACTCCGATTGTCGGGGTCGGTAATGTACAAGTTTACGGCTATCAAACAAATCATTAACCAATCCGTTGCTGACCGAGTTTCTCTGCCGGGTGGCTTCAACCGATCTGATTGTACCTAGTGTTGATGTTTGATTGTTCTCGCTGGACGCTGCCTCATATCCTCCGCTTGATGATGACCAAGAAAACGAAAATATGAATCAGGGTGGAAGGACGGAGGGCTTTCCTGAATATACAAATATAATACAAGTGACATACAGTGTGGTTACTCGATAAACAGTACATCGACTACCACCCTGTAAAATCGATTATTAATGGTTAGAAAAGTACTTACTGATACTTAATAAAAAAAGGTAATGAATAATAATGATGTTTTTCCAAACCCTAAGTATCAAAATAGTTGTTAATAATTAGTTTTTTATAAGGTTAAGGTCATTCCTTCATAGACTCCATCATCTGTTAGGGTTTAGACGATAAGCTTTTTGTATTAAACTTTTGCAAACTGTTAGGCACTCAAAAACAGCTTTAGGTAGGCATAGTTTCTTGTAGAAAAATAAAGTATACTAAAGAAACATAATCTCTCCTTTTCTTGAGCCGCTGTACCTTTCCGCCCTGTATATTAAACTAGCGGTTTTCCGCGACTCCGTTCGTCTATTATTATTCCCTCAGGAATCGTCAAATTTTTCGGGATAAAAAGTATCCTATGTCCTACCCCGGGACTCAAACTATCTCCATACCAAATTTCATCTAAATCGGTTCAGCCGTTTACCCGTAAGGCGTAACAAACAGACAGACAGACAGAGTTATTTTCCAAATTATAATACAAGCATATATTAAACTCTGTACATACAAGTTTTACATAAATAACCCTAAGATTTGTTTAGTCATCAATCCTAATAATTATTTGTTTTCTTTTAGGCATCAATGAGAGGTTAAATAATAATTAAAAATGATTGTCAGGGGACGGCGGGTCAGCTTGTACAGAAACCCGGGGTGCTAAAACTCGTGGGTACTCGTGCTCAAGTTAATTCTCGTTATTTGAATCAATCTTGACGCAAAACCAAACCGTAAACCCCGAACCATACACCATCTCTTACTCATAATGTAGGCGTTACGACTTACCATTCACTCGCCCCCTACGGCGGCACAATGTGTCTGTAGGTGGATAGATTTCATTTCTCGGTTTTACCGTTAACTAGTATAAGGAGCGGTACCAGTCATGATAATAAAAAAAGCGATGATTGGCGGGCCCCGCGGGCCCCCGGCCGACCGCATTAGGCGTCGCATTCGCCGGGCGCGCGGCAGCAAGCCTCGCCGCGGCGCGAGCGGAGCGGGCGCCGGCCTCAATCCACTGGACTAGGCGTTTGTCAGATTCCACCAGGCTACCATGTTATGTTATTACAGCGGCAGATCTATGCGAGGCTCACTGATCTCTATTCAAAATTAAACCAATACTCACCTACCTATCAATAGTAAGGTAGGAAATATGAAAACTGACACAAGGAAAATTCACTCATCCCCTCATTGCGTTTCATGTTTATCTTCCTAACAAGAAAGAGGCACTGAGAGATAAATAGATATATAGTAGGGTGTTTCACATTTGTATGGGAAATAATAAATGTCATATACAGACTTCGCTTCGCTTCGTAAGTCTTCATAATGTAAAAATCTCCATGCCTAATTTCATTTAGGGCCGTGTTCACCAACAATTAATCGGACGGTTAAGTCTTAATCAGCTGTTAATCAATACATCTGACACCCGTTAAACTGCTAATCGTCCGTTTAATTGTTGGTGAACACGGCCCTTAGGGGCATAGCGGTTGCACAAATTGACCACTTATATGATAGCTAATTTCAATAATTATTATTTATCTTAAATCAGCAAAAAATAACTAACTTTCCTGTCAACGTATGTCAAACGCTAATGATATCGACCATCATTACCTTTTTTCATTTGTTGCGGCTTCGGTTAATTACATAATCGTGAAAATTGATTCAAAAAGATGTCGAACTGTGCAACCCCTAAAAACCAACTAATGTCGAATACTTGTTTTTTAGACTAGTAGGACCACAGAATAAGTAATAGTACAAGTACAGAAGCGACACTCCGTGACAGCAAACATGCGAATTTAAACCTAAACAGAACGCGTTAACGATAATAAAACAAGTGCACGGCCGGAAGTGACCTTGGTTACATTTCTGCGATCGATAGTGGGGGCGCCCCTAACGAGGCAAAATGCAGCTTAAATCTGCGTCGCGAGAGTATGTATTATTTCGCCCGCCATGAGCTTTACTGACTTCGCCCACTCCGCAGGGCTGGCAGTTACTTGTACTAATTAATACGTTAATACTTATTCCGTGGCAGTTGTAAGAAAACAAATTGCATTAAACTTATTATTAATTGTAGTTTTCTTATGTAGTTTTAGTTTTATTCATCCCTAACTGTGCTAATACTGTTGCATTCGGTACACAATTAGGACTATTTTCTTTGTATCTATCTTTTATATTTGTATTTGTTTGTGCAACTGTTAGTGTGTCTAATTGAATAAATAAATGAAATAAATAAATCTAGTTTGTAGCAAGTGATGCAATAAGCGAGACAAGCGAGAAAATACAACTTGTGCTACCCGTAGGTAGGTTAATGTTAGTCTAGGAGCTGACGCACGTTTTCGATAAACAATCATTTATTTTAAGGACTTTGAAGGTTCATTTTGTAATAGTTGTATTACTAAATATATGTTGTTAACATACTATAATAGTTTCGATAGACATTAAAACATTTTGTTTATCTATAACAAGATGAAATAGGTAGGTATATAGAATACAGATAGATAAGATAGGGGATAGCACAAAAATCGCAAAATACCTGCATGCTTAATATGGTGGCGTTTATTGCAAGACAAAATATGGATAAAGCTTCCGTCACTCTCGTACTTATACACGTGTCAAAAAGTGAAGGATGTTTTATCCACATGTTGTCACGCGACAAACGCAGCCATATTAGGCCCCCTGTATTGTGTTGATGCACCACAGATGTTAACATTACATCGTTAGTACATGAAAAAACGTTAAAAAAAGTCGGATTGGTGAAATTTAAAAAAAACGTTTAATATATTTTTGATTTAAAAACAATAATTATTAATATTTATGTTTCATCAATAACATTTAATCAACATTTGCAACCCGCGATGGAAAGCCTATAATTAGTCTTATTGCCTGTTTCACAATCGACAAGTAAAGCTTATGTGAGACATAAATTTACTCTTTCTTACACTTAAAAATATACAAGGAGAGAGCCAATTTTTAATGGCAGATAAATTTGTCCTTGCAAAACTTAATAATAAAATTTACATTATAATTATTTGTAACTTTGACTGATTGATTACAATTACAAATGTTTAATTTTTACATATTTTTTTAACTCCTTTTTCATATATTTGATATTTATTATTTATTTATTTATAGTTAAGTAAAAGGTAAAATAAAAATAACAGTTTTTTAACAAAAGTTAATATAATTTTAATTTTATTGAAAATAGTCACAAAGCGGACCTTCTTAACTTTTTCTTATATAGGTAACTCATTACTAGGGTCATGTTTTAGCGAAAATATCCAACTACATATTGTTATAATAATTACAAGTCTTAAACATAAAATAAACCGACTTCAATTTCCGTCAACCTCGGGAGTAGGTATACCCAAACAGGGCTAACAAATCAAAAAAATGTTCAAAATCAGAAACTAAAAGAAAAGAAAGAAAGAAAGAAAAACCTAATTTAAACGTTAGTACTTATATATAAAATTAAAAACTAATCTTACATCAGGCTCTTGGACTATGCAACTCGTATAACACGACAAAATTATAAACTCGAGCACTATTATTACCTATTCCGTTACTCAAGTAAGAAGGTAGGTAACCAGTATATGCTGACCTTACTTTAGTAGGTAGTCACTATTACTGGGAGATCTACTTACGCGGAACGCTCTTTAAGTAAGCTAGGTAATAGATTTTTGATGCGAATAAGTCGAAGACTGCGAAACTGAGGTAGGTAGTTAATAAAATAAATAATATTATTCCGCTCTTTTTGTGTCGAGGATTCAAAACTGTAATCATTGTGTCAGTAATTAAGTACAGCTACTCGTAACTACCTACCTCGATCGAAGTTATAATTTATAAAATAATATTAATAATAAAATAATCTTAACTTTCGATATCTTTTGGCAGTGTAAATAATGATAGATCGCCATTCCTGTCATTATTTAAGCAACCGTATGCTATACAGTACCTTTTGGCTTTTCGAGGAGCCATAGGTAGGTACATTTATTTAAACAAAAACTCGAATTATTTTCGCAGCGGCGTACGGGCGGCGCGCTTCCAGACGAACGCTCGCGTGACACTCAACTGATTAGCCTTGTATAAAAGGCCGCACATTGAGTAGGCAATAGCGCGGAGTGTCACCGGCCTGGTAGGACTAAGAATTCGAGCAAATTCATTAAAAATTGCATAGTGTTAAAAATGAAACACGCTATAAGTGTTGCGACCACTCGCCGCAGTGGGAGTTAGTACCCGCCGAACGCTGCCGGGGTGGCGTGTCCCTACCGCCGCGGCAGCTCTCAAACTCGCCGGGGCAGCGCTCGTAAACCGGAGTGCCCTTTCTGTTTCAGATCTCGCGCAACGTTATCGAATCACGGCTGTACCGATAAACTCTGGCTGTACCTACAGCTAAGTCGTGATAGGAAAGACCGTTCATGTCGTAGCAAAGCACGTCTACCACCTGTCACAGTAATTAGTTATTTTTGTGTATTTGTGTGTCTTCCGTGTATTGACAACAAATGCCGTTGGACCGAATGTTAGATCCGCCCTTGCTTAGGTAGGTACTTGATCCGAGAACTTTGTGCTCTGTTGAGGGCGTTTTCCAAAAAAAATACCTATTGTTAAGGACTAAAATTAACAACGGTAACATTTCCATTACGTCACGAAAATTAACCATTACTGCTTTAAAATAAATAGTGGCTTCCAGACAAAACTCCTGTAGCAAGTTCAACCATATAACTAACAGGTGAGGTTTGGATCTCCTATGCTTATTTAATTTGAAATACCGCTTGTTGGCTAATGAGGGCAGTAAGTATATAAACATATGACTAATTTTCGTGACGTAACGGAAAAATTACCGTTGTTAAGTTTTGTCCATAACTATACGTATTTTTTTGGAAAACGCCCTTGAACATTTCTTAGAATACCTAGAATAGACAAGAGGAGAGTTAGACTCAAGAGGCAACTAGATCAATGTCTTAATCACCGGAACCGTATGTGAGATATTCGTGGTATGTTGTTTTATTTTCCCAGCCAGACGAGATAAATTCATATCGAGTTGAAACAATGTAATAGGCGCTTCAGTAGAAAAAACCAAAAGATTTGGTAAGTACATACTTACTCAGTCTCAGTCAGATTATCTAACAGACAAAAATGCTTGGCCTAAGATACCTAGCGTAACAGCTTAGTAATCTAGTCTGGGGGACACGGTTTCTGTAGGAGAACGTATCGGAACTTTTTTTTTTTATTTCATTTAGATTAGCATCGTCATGGGTAGTATAAATAATATTATTATTATTTTATTTATTTGCTCTTGTTTAGAACACTTTTTCCTGCTTAACTACGTATGATATATATATTTTTAAATTATATTAATTGATTTATATAATGCTAGGTTAAGTTCTATCATTGATACAAGCAATATTTAAAAAAAATGACTACCTAACTGTTGAGTTACTTGTGGCGCTTCTTCTCAGCAGTGGTCTCTTTGAAGCGCTAGTAGAGTTTTGACGTGTAAAAGTGCCCGTGCGGCCTACTTACTGAATAAACCACTTTTATCTTTTAGTCACTTCTTTACAATGCCGTCGAGGCTGCGTTTTCCGATGTTTTTGGTCCCTCGAGCCCAACCTAACCTAACCTACCCTTTATAAAATAATATTCAGACCGTAACACAAAATTAAAATGAATTGAGGGTCTAGTACACATTCGTCAGATTCCTTTTTCGTCAGAATAAATTATAGCCTGTTTTTTTTCGGACGAAAACGGACTTTCGAGCAGATTCCGCTATCGTCAGAATAAACACATATTACCTGATACGCGGATGACCATAGAATACGTAGGTAGGTTTAGGTTATGTTAGTTTTGCAGCAGGCCCGGAGGGCCAAACCATCCAGAAATAGGAGCTCCGCGTAAGCGGAGCTCCGTCGACACTTCCTAATATTAAATAATATAATGTAACAAATAAATAAATTATAAAAATTAACCAAAGTTTTTTCTGTCCAAAAAGTAATTCCGTTTTCGTCCGAAAAAAAACAGGCTATAATTTATTCTGACGAAAAAGGAATCTGACCAATGTGTACTAAATAGAATTGAGACCGTTGGTAATATTGGCGAAGAGTTTCTAGTCATTCACGGGCACAAATGTATTTCTAAACACTTTGCGCCCTCGATGAAATATGAGCATTATAAATGTATCGCTGCACTCGCCGGCGCCGAGTGCGGTTCGCTGTCGCGCGAACTGCGGCGGTGGCGGCCGCAGTGGGTTGTATCAATCCAATATTGCGTCTATAACACTTCTGAATGCTCACAAAAAGCTTACGCCGGAGCCTTTCAGCGCGGGGCATTTTCTTTAGAAAACTGTAGTTATTGTTCGCTGCAGCTATAGCGGCATAAACGAGGCTCCCTACCGACTCGAGTGAAGAGAAATACTTACCTATTGTAGTGCAAAGTCATGACAGAAATTAATACTAAAACGTATTCCTTCGTCGTGGAGTTCATTTGTGCACGTTCGTTGCGGCGCGACGGGTGTTGGCCCCCTTATAGTGAATATATTAGAGCATACTACTACTACTACATACATACATACATACAGCATACTATTACTATATGTGAGATCCTTTAATTGGTTCTGTATTTCTTAATCCTTTGCTCTATACTGTAACTGCAACTGTTGGATTTCCTTTAATAAATAAATAAATAAATAAATAAATAAATAAATAAGTACCGACCAGGTGTACTAAAATATTTGAACACGCCCTCACCCCTTTAACAATACAGTATCTGCTGGGCGACCGAACTCCACTCGGGTGTATATTGATACTATTAAATCAATTTGATAGACTATTGACATGTTCGTTCAATACTACTGAACTCCATTTTTCTGCGGAACCCTAATTTTCCCGAAGATGACAACATGACAGATATTTTAGCCTGATTGTTCCCGCTTTTACCCTATCCTGCAATAATTTATCAAAACCGATAGAGACGTTTTCGAGAACGTGATTGATTACAAATAATTATATACCTACCTACAATTATTGCTCGTTCAGTATGTCCTTATAAGGACTTGTAAAGTTCTGATATAGTTAATTTGATGGACAAAAAAACATCATTAACAAAAGAACCACAAACATGAAAATGATAAAATGCACGCGGTCGAATAGTACATTATTCATACAATTAGCCGATTCCGGCGGCTCCTCGGTGCACGCCATTATCCGCGCAGCGTCCACTAGAGCCGTGCTAAATACGAGCGCGCATACATTTGCGGAACCGAAGAACAAAGCAAAATTAATGATTGCATTAACAGAGAGAGCGTGTCGTTCGATGGTGTCATGCGCCCAGCGACGGTGCGTCGGGTGCACTACACAGACACTTCTGTGCGGGCGACTCTTACCTCAACACGCCGATGCTCTTAAGACGCCGTAGGTATACGAAATTTTGCCGATTTCGCTGATTTACGTGATTTTAATGCGCAACACGAAAGATAATTTAAATTTTCAACGAATTTATGAGCAACTTTTTTGTTTTTATTATTTTATTTTGATTAATCGACCGGCGACTGTTTTGTAAATTGCTACAAGAGATTTAGAATATCTCATATTCACGAATCCTTTTGACGTCTAAAAGGTAAAAAAGTACCATTTACTGTTGTAAAAGTCGTCTATAAAATGTATGAATTAGTTTTTACTACCTTCATATATTTCTTCATTTTTTTTGTGTAAAAAATATTTAACTGGGCACAAATTTGTTTTACATCTCGGCTACCGAAAACTCTCGTTCATATAACTAAAACAACAGTAATAAATAAACTTCAGTTCAAAATTAATCCATTACCTTAATAAAACCTACAAAAAATGTGAAAACACATGTTTTAAAACAACCAAAATCTCGCATTACTTATACCTAATACTCTATAAAAATAAAAAAGTAGCTCATTCATTCGTAACTCATTTATTCGATCATAACCGAATTGATATTTCATGATGTGCATTAAAACTTATAGAAAAGCAATATATTAATACGAAAAGAAGCAAAACCGGCATATTTTCGTATAGGTACGGCATCTTAAAACGCTTTCGTATTCAGAGCTCAGTACGCTACATATACAACAGCGACACCAGGGAGAGCTACCTTTTTACGGTTCTAAAATCAAACAAGGAATCCTTACAGTTTCGCCATGTCGGTCAGTCTATCTGTCTGTTTGCATGTCACACTCACGTTTTCTCAGAAACTATATCAAAGTTACAAAACTGAAACTGATTCCGCGCACAATGAAATATCTCAAAAATGTTTTTAGAGTTCGTCTCGTAGGTACAAACAAGGGTAAAAATACATTTATAGCTTTACAACATCGTGTAATATATATTATAATAGCAAAAAAACACTGAATGATTTTTACAAATTTAGTAGATTGGAGTGTCCGTTTAGGAAACATTGAAATTTCGCTCGAGTTGCGTGTCCCCATAATTTAAAAACTACAAATACTAATATCAGTTAAGATTAACTGAAAGCACATATCTGTAACTAGTTACGAGTATAAGGACCAAGTCTGTGTTAGTTAATAAATACTCGTATTAACCTAGTCTAAGTTTACTAACAATATATGGACCTAGTAGTTGTCTGAATAAATATTATTTGAATTTGAATAAGGAAATTAAAAGAAAAAACTACTAAGTAGTTTTGATTAGGCAATTATTACTTATTAAGGGCCTGTTGTTTGATCAGTAGTTAAACTAACTAATTGGGTCATAGGTACACAGATTTAGGATACCGTCTTTCCTGTGGACACACCGAAAGTTAACGTTTTTAAGGGCTAATTTTCTGGCTAAGCCCGTACCTACCCGCAAAAACGCCGTCAGGACTGCTTTAGACCTATCATATAAAAACATAACTTATATTCACACAAGCTCTTAACTATTGACCACAGGAGAGACAACTTTGGTTTTAAGACCCAATTGTTAAAAATCGGAACTAAGGTTAAAATCTCAAGGAAGTGTGTCAAATTTTCAATTCCTTTTTTAAATTTTAACCATTAGTTCAATTAACTACTGATCAAACAACTCAGCCTAAGACTTTCTGTTTAAAAACGTTCTTTCTTGTTGTTTTTGGATAGTTTTTGTGTTTACAGTAACGGTGTCGGAACCTTACACAGCCTGGTTTTTTTAATTCGAGATCATAAACACCATTTCACAAATAGTTCCAGTACTCTTGATTTAATTATCTTATTACGTAGACGACGTTTTATTCCTGATTAATTCGTGCAGCTAAATGAAGTCTGTAATCCCCTATTGGCTCGGCCGGGCTGCGGGCTGCGGGCGCGGGCGCGGTGGCGGTGAGTCCGCGCGCGTATTACAACTTTAATATCGGCCTAAGCCGGTGCTTTCAATGGGCAAGCCACATACCTACTTGTTCCACACCGCGCCTCGCTCGGCAGACCTCAATATAGTGCAGGGCTTTCTTATTTCGTAATGTACACCGTGGAACATTTTAAACACGCTTTCATTCATTCATTCATGAATTAGAAGCAAAAAATCTTATATGAACCCCTACAGAACAGAAAAATTAGTGTTTTTTCTATTCCGTGTGAACCCCAGTCAAATTCGGCTGTTTTGAAGATATTATCATTTTCATGTAAACTATTGTGATTACTAAAGTGCACTAAGGACCGTATCGTTAATTATGGAAACAAGTTTGAATTGGTCTAAAAAAAAAGTTACAATATTTTGTCTTTTCTGTCATATGTCAATCTGTTAAGCATACAGTCAAGTGTTAAAACTTACTATAAAAAAATGTATAATTCGTATACATTGCAAGATGAAGGGTCTCTCAGACAAAAAACGACATTCAATTGTGACCAAATACTGTAAAGAATCAGGTATAACTATGAGAAAGATTGCTTCAGAAGAAGGGGTTAGCCTGAAAGCTGTTTACAATACGATAAAAAGGTTTAGTATGAATAATAATTTAAAAGATTTACCTGGCCGAGGTAGAAAACGAGGCCCTTCATGTCCTAATTTGGACAAAAAGATATGCGAATATTTTTCTCAAAAAAAGAGATATCGATTCGGGATTTTGCGAAAAAATGTCGTACTTCTATTGAAATGGTTCAGCGTGCCAAGGAACGTAACTTGCTTGTAACGTATAAAAAGCAAAAACAGCCTAAACGCAGCAAAACCCAGGAGTCTTCTGTCAAAACTCGGGCTCGGAAATTGTACGACCAAATTTTAACTAAAAATGAACAATGTATTATAATGGACGATGAAACCTATGTCAAACTTGACTATAAAACCCTACCCGGACCGCAGTTTTACACCGTAATAAAAGGTACGAAGGTCTCTAAAGACGACAAATCCATTTTTTGCGAGAAATTTGGGAAAAAAGTGATGGTTTGGCAAGCTATTTGTTAATGCGGCATGAAAACGTCTCCGTTTTCGTAACGGGAAACTTAAATTCGGATGTGTACAAGAAGGAATGCCTTCAAAAACGGGTACTACCACTCATTCGAAAGCACAGGAGTCGTACATTATTCTGGCCTGATTTAGCTGCGTGTCACTATGCTCGCCATGTGTTGAACTGGTATCGAGAGAATAATGTCGAATTTGTCGCGAAATCATTAAATCCCCCGAATTGCCCTGAGATCAGGCCCATCGAGAAATTTTGGGTTCTGATGAAGGGAAAGCTACGAAAACAAGCTTAACCAACAGATAACATGGACCAATTAAAAAAAGACTGGATCCGTACCCACAAAACTTTCAAAACAGTCGATGTCCAAGGGCTAATGAAGAGCATCAAAAGCAAAGTGAGAAAACTGGCAAAGGGGATCAATAAATAACTAAAAGTAGTTTTTATGGTTCACTTTGAAGATCTAAGAATCGCGTAGTTTATGTTTTTTTTTTGTAAAAAAAAGTATTTATACAGATTACACCATTTTATTTGTTTCCATAATTAACGATACGGTCCTTAAGCTCTTTTGATTGCGACGTTGCCACCAATGTTTGCCAAGTTTCATACCACTCACTAAATTCATGCTATTTTGGATAAGTAACCATTACCATTTAATCAAAAGGCAATATTTCCATAGAGAAGCGATACTTATCCAATTTTTATTTACAAAAACAGAATAACTCAAAAAAAAATTGTTTTTGCTGAATTTGAATTGCTTCTAATGACCTGAGAAGTTTCAGGTTCCTCGGGCCCGCGGTGTACATGCGGTTCTGGGACGCCCCGGTATGCAGAAGGCTGGCGTTAATGAGCTCTATGGGGTCGCGGGTGCCTCCGGTCCGGTCCTCAAGCTCACCGCAAATTTCCGTTATAAGCAGGTACCATAATTATATAAAACCAGGATATCCTCTATACCAAATTCCCAAAAAAATCTATTTGGAATAATGGGTTAGGTTGGTAAAACACACTTTCCCGAAATGTGCACTTTCTGCAAAGGTGCACTTTCCGCAAAACGTACACTCCCAAAATGTGCACTTTTCCAAAACGCACGCTTTCCCGAAATGCACTTTTTCATTCAGCCCACTTTTCCACAATGCACGCTTTCGCGAAATGTAATCTGTCCCATTTTCTCATGTATATAGTAAGAAGTATCCAAAGTAGCCAAATATTTTAACGGAACGTTTATAGTTTCGGTCTTTCTGTCCGTCTGTGTTTCCGTCTGTTTGCATTTGCACTAATTCATAGAAACCCTTAGTAATATAAAACAGGGACATCCCTACCCCTAGAGTACTTTCTGGGAAAATATACCTTCTGCGAAAGAGCACATTCTGGGAAACTGCACCTATTGACAAAGTGTACATATCGGGAAGTGCACTTTTAGAGAAAGTGTACCTTCCGAGAAAAATACCCTTCTAAAGAAAAGCACCTTTAGAGACAGTGCATATTTCGGGAAAGTGTGTTTTACGAGCCTAACCCGAAATAATATATTAGTTTAAACTAGGTATTAATGTTTAGGTTTAGAATTGAAAATCTGGTATATTTTTAATGTTCGGTACATCGGGAATAAGCGCAGCGCTCTACGTAACAGGCAGATCCTTGCAAACCCCGGAATGTAGTCAAAGGTCAGTAGCGAGGGTGCGTCGGGGCGGCGGGTGGTTGTTTACTTAATATTTAAGGAAATGAAAAACCCAATTCAATCACAATTTTATTAGTTATCATCTATTACAATATGTACAAAATAAATCTATTAAATTAACTTTAAGATCGTTCACACGCGCCGCGAGCGCGCCGGCCCTCTGCGGCAAAACGGAAGAGGAACCCATAGAAGCGCCGGTCTCTACTCCACTAAGAGCCAACAATATTGCTATTCAAAATAATACAAGTTCCTTTTTTAGCGTTTTTGGTGAAGCTATTCGGTTTCGTCTGCGCCGGCGCCTCGCGGCCGAAACAAAACTGCTCGAGCACGCACACACGTTCTGAACACATTTCACACACACTGCCGCCGCGGGCGCGGTCCCGCCTCTCGACTCATTCTCTTGAACGCACACAACTAGTTTTTAAATAAGCAGAATCGTCTGTTACCGAATCTATACCGAAAACTGAATATCGTGGGTCACGAGCAGGATTTGAAAATGCTCGAATGTCCAATACCCTCCCTGCAGCTCGGCGGCGAACAGCAGTGCTCAGGCATCGAGTCCTACTCGTGGGCCACGTTGTACGAGTACATGTCTCGCTCCAGGACTCCACGTCTATGTACGAGTAACACAATGTTTGCTGCAGTCTGCAGTCTGGCCTCGTGCGCCAACCTATTTTATTATGCAACACTAAAGCTTTTCACCTGTTAAGGCTTACAGTACAGAGTTGATTTGTATAAAAATATATCTTCATGCAGTAAGGTCGCGGTGAATACCAACTATACTTGTTTCTGGAAACTGCTTAAAGCCCCCGCCTTTTTAGCGTTTTTCGAACATCAGCGTCTCATTAACGCCACGCTCTCGCAACGCCGTCGCGACGCAGTGGCGGTTTTCGAACGTCAGCATCCGACTAACGCCAGCGCCGCGTCGACGCCGCGTGAGCGCAGCGCCTCCGCGACGTTAGTGGCGACTATCGGGCGCCGCCACGTCTTGCATGCGCCCGCGCAGCGTCCCTCCCCGCGGCCTGCCAGTAGTGCCAGTCTTTAAACGTTAGCAGCAGACATGACCCGGCATGTCATGCAGGGGAGGACGCTGAGCGGGCGCTGACAAGACGTTCCGACATTCGTTAGTCGCCACTGCCATCGCGGAGGCACTGCGCCAACGCGGCGTCGACACTGCGCGAGCGCTAGTGAGTCGCTGACGTTCCAAAGACGCCACTGCGTCGCGGCGGCGTTGCGAGAACTTGGCGTCCACGCTGCGCGAGCGCTAGAGACGCTGACGTTTGAGAAACGGTAAATGTGAGGGGCCCTTCATGTGATTCATAAAACGTTTATTATTCTACTGCGTTCACAGACGCATCCGTATGGAACACTTTACAATGCAAGTACACTTGAAAAAACATTTTAGCTTCTAAGGTAGTAGGATATATCCCTACAGTCTCTAGCATTCTCCTACATCGGACCCGCCGCTGGAATTCATTTACAAAACAGTTCATTTACTATTCGTCTGAAGGACATAAAGTACAAGTGGATATCGGGATAAGAAACCCCAACTTTAATGAAAAAAACGTTTAAATCTAAAAACCTTGCAATAATAATACAATTTCATCCATTTCCATCATTCCATCCAGGTTTTTGTTCCTTGAAAATATTCTGCGAAAATTGCGTGACTTACGTTTTTACAACTTGTATTAACAAGTTGTTGAAAAGATATTGGTTAACAAATTGTCAGCCGGCAACGCTTATGATCGTTCCCGGAGCTGCCCGGGCCCGCGTGCGCCGGCGCCGGCCCGGCCCGCGCATATCTAATACGGGGCAACGGCTATACCTTACAACATACATTGCTAAAATAATTATGATGTATCCTTATCAGACGAGTGCACAAGCGATTCAGCCCGAGACATGTAATAATGAGACGGAAATACTTAGTGTACTTACTTAAATATTAAGCAAATATCAAACCAAGGTTTTTGTTTTTTACATCAGTAAATAACGCAGCCTTTTCGTCAACATATCGATAAAATAAAAAAATATTTCGTTGTTAATAATCATATTGGTTGTATGATAGTTGGGCCGCATCCACTTTAGGTAAACGATGCAATTGTATTTGAACAACGCCATTGACCCGCGGCTTCTCACTGCCGTCCGACCCGACATAAGTCGACGGCGAACAGCTTATACACTTTTTTTTGATAAAACATATTGTTCCTTAAGTGGATGGGGTCAAAGTAAAAACAAATTATCATGAATTGATGAATTAACATTGGAATAGTTTAAAAAATAACAATGTGTATGTATCTACAAGTTGTGTTAAGTGTGATGTAAGTAGGACCAGGCTAGGGCCTCTATGCCACTGTTTTATCCAACTTGCATTCCAAACCATATTCAATTCTTACTTACTCTCAGATCACCTTGAAACATAACGATGCTGATAGACTTAGCGCGTTCGCTGGAACGATCGCCGAAATGAATTCCGATTGGTTGTTAAATGCATACTACCAATCGGAACGCTCATTACGGCGAACAACCAATAGGAACTAATTTAGGCGAACATTCTAGCGAATGCTCGAGTAAATACTCAAGTCTGTCACCACCTTAATAATAACAATATGATCGAAGACAAAACGGAATGGAGACCCCGGATAATAACAACTAGAACTAACTCAACAAAACAACCGCAGCATTCATGGCAGCGCATCAATCTATTTACACGTTGAAAGAGCCGCCGCCTCTCTACTTCCAACCCCATTCACTGGTCTCTAACGTGCTTGTGTGTAGTGCTTATTGCTAAAAACGTCCCCCGTTGTACAATTGTTCCATTCCAAATCCAAAGACAACTCAACTGCTAACTCCAGCTGTACCAGAATGTTCAAATACCAGAGTTTCCACAAACTGAACTCCCGAACGTTTAACTTAAAGTATTGATAATTACTTTAACCCAATAGTTTGAATCAAGTATTTTGAACAAGATGGTATATCTGGAACAGAGTGTGAAGTCGCGTCCCATCAAGCTGCCGGGTGATTCTTCGGCGTTTTAACCGTCTTCATCATTGTCTTTGCACATATTAAAGAGGGCGCCGAGTGTCTAGTCGCGGCCTTATTACTTGTATTGTGTTTTCTAATAAACTAAACTAACTAAAGTTTATCCCTCAGTGGATGAAAAAGGAGGGTGTAGTTTGTAAAGGACTTTTCTAATGGTCAAATTACTTGAAACTTGGTAGAAATAATCTTCAAAACCGTATTTGCATCCTTGCAGTTAGAAAGGTGAATCGTACCTACAATGTATGTAGGTTCGTCCAAAGGCGTTTCCTAATGTTTGTCCTCTTCTGACTATCGAGAGGCCTTGCGTGCATTAAATTTCACAAAACAGCAGATGCAATGTTTGTTAAAATTAGGGTTGTTTGGATGCCCGTAGAATCGTAAAAAGGAGATTTGTGTTACTTTAAATGTAACGCGTGCAAAGCTGCGGGCCAAACAAAGTTAGTTTTTTATAAATTGTGTATTCATTTTGTGTAACAGTAAAGCGTTCTTTGATTGTAAGATAATACTTTAGTTTATTAGAAAACACAATAAACGTGATGAGGGCGCCACTGGACGCTCGGCGCACTGTTAATAAATGTCTAGTTATTTCAAATGGAATGGAAGTTAATTATGAAATTGTCGTTATTTTCCCCAATATACTGGGTGATTTTGGGGTCATGATCCGGAATGGCCAAAAGTGAATAAGATGGTTATAATGAACAACTTTTCCGATGGGACAAACACCCAAATCGCCAAAAAAAAAAACAGCTGTTCCATACATTAACGGTGAATTAATTGACAGTTAATGTATGGAACAGCTGTTTTTTTTTGGTGATTTCGTGGTTGGTCCCATTGGAAAGGTTGTTCAGTATAACCATCTTATTCACTTTTGGCCATTCCTGATCATGACTCCAAAATCAGCCAGTATTGAAGACACCAATGACGGCGGTGGCCACGGCCGGAGATTCACCCAGCACGCTGGTCACCGCGAGCATGCTGGGGCATGCTGCTCGCCGCTCACTCGCGGTAGGTGACGGTGAGCATGTAGAAGTGTTCGCCGGCGGGCAGCGTCATCTTGCTGACGTACTTGGTGAAGCCGGCCGCGCCCGCGTCGCAGTAGACGAGGCTGAGCGCGTTGGAGACGGGCGGCACCAGCACCAGCGCGGCGTGGCCCGGCTCCTCGGGCGCCACGTAGCTGGTGCCGCCGCCGCACAGCCGCCGCGCCGGCAGCCCCAGGTACAGCACCGCCTCCAGCCGCGGCCGCGCGTACCACGAGCGCGGCGGCAGCAGCTGCCACCACACACCACACCACACGCTCGGTATACACGTACAGGCGTTCCATCTTGCTCCTCAGGGTTGGCAACGCATTTGAGGTCTTAGGATTATAGTCTTGACAATTCAAATGTCTATGGGTCTCAGATTCCACTTACCATCAGGTGGCCTGAGTGCCCGTGTGCCTTCTCCTTAACATAAAAAAAGTAAAAGCAACGTTTTGATGGCACCAATAAAACGAATAAATGCCCAAACCGCCGGTAAGCGTATAGACGTTTGCAACCTCAAAACAGCAAACCCAGAACTAAGCGTTGCCAGCCCTGAGAACTACGATATACCTTACCTGCTATTTTATATAGTCTCTCTCATTGACTATAAGAGACAACAATAAGAACGTGCTCAAAGGCAGGTTAAAGAATTGGGTTAGGCTCCTAAAACACACTTTCCCGAAATGTGCACTTTCTGCAAAGGTGCACTTTCCGCAAAATGTACACTCCCAAAATGTACACTTTTCCAAAACGCACGCTTTCCCGAAATGTGCACTTTTTCATGCAGTCCACTTATTCAAAACGCAGGCCTTCCCGAAACGTGCACTTTTTCAAATAGTGCACTTTACCAAAACGCACGCTTTCCCGAAATGTGCACTTTTTCATGCAGTCCACTTATTCAAAACGCAGGCCTTCCCGAAACGTGCACTTTTTCAAATAGTGCACTTTACCAAAACGCACGCTTTCCCGAAATGTGCACTTTTTCATTCAGTCCACTTTTTTCAAAACGCAGGCCTTCCCGAAATGTGCACTTTTTCAAATACTGCACTTTACCAAAACGCACGCTTTCCCGATGTATATAACATGAGAAAATGGGACAGTGTATATTTCGGGAAAGCGTACGTTTTGGTCAAGTGCAATATTTGAATAAGTGCACATTAAGAAGTAAGAAGTACACAGTAAGAAGTATCCAAAGTAGCCAAATATATTAACGGAACGTTTATAGTTTCGGTCTTTTTGTCCGTCCGTCCGTCCGTGTGTGTGTCCGTCTGTTTGCATTCGCACTATTTCATAGAAACCCTTGGTAATATAAAACAGGGAAACCCCTACCCCTAAAGTGTACTTTCTGGGAAAATATACCTTCTGCGAAAGTGCACATTCTGGGAAACTGCACCTATTGACAAAGTGTACATGTTGGTAAGTGCACTTTTAGAGAAAGTGTACCTTCAGAGAAAATGACCCTTCTAAAGAAGAGACCTTTAAAGAAAGTGCACATTTCAGGAAAGTGTGTTTTACGAGCCTAACCCAAAAAATTGAGTAGTGGGAGAGATCCAACCGAACCCTGCACGATAATCTTATGCTGGTAACATCACAGTGGACAGACGAACGGGATGTACGAGGGGCATTCAATAAAAAGTGAGAATGAAATGCAAACTTTTTACTGCGGCTCTAAGTTAAAATCCGTAATTTGAACTTCGGATCACTGTCACTTTTTGCAAATTAGGTTCGCATCGAGAGCAAAAAGGATGGCAAAAGACGAAGTTTAGTTCGAATTACGGATTTCAATGTAGAGCCCCTGTGATGGCGCGCTCGTTCTTCCTCGAAAGAATTCATTTGTTGCTTTTGTATTTATTTATTTTTAAGTGTACTATAAAGCAGTATGTGCTTTGCGTCGGGCCGCAAATGCACACTCGATTAGTAATCCGTGCCTTACTCCCCTTAGTGAATAAACTGCTATTATAATATATTAATTGTTATTTTTATTGGAGGCCCCTCGTATGACATTATATAGAGTGTCGGTATAGGAATGGTCGGCTAGGTACCGTGAAGTCCCCGGGCGCCCAGCGCGCCAGCTCGAGCCGCTCGTAGCTGGCGAGCGCCAGGTCGGTGCAGTCGTGCAGCAGGCGGAACCAGCCGGCGCCCGACACCAGGCGCAGCAGCTCGCGCAGCGCGTGCTCGCGCGGCCGCCGCTCCAGCCACGCGGCCGGCGCGCGCCAGTAGCGCCGCGCGTTGCCCGGGCCCGCGCGCTCCCACGGCACCTCTGCGGGCCAAGCGTCAGTACTGCCGCCTTGTGCTGCATACCACATAATTACAAGAGGCCCGACCGCGGCCAAGAGACCGACTCTCGGCGGGTCGCCGCGCGCCGCTCGCTGCTCACGCACAGCTTGAGGCATGCAAGGCTCACGTATTTTGCTCAAATTCGTACGCGCTCCTGCGCTGTGCCGCACAGCGCAGGAGCGCGTACGAATTTGAACAAAATACGTGAGCCTTGCATGCCTCAACCCGAGGCTGCTCTAATTCAAACCCACGTTTAGGTACGAGCTGTTGAGAATTGCGAGCTAACAAAATGAAAACGTTCAGTCCGCCTATGCAAACACTGACCAGGGCTCCGGCAGGCTTCCAGCACGCGGCAGTAGAAGTCGGTCTGCAGCAGGTCACGCAGGCACACCTCGCTGCGGCGCTCCATGGTGGCCTGCACGGCCAGCCGCGAGCGCGGGGACATGTACGTGGGCTCCACCAGCGCCGCCATCACCACCTGCAAGCGACGTCCAAGCACTCAGCCCGCATGCTTCGAGCTACTGCAGCGATGCAATGTATCACGAAAAACGTGCGGGCTATCGACCAATCAAACGGAACATTTAGATATCAATTATAACGTGCCATCGTTTTTTTTTTTTATTAATTTTGCCTTGTCCTGTATGCAGAAGTTCACAAGCTGTTTTTGGAATAATAAAGTTAACATTTCCGAGCATGTCGGAGACATAGAATATTGAATATTTGCGCTGAGCGGAAAGAAAAAAAAATACCCTTAAATGGTTTAAATTATATTAGCTCAACACATCCAAAATCAAGATACGCGAATGGGCTCATTTTCAAAATTAACATCCATACAATCTAAAAGATGATTGACGTTATCCTATCCTATCCTAATCCTTATCTTGCCCTTTTCCCAGGACAGAAAATACTCAAGGCACGACTTTTCGTCCTGCGATTTAAGAAAACAAACAGTGCAGTAGCGGTTATTGTATGAAATTTTATTATTGCTCTAGAGGAGAAAAGTACCACTTTGTCTTCAGTATTTAGTGCAATTACTATGAAATGACTGCGTAGTTGGACAAAAATGATGTTGTATCTTGATTTTGTTGGTTTACATTATGTTAATGTTGTTGAAACATGGTGAGAGTTTATAAAGACGTCAGTCAGTGTGCGTGTAGTGCGTGTAGTGTGTACTGTGTGTGTGCGGTGTGTGTTGTGTGTGTGGTGCTCACGGGCTCGGCGTGCGGCGCGTGTGTGGGCGCGGCGGGCGGCTCGGGCGCGGGCGCGGGCGCGGGGCCGGGCCCGTGGAACCAGCCGTTGATGGACAGCCGCGGCAGCTCCAAGGACAGCACCTCGCCCACCTGCCACCACAACATCCTCGCCTTTATATACTACCCAACGTACTAAACACTTAACTAATTCGGTCGAGCGAGACACCTGACAATAACAATCACATTAACGATACCCACCCTATACCGCCCAGGCCTCAAGTCTCTTTAAGTCATTTTAAGTCAATGATATAGGAGGATACTGGATTTTACAGTATTTATTTATTTATTTATTTAAATTCCTATAATTAACACTTACAGACTAGCTAAACGTGTTAACAGGACAAATATTTACAGTAGCGGTAGTACAGTAAACTTGGTTCAAACATTAAGTATTGTGCTTGGAGTTGCTGTCGACTCTAGGTAGCGGCCGGCTGCTGTTAGGCAACCAGGTACGGTACTATGAAAGACATCCAATGTGCTATCACTGCTCAGAATCTTATTTAGGAGAGTTAACGCACGATGCAAAGGGGAATGGGATAACGCTCGAGTGCGCGATGCAGGGAAAACAAACAATAGGCGACGCTGTGAACGAAGCTGAATTCTACGGACAGGCTCTACACGCAGAGGAATCAGGGCTAGGAGATGAGGATTGTGCGTGCAGCTTCGCAGTAACTGGATAAAATATTTCTCTAGATACATATTTCTCCTAAACTCTAGGGTATTATAGTTTACCATTCCGAGCAGAAAGGAGGTGGGGTATAAGAAAGGATAGTACCCATAGACTTTCCGATAGAGCAAACGGATAAAAAACTTTAGTATTACAAGGGGCCCATGACCTCAGAATATAATATGTATAAAAACACATACAGAAGGCGAATCGATCTTAAGGTAGGTCGAACGTGCCTAGAGTACTGAACTACATTCGCGCCAGCAGCTCTAGCCTAGGTGTGGGAGCAGTGAGTGGCACGCACCTGGTGGAAGGTCTCGGGCCCGACCTGGAAGAGCCCCAGCATGTTGTTGGCGGGCGTGACGCGGCGCGCCACGTCGCCCGGCGCGCCGTCCGCGTCCAGCGCCAGCAGCTCTAGCCTAGGTGTGGGAGCGGTGAGTGGCACGCACCTGGTGGAAGGTCTCGGGCCCGACCTGGAAGAGCCCCAGCATGTTGTTGGCGGGCGTGACGCGGCGCGCCACGTCGCCCGGCGCGCCGTCCGCGTCCAGCGCCAGCAGCTCTAGCCTAGGTGTGGGAGCGGTGAGTGGCACGCACCTGGTGGAAGGTCTCGGGCCCGACCTGGAAGAGCCCCAGCATGTTGTTGGCGGGCGTGACGCGGCGCGCCACGTCGCCCGGCGCGCCGTCCGCGTCCAGCGCCAGCAGCTCTAGCCTAGGTGTGGGAGCGGTGAGTGGCACGCACCTGGTGGAAGGTCTCGGGCCCGACCTGGAAGAGCCCCAGCATGTTGTTGGCGGGCGTGACGCGGCGCGCCACGTCGCCCGGCGCGCCGTCCGCGTCCAGCGCCAGCAGCTCTAGCCTAGGTGTGGGAGCGGTGAGTGGCACGCACCTGGTGGAAGGTCTCGGGCCCGACCTGGAAGAGCCCCAGCATGTTGTTGGCGGGCGTGACGCGGCGCGCCACGTCGCCCGGCGCGCCGTCCGCGTCCAGCGCCAGCAGCTCTAGCCTAGGTGTGGGAGCGGTGAGTGGCACGCACCTGGTGGAAGGTCTCGGGCCCGACCTGGAAGAGCCCCAGCATGTTGTTGGCGGGCGTGACGCGGCGCGCCACGTCGCCCGGCGCGCCGTCCGCGTCCAGCGCCAGCAGCTCTAGCCTAGGTGTGGGAGCGGTGAGTGGCACGCACCTGGTGGAAGGTCTCGGGCCCGACCTGGAAGAGCCCCAGCATGTTGTTGGCGGGCGTGACGCGGCGCGCCACGTCGCCCGGCGCGCCGTCCGCGTCCAGCGCCAGCAGCTCCAGCGCACCGCCCATGTGCGCGCCCCAGCCCTGCTCCTCCACCTCCACCTGCGACAAATATCATCATCATCTTGCCCTTATCTCAACTTTTGGGTTTGGCGCTGTCCATTAAAAATCAGTAAATCAAATCATGCTCCCTGGGCTCCGCGAGAGCTCTGCAAGTCATTTCGCAGAGTGGTGTGTACTATAGTGTATGAAGCTACATGGATATCGTATCACCTGGATATCATCCTTATCAGGATGAGTCCCGTTGCGCGTGTGCGCGCCCTTGGCGGGCGGGCGCCAGGGCGCGAGGTATAGGATGAAGGCGACGCGGCGCGAGCCCAGCAGGTCGTCATGCACCAGCAGGTGGTCGCCCGGCCCGTACAGCGAACACGACGCCGACACCGAAGACAGCGTCAGCCCCGTCACCTCCGACACCTATTCACAGATTCAAATATCTATTCCAGTAATGTGGAGATAAACTAGTAGTGCCACGACAAGACCACTATTGCAGAGAAGAAGCGCATCCAACTCTGGCAGATCATTTTTCACTCATAAAATACAATAATATGTAAGATACATCACAAGGTAATAAATACAAAACAAAATCATTACAAATCAAGGTCTGCTGAAGTACCAACTGGTTGGTCGATAACTTTGAATTAGAAATAAGTACTAAGTCTACATTAAAATCAATAATTAGCGTTATAACTCTCTCTATTGAGCTGTAGTATATTCCTACAGAGTGGTGGATAAGTCTCATCCCTCGCAGCAGTTACCACATATACTTTAAGCTACTGTGTAGGCACCGGATATACAGTGTGTCCCTGGAAAAGGTGCACAAATGAATAGGGATGAAACTAGATGCAATTTAACTGACAATTATAAAGATTTGAAATATTGATTGCTGTCGACCCTATAAAGAGAAATATCTTACCTCATATGAGGTCTATTAAGATGAAATAAACAGTTTTTAAATCCTAAAAAAGTTCTTGTTTCAATCAAATAAAAAAAAACGAAAACTACACAAAACAAAAAAAAACGCAAAATGGCAACCCACTGCTCATCAAAAAAGTCGTGTTTGCTTTAGACAAGTAATTCTTTTTTTTAATTAAAGATAATGAGTTCACAAATAATTATAGCTAATAATAACATGAGGTAATATGGGCATATTTTTGAGCAATTTAAATAATCAAGGATTTCCAAAAAATAAACACAATTTATTTAATCTTTGTTGGTGAAGTTGCTTTTAGTTTCATCCCTACTTGTTTGTGCACCTTATCCTGGGACACAATATAGAATGTATGACAGTTAGTGAAAGTTCAAGTGATATTATGTTAAAAAGAAAAAAAGAAATACAATAATATTACTGATTCAAACACCATTGTAAATTTTTCAATAGATAGAAGTCTTATAATTAACACATTCACTGCTACTAACAAAGTATAAGCCATTTGAACAAATTGGCCTGCAGGACCAGTGTTGAATGATACTATTCTAATAAAGTTACTAATCTAATAAGAATCGGATTAAAACAATGTATGTCTATTGGATTACATTACTTGCATCCATCATCCATCCGAGCTCTTAATAATGGGTAGACTATTAAAGTTCACAAAACCCTGTAATGTTATCAATGACTTACCCAACTCATAACCTCAGTTTTCAGCAGCTCATATATGCCCCTAATGCTCCGCTGCCAAGTGAGGCTGGCCAGGTCAGCAGTCTGGTGGAACTCATAGAGGTCCATCTTCTTACGGGACCAGTCCAATGTGTTCATATCATCCACAATGTTGTTGATGATCTCTGGATTATCCAGGAAACCATGCAGCAGCGCTAGCCGGAACGGCTCGCACGTCAGCGTCACCTCAGGAGTTGACAGGTCTTTGCTCTCATTCCAATGTGTTCTTAATTTCTCTATTGTTTCTTGTGACTGGTAAAAATATACTTGTGAGCATTAAAGACAAAAAATATAAGAATTAAGTAAATTATATTGAAATGTATAACGCCTTTTGATAATATTTGATATTACACTCTGATCAGGAATACCTTAATTTTAGGGTTAAACTTGGGATCATCCATTCTGTTAGCGCGAGGGTTGAGATGGGCCCGTATGAGTTTAGCACGCGGCAGGTCACTTTCCAGCAGCACAGAATCATCCTCCCATGCTGCCTCGGAGTCCGAGCTGTAGTCCGACGACGACGATGATGACGATGAGTAATCAGCTGAAAAGTTACTATAACATTTAGGTGCCATCTTAACAAGCAAATGTATGTATGTGGATGTGTGTGTGTGGTAATTATTGCTGTGTGGAGAAACGCTAATGGCTCATAGTTGTTAAAATAATTGTCAGGACTATAATATCATCGCGATACACTCGCTCGTGGAGTTGGCGCATTTCTATCAGGCCAATATGATAATTCATAGGTAGTCCAATGATTAAAGCTGATCTTCGTGATCTACTGGAAGCACCTTAGATGAGACAGATATAGGACTGGTGCAGCGCCATAGTAGAGCACCGTATAGTGATACGAAAAGCAATCCGTATCAATCTGATTCAAATTTTCCCGCGTAACCCCGTAGAGCAAAGCGCAGCTCGCGGGCTGCGACACTCACCGCCGCGGATGCGCTTGACCTCATCGGCCGAGGCCTGGTAGGAGCTGACGGCGCAGATGTCCGAGTCGTCGGTGTCCGTGTCCGAGATCTCGATGACCTGCGCTGCGGGGCGCTTGGCGGGCGGCCGCGGGCTCGGCGCCCCGGGCTCCTCGCGCGCGCCGTTGGGTACGTCATCGGAGGTCGACGACGGCTCCTCGGTTTCCTTGCTCGGAGAACTCATTCTAAACCACTAACACTACATAATATGAGAAAAACAAATGTAAACCGCAGTGACGCGACGCCTAACCTAAAACTTTTGACGGATTGTGTGTTGCCGTTGCCAAATTAAAGTTATAGTGTTTTTGTTTTCTATTTAGTTTTCTATTAGTAATAATAATAATCAAACAACTGTTGCATACTTATCTGAAAAAGAAAAAAATATATTATTATGCTTAACTTCTAATGATATTCATTAAGTTAATGAATCCATCAAGGTGTAGTGCTCGGATCGAAATATACTATTAATACTCTTTGCATCGAACTATATAATTGCTCGATGAGAAATGAAAGGTTTTTTATTACATCTCAGATAGATTATTTATTTAATCTTACTTTTAGTTTAAAAATCTCATCTAGGGAGATTTTAATATTGAGTTAATTCAGTTTATTTTGTTTCAATTTCAAAAAATAAAATCTTTTTGATATGGCAACTTTCAAAAATGTTCAATTGTGTTTAATGAACTGAAATGAACTTTAGCGCCAAGGAAAATAATAACAGAAATGGCACAGCCTAGAAACCAATACAGTCGTCCGACGAAGCCGTCTAGACAGGGCAATCGTGCGGGGTGTGAGGGGCGAGGGGCGGGTAGGGCGAGCCCGAGCTGCATACGTCGCCATTGTTAGTAGCTCGGGACATATTTTTCAGGGCTGACGCGTGTCGGGCTTTGAATAGTTTTGATGTGTGAAAAAAATGGTGCATACCGTGCATACGACATGTGCAGTGCGAGAATGCAAGTCGTCCTCTCGCGCAAATAATTATTTAATAATAACGATATTTTCAATTTCCACACTCAAAAGAAAGGTAAATACCTATATTATTTTATGGTGCTTAATTTATAACATTTTTGTCATGACATACCAACGTAAACAAAATGGCGGATGTAAAAGCGTGACGCCTGCCAGCAAAATTAAAACTTTTTTCAATTTTTTTGATTCTAAACAAATTTAAAATGGCGGACAGGATTTTTATAAATAATGATAATGGTTGTCATTATATAGGTTTTTGGGGGTGCTGATTACGAAAAAGATGTCCATGCTGAAGTCCAAGATGGCGGACATTACTTTTTCTGAAAAATTGATAACTACTATGGGTGTCATCTTCGAGGTTCCTTGGGGTGCTGGTTACGAAAATTACATTATTTTTGGAATACAAGATGGCGGACGTATTTTTTAAATATAATGATTATGGGTGTCATTTTCGAGGTTCCTTGGGGTGCTGGTTACGAAAATGACATTTTTTTTGGAATCCAAGATGGCGGACGTATTTCTTCAAATAATATAATGATATGGGTGTCATTTTCGAGGTTCCACAAAAAAGTTCAAAATGGCGGCTACTTTTTGTAAATCTAATTACGGGTCCGTATTTGTAGTCCCCAGGAACCCTCAAACATCAATTTTCATTGCGATCGGTCCAGAAAAAAAAAGTTTAAAATGGCGGCCACTCTTTTGAATTTGAATTACGGGTCCGTATTTGGAGTCCCCACGGACTCTCAGATATCGATTTTCAATGCAATCGAACTAATAACAAAAAAGGGAAGCCAAACAGACTGGCGCCGTAACGCGTTACGTAACGAAGCGCTTTACCCTTCCATAAGAAGTTAAAAAAATAACCAGCGTCACTCGAGACGATGTAAAAATTGTAACTATAGCCCATAATGTCTATACTGTTGAGGCATTTAGAAGTTATAGCGGAACAAAGAAACGTACATACATACATAAATATGAAACCTAAAAACATTACCCTCCTTTTTTGGGCAGTTGTGTAAAGTTTGTGACAACCCTAGGTTAGTACTGTGGCCTTGTGCGGTGTCGGCATTTACGCAAACATCAAAGGCGTCGGCCCACTGTTAGTTACTCTTTACACTGTGGAAATGGGATGCAATTTTTGAAGCTCACCGACGAAAAAATATTAACTTTAAAATCAATTTGTGCAGCGATTTAATGTACGAGCGGGCCCACCTTTTGAATTTGTTATCATATCTCATATCAAATCCATATCCATCCGTCGGTGAGATTCAAAATATACCCCCTGATCCTAAAAATGATTTTGCCTGACTGCGGAAAGGAGGGTTATTTAAAGGTTGTTACAGGGTTCTGCTGTTATTGAACAAGAATTATAAAACTGAAAAACCGGACACTTGACTATAATAAAAATTAGCGCTTTAAAGCTTAGTATTTCATAAACGGATCCCTTGATCGAAAATTGATTGCACAAACCCACAATATTTTTGAAAGACCAATCAAGCGACACCCCACACTATGGGGTAAACGAGAAAAAAAATACATCCCCACGTTACGTGTAGGGGAAGTCCCAAAAAAAAGTTTTTTTACACTTTCTTGGACCACTTTGTTGGCGTGACTAATATGTATATTCATGCCAAATTACACCCTAACAAAATCGAACACAGAACGATTTACTCTCACATATTATATATATTCAGGTAACGGCCCGACATGTTTCGGACTCATTAGGATTCCACTTACCATCAGGTGGCCTGAGAGCTCGGGTGCCTTCTCCTTAACATAAAAAAAAAACCGAATAGACTAGAACTTTGTATTGTTTTCACCTCTGACAGACTTGGGTTAAGGTTGGTTTCTATAAATAAAAAAACAATTTGCAAATATAATTTTGTATATTTATATCAATAATTATCTAAAACGAAAAATCTATGATTATCTTATTATTTTTTATACAATACAAACATTACAATTGCTAAACGGAAATGCCAAACGATGCGGACCTTCTCAACGCGCCCCACAGAAACGGAACGCGATAACGAATATAAATATTACATTAGTACAAGTCTCCGAGTAAAATAATGCGCTTCGGCTATATTATATTGCACTCTGTTGTCGAACAATTAATTTCTGAAGATGCTCGATATCGCCGAGGCGCATTATTTATGAAGGTGAACAGCGCTGCGTTCGCCGAGCCGGCATGCAGCACCCACGTGCAGGCAGGGCGCGCAGCCGTCGCAGCCCGAGGGAGGGTATTGCACTGAGACTCCCGCTTATTATGGCTAATAATACAAAAATGTTATGAAAACATGCCCAAGTTTTATTTTACAAATCTGCAAGTACAATTTTCCGCAGACGTGTCGGGGAAGTTTTTAATTCAGGTAAAATACCAGACTTCCCAGCTTCGAAGTATTAGGTAAGAATGATCAACAAATAACCTTTATTCCAATCCAATATACATTTAGGGAAACCAATATTTTGATAATTTGGTATTACAAAATTGTGGTATTTCCGCACTGAGCGAAGTTACTTGCAGTTTTATAAAATAGATTCCGGACTTCCAATGTTTCATGTCATCTGATACACTTATATCTATTTCTCCAAGGACAATCAATTTTGAACTCTAGCAGCGTTCTCAGGCGAGACTGTGGTCAAATGCCTTCCTAATTATATCAAATTTAACAACTAACCGAACTCCCGTTAGATCTGTTAACGAAAAAACAAACTAAATGCGAACAATATGATGCCGCGCCTCACGGGCTCCGCGCGCCGCGGCCGCCTCCTTTAATATCGGCAGCGTAGTCAGACGACGCGCAATCAATTTAAAAAATTGCGTTCAAATTAATAAAAATCCTACTGCACGCCTGCAAATAATTAGGTACCGACACAAGTATCAAAACGTTGTGCAAAGCAGGAATGCAATAAGTAACGAATACTAAAGTTGACCACGAAACAAACTTCAGGTCATCCGTCAAAAACCTTTCGATGTGCCCTTTCGAAGCCGATTTAATGTTTTACGCACAAGTGTAAATAATATAAAAAATAATCGAAAAATGTTGGTAAGCGCATAACTCAACAACGCCTGGACCAAATTTACCAATTCTTTTTTTAATGTTCGTTGAAGTCCAAGGATGGTTTTTACGGCGAGAAAAATTCGAATAATTTCCGGGAAAGTAAGAAATGTGCCGGCGGAGCCCGCCGCGGCGCGCCCGGGACACGCGCCGCGGGCTCTACTGCATCCTCGTACTAGGTTGCATGAGGTCGCCCGAGACAGACGAGGGTACTGCAGACGGCCGATTAATGGCATCGTATGAAACTGGATAAATTCACGTCGCATGAACAGACAGACGACACCGAAACTGTTACAGATCCCCACCCACCCCTTGAAGGCTTGGCTCTGATTATGGGTAACTTTACAAGTAAAACCGGGGACTGTCGAGCAAAAAAAGCGAATTAAAATATCAGTATTTTTTGTATATTACACTAAAACGTTGAAACTCGACTCGAACCGCCGGCCGGACTTCGTGAAGTAGGACATGTGTGCGCACTTTTCACTAAATCAATATAAACCTCCCCAAACTAACTTTAATTAACCAACTTTAAAAAACGAGGGTGTTGTCAATCTGTCGACGTGTTTTAACTCTCCCATAACGCGCATATTGTCAGGTATATCATAGAAAAATATAGCAACACGAATTATTCCAACAACAATGGCAGTGGTAGCGGCCGAGACAGCTGTTCGAAAAAAACAGTTACATTTATTTTTACAATTTTTACAATTAACTATCTTTTGTGTTTAATTACACCATGAATCTGAAAAATGTAATAGTCATAATTATCTACTTTACACATTAATATTATACACTGCCGAGGAGCCACTTGTCGGGGTAATCTCGTCGCGGACATGATTCGTCCGAAGTGCCTCCCTCCGGCCTCGTGATGTGCACGCGCCGCCGCCGCCCGCGCTCGCAGAAACTATTAAAACAACACGCATACAACTTTTAATTTCGATCGCGAGTCAAAACTTCACCACTACAAGTCTTCAGCCGACGGCGCGGGTATAATTAATTCTCAGGAGTTTAGAGCACTCGAGAGCGGACTAGTCGTTCGACATAAAAGTTGTACGCGTGCTTAGGCCGAACATCTCATCTCCTTCCTCCAGGACCCTCGCTTGACACATCACTCTAAAATCGAGCGCTGGTTACAATAGATTTAGCTCGGGTCCGCGAGAACATTGACGAGAGATGAACCGTGTATGTATAAAGAAGCAGAACGTAGTGTTGTGTGATGCAGCCAGGCAGCTGGGGGCGGGCGGGCTCAGTACCCGTAGCGCTCCTGCAGCGAGGACACGACGCCGGTGGCCAGCGAGGACAGGCGCCCCGCCACGCGCGTCACGCCCGCGCGCACCGACTCGCGCACCTGGGGGGGGAGCTTCCATGATCATATCAATTATATTTCTTAACTATTTAATTTTTGCTATAAATTTGCGTGGCACAGATTGTTCACCTTATAGCGTTGATAACTATAATGTGATGCAGTTTGAGCGTACACTTATACCTAGTTCCTTCTGACTGTATGTTTAGTTATGAACACTTTCTTTTTATTTTTTTCTAAAGTTTAATTATCATTACGGGAACTCCAGGTTTAGTCGAGTTGTAATATTGAACTGTAATACTTAAACAAAACTGTATGTTTCGAAAATAATTATCAAGTGAAACATGTCAATTCCAAAACAAGCATTTCCCGAAGACCTCCACCAAACCAAACTAAAGCAAGGGCTACCAAGGGTTACTCTCAAAATTCCCTTTTCGCCAAATGACAATGTAACTCTCTGGAGCTAACGTCTGGATTGTGTAATGTCTTTGTTGCTATATAGAAATGAACGCTAAAATATGTCTCTTTAGCAAAACGTCTGAATCTTAAAATGTCACAATTAAAAATACACTAATAGCGAAACGCCTTTATCTTAGAAATGTCTTATTACTTAAAAGACATAAAAGCTAAATAACCCGGTAGCAAAAAGTTTGTATCTCAAAATGTCTTAATTACTAAATAGACATGAACGCCAAATAGCCCGTTCGCAAAACGTCTGGTTCTTTAAACGGCAAGTGTTTATATGACACGTGATAATTTCAAACTCCTTTCCACACAATCAATTAATATCTATATATAATTTAAATCCTGGCACTCATTCTGTGGTGATGTGATGACAGTCAACTAATTTTGCTTTCGACGAACTACATAAACTATTTTAATTTCCACACCTCATCGAGCTGCGGCGCGGAGACGCTGAAGCCCTGGGGCGGCGCGCCGGTGCCGAAGTACTCCGCCGAGCTGATGCTGTTGCTGCCCTGGAACCGGGACAGGTTCGCGTCGCGCTCGAACCGGTTGTCCTGGAACACATCAGACCCCACTGACAACTCGCTCACAACACTCGCAGCGATACTGAGTGAATGCGCTCTTTAATGCATAAAGCACATTAGTAGGGGCGCCGTTTTTGTACTATCAAACCGCGATTAAAATTCACTTCGGAAGTATCGTTAGCACAAAAGTACATGTAATAAATAAATTTAATTATAAGTATCTTCACAGTTTAACTGGTCCGAAACAACTGTGAGCGTGATTCGGAACGCAGCCTCTGTCAGTTTTGACGTTTTAGGCGCCTGTGGCTTGCTTTTTGTCAGCGCATGGTTGTAATAACATTTGTCCTAGAGCTTGTAGTAATCTACCCCGAATTACGCCGGGTTTTGTGTACAGAGCATCGCCGAGTGACGCTGGCCACGAAGGTCCTCGGTTTGTTAGTGTTGCCGTACAAAGCGGTATCGACTTTGCTGTTTGGCCGCGTGGCGGCTTACGACAATATTGGATCCTTGGGATTGGGATTGTTTCCTGGCTCGTCCTGGTGCTGTATCATACATTCAATTTTACACTCACACACCTACACATCTAGCACTGTTGGACTTGCCGGAACAAGGACACGAATAGATTACGATGAGTGTTAGAATAATAGAACCTATATCAAAGCGATTTCCCTAGCAACACAAACTTGAGGCCTGCTGCGCTAACGCAGTTTGAGCCATTTAATTTTTTCGGGTAACTTTGAGGGGCCCAGCGCTCGAGACATTTCCGAACGCTCCTGGTTGAATGAGATCACTTATAGATAAAACATTTATAAAGAATTCTTCATAATAATCATTTAGTACGTATAACAACTCTACCTATTCTTGGTAAATGTTGGCTCATTTGTTTTATAAAAATATGAAAATGAAATGAAAATGACTACTGGCCAAGAGACACGATTTTCTTTTAGACCCCAATCCATTATAAATGTCACGAGATAAGTGTTGTGTGTGCTATAAAATTATGGTATCAGCGTAATTCGTCCCATTCGTTTTTCGTTCATTTCTTATGTCCGTCTCATTCTGTGTTCGTCACTCATTCTTTATTCGTCTCGATCGCTATATGTCCCTATCGTTTTAAGTACAATTATGTAACCTGTCTCTTTCTTAACAAGTCTTTTTCGTTTTTCGTCACGGTCTTCCTAGGACTATGTCTTTGTTTGTGTCTCTCTTTTTTGGTATCATTCGCACTTTATCTTTAGTCACTTTCGTTATTCGTCTCACTCTTTTATTGAAATCATGGCCAACATCTTGAAACGCAAATTTTCTAATAATGGAAAGTCCACATCCATAATGGAAAGATATATTTATTATTTTAATATCATTAATTATTCCATACAATAGACTACGTTGAAGTTTCTAAACATCTTGACAAATGCCAATTCTAACAACTTGAATTCGAGCGGAATTATCATTAAGTGGCCAGTAATATTAAGTACGCAGATTGTATAAATAGAGTCATACCTCCTTAGCATTTCCAAGGAAATGAACTGTCAAAATTCAAAGTGTTATTTTAAATGTATGAAATTACATGAAATTATGACGATCACTCGGTCAATAAGATATAATTAAAAAAAAAATAAGATTGACGGAAAAAGATAGTCAAATAGTGACCGAGACGCAAAACGAATGTAACGAACTTAGAATTAGACTGAAAATGAATGAGACTAATCACGAATGTGACTAATAACGAATCCATGACAAAAAATGAGACGAATAAGTGAATGAGACAAAAATCGAAAGGGAATAAGAAAGAATGAGTCCTAGGAAGACCGTGACGAAAAACGAAAAAGACTTGTTAAGAAAGAGACAGGTTACATAATTGTACTTAAAACGATAGGGACATATAGCGATCGAGACGAATAAAGAATGAGTGACGAACACAGAATGAGACGGACATAAGAAATGAACGAAAAACGAATGGGACGAATTACGCTGATACCAAAATTATAACTGACAACCCGCCATATTATGTCATTTTTTATTTTATCGGTTGCATTTGTTTTAATGCAAGAAAAGAGTTTGCAAATCAAGTAACAGAACTTAGTAACCAACAAGGTATTTCTATGTTATTAGAAGTGAATGTGAATACAGACAGCTCTGAAGGCGCTGGTGTTATGAATTAATAATTTATGATGGTGTTCCTAAATATAATTATTACATTATTTGTAATTATTTTTAAGTAGGTAATATTATTTGTTTTTCCCCAAGCTTTAAAAGTGCTTCGTACAGAAATAAGTATTTTCATTTATCTGCACACTCTACCATTCACAATGTCATTTCAGGTATTAATTCAGAAACAAATATGTGCTCAATTGTATTCTAATCGCGGTTTGATAATACATTATGTATAAGACATTAGAACATCCCGCCCACCTGTTCCCCGAAGAACTGCGCCGAGCTGATGGCCTTGGCGGAGCCGAACTTCTTGACGGCGGAGTCGTCGTCGAGCGCGGCCGGGCGGCGCGCGGGCGGCGCGCGGCGGGGCGCGGGCGCGGGCGCGGGCTCCGCGCGGAACATGGAGTGCACCGGCCGCGCCGGCTCCGGCTCGATGCTCTCCCACGACGACGACAGCTTGCGCGGCTCGCCCAGCAGCGACTCCAGCCGCCCGCTGCTGTACGGCTCGTTCCTGGAACCATCCGCACCACACACACTACTATATTCCACTCAACATGTTCAAGCGTTCGAGACTAATCAATTGAACGTAATCGCTATTGATGTTGAGGTGAGATGCTCATAAACCTGATGATTGATTCTGACTGCGGTTGGTTTGGTTGTAAATGGTGTTAAAACTGATTTTGACCTCATGTTGAATGGGTTATGGATAGTGTTGAATTTGATTGTTTAGTGTTTTAACAAATGATTTCAATCCTGAACATGAGTAGGACTAGCTCTGAATGAGAGTGTTTATCACAGGGAGCGCTGACCTGATCATGGTGAAGACTGAATTGAAGTCGTCCACGTCGTCGAGCTGCGCGCGCGCACTGGGCGGCGCCGGCGCACCCTCCTGCTCGATCGCCGTCATGTCCGACATGGCGCTGTGCGACACTCCGCTGAAAACGAACGACGGAGGTTCAAACGTATTCTTTCTTTCAAACACCACATCGTACTAACTTAATAAATACGTTACGTTAACCTTATACGGTTGCACAAAACATGCGAAGTACGCGCGGATTGTCGTCACAGACAAGATACGGAGAAACAAAAGCAAATCGACTGACTGCGTTGTCCCGCGGTGCGAGGCGGCGATGCCGAGCCGGTCGGAGTGCGCGCGCGCGCCCGCGCCGTACGACAGGCGCAGCGAGGCCACCTCGTGCTCCACGTCGGCCAGCGCGGCGGCCGGGCCCGCGCCCGCGCCGGGGCCCGCGCTCGCCGCCGCCTCCATCTTCAGCTTCTCGGCCATCACGGCCTCGCGCTCCATGTCGTCGAAGTTGGTCGCGACTTTGGTAGCGCCCAGGCCACCTTTTCGCGCTCCCAGCTGCAAAATAAATTTCGAATAGTTAAGGCGATTCAGAAACGTGACATATGATTGAAATTTGCGTGCTCGACGAGCTACTGCACCCCCAGCATGCGCTCGAGCCTTCCCTCGAGTAAATAATAATAAGAGCGAGTGGAGTTCTGTCTTGTTTTGTAAGCTGTTGCATCTCCAAGAATTTTTTACAAAAATAAAGATTTGTATCAACTTTGTGAACATATCTATTCATTCAAAAGAATAATGTACACAGAAATAACGACTAAGTACTAAACGAATGTAATGTAGTATGCGGTACCGACCGTGGAGCGGCGCGGCGCGGCGGCGCGCGCGGGCGGCGCGGCGGCCCACAGGCGCGCGTCCGAGCTCAGCCCCTCCGGCTTGCTGCTCGCCTGCACACAAACATGCCCCACCGTCACTACCTCTACCAGCTCTACTTCAAACGGAAACACTTCACCCATTCTAATGTGAGCTGGAGAAATAACACACCATAACAACAACTACCTTCAAGCTCCGATTAATTTTTAATAACATTAATTACAAGAACAACAAGAATGTGTAAAACTTTACTTCATCAATAATAGTTGAATTAAATTGTTTTGACCTAATATATCCATCTTAAATCTCCACAATTGCAGGTTGCATTTATAAATGAATTAAATGATGATGATGGAGTTTTAACTCCATCATCATTAATAATACAAGACAAGTGCTTTTATCAATTTCTTTCAATATTTGCCAGTCAAGTGATACAATGAAGTTAGTTAGTGGTTATCATTAACTGTTAAAGTCATAAAAACTATTTTTTACATTTTCCTTTCACATTGTTCCACTCTTGCAATTCATTGCCAACTAGTTTATGAGCATCTCACCATAACGTTTATCAGATATATTTTTTTTATAAAAAAATAATACAAACAAATTTAAATTATCATGGTAGAAAAAAACAACACTTTCCAAATTAATGTCTACGATATTAGCTGCAAACCACACCATTATGCAATTAACTAATTAGTTGCAGCAGAACTCATTAGGATGCAATGATGCAGATAAGGCTTCAGTAATGATTGAGAAACTCAACAATTTATAGTGCTCCTTTGTCAACTTAATGTATGAGCAATGCTTTATGTAGCATTATATTTCTGCGGCGATAAATACTCTGAGGAATTTAAAACATCTATTGTTACCAAATTTATTGTAAACATACAGTTTGTTTCAACATTATGTATAAAAAAAAATGGCTAAGCAATTACAGCACACTTGACAAATTACTTTTGAATAGGGTAAAAATACACATTTTCCTTTGTTACAATTACAATATGCACTTAACTTTTTTCTTACAGTGACAAGTACAGTTGACACTTTCTACTGAGTAATACCTTAACTGAGGTATTACTTGCTATTCAAGCCAGTGTCAACTGTTATTACTACACTCACAATTAAACAAGTATTTCCTCTAACAACTTTTGTGTGCACAATGTTAATGGAACAGAGCCAACAAACAATAATGTCATGTGGGTCCTACCCTGGTCAGTAGGGGCAGTGTGGTTACCTGGGTGGCATGCAGGTTAGAGTTAGTGTTGAGTGAGGCTGCTGTGGTCTCTGCAAACCAGTCCGTTTCTACCTCCTTTGTTTCCTTGGCCTCCGCTGGTGCTGGGTCTATATGTAGCTGCAAACGGAATCAAAAATCAAATCAAAAAATCAAAATATATTTATTTTAATCAACATAAACATCACTGACACAGTACACCCGCCCAGCACCTGGCCACTTGAGGAAATGCCATTCAGTTACAGTCCTCTTATTTTGTATGTAAAGGAGAAAAAAATGTTGTAAATACAGGAAATTGCACAAACCCAATTAGATATCCTCTTGAGACCCACCATACTACAATCCGGTAGATTTTTGTTAGTAGGAATTTGAATCTACCAGCAAGGAAATAAAGATCAATTACCTTTGCACTTAAATGACATTTTCAATTGAGAAACAAATAAAAATGAACTTTATATTCCTTGAAGTAAGGTTTAAATTGAATTGCCTAAATTATGTACTTTCTATAGGACACCGGGTCTTACGAGGTTAAATTGTGTGGCCAGTTACTGTGCTTCTTCCATACACATTCAAAGAGTGAAAATGATGAATGATTGTGCATAGTACACATGTTCCTGTGTCTACTGCTTAGCTAAGCTAAAGAAATAAATAACATTTCAATGGCGTAAATACAACATCTAGGTAAAATACAAGGAAAAATGATAATAAATGTAAAAGTGACTTACATCATTAACTATCCATCTCTAGAATGTAAGACTAGCATTATTAAATTGTTCATTCATTTAACACACTCTTTAATGATGGAGGCTTACCTTGGTCCCATATGTTTTCATAGCCTGCTCAGACATAGCACTCAGTTTGTCACGGTACATCTGAGCAACACGGGAACTGTACTTTTGTCGCGCATCCTCTGTGTTCAGGCCTTGTGAGCGGAAGAATTGAGTCTAAAAATAAAAGAAGCTTAATCAACATATATGCAACCAATAATGTAGAACTGCTACAGCAACAAAACATATGAAAATTAAATACTGATACAACCACTTTTTTTTTCTAGAATGCAAACTTTATAAAAAAGTAAGTAGATAAGTAGATATAAGAGTCATCATATAAGCGAAGGAATAGAGAGGTGGTGACTGGTGGGACATACGGCGTTCGCGTTGCCACCGAGCTGCATGTTGCGGAGCTGCTTCCATGTCCAGTTGGTGTCGAGCTGCGTGGAGCGCACGAACGTGAGGTGCACGCCCAGCCCGCGGTGCACCGCCGAGCAGTCCAGGCAGATGAACACTCCGTACGTCACCGACGACCACGTAGGGTTCTTCGCGTTGCAGTCGAAACATACCTGAGCCGAGACCACACCATTAAAACAATAACTCAAAAAACATTCACACATCAATTAGCTTTTGACTTAAACGTACTTTATTAGCTTGTATAGACCGTAATCTTTGAAAAACCGATTCAATATCGCCTTTGCTTGGCCCCGAGTCAGCCATTTTCGACGTGTTGTCACGTAAACGTCAGTTGTCAAAGTGTTCGTCGTGTCGTCAGTTTTATAGATAAGATGGTTTCGGCTTTCATATTAAACGCTCATAAAACAGCTAACTTCGGATTTTTTAATGGATTACAATAGGTAGCCAAACCTGCAACGATAAAATGCTCATAGTACATGAAAATTCAAATAAAAAATTATAAAACCAATTCAATGATCATAATTTATTGGCGTTGAGATTTTTATTGTTTTTTTTTTTTTTTTTTTTTTTTTTATATCGTTAGCAATAAGCACAATGAATGCCACTATGCCAATGTCAAAAGTGAGGAAACAGGGCAGGATTTATAAATATAAGATACACGGAATTTTGAAATTTGGATGAGGATCAGGGAAGTTGATTCAAAGAAATATGTATGGTTACATAAATAAGATAATTATTTATAATTTTATATCATAACAATTAAGGAAAGAGGCCAAAAGATAATAAATACTAGGGATATTTAAGGACAGTAAGCAGGATACAGATGTAGGTAAAGGAATATGGAGAGCTATTAATTTAGTGTAAAATGAAGAACGATCATAAAGCGAACAAGATAAAATGATGTGGTTTATATCACCCACCTCCAGACCACAATCACAAAGAGAGTTGTCGATCATCTGGATTTTAGCAAGATGTTCAGGTGTACAGGCATGACCCAGTCTCATTCTTATTAAGGTACTGGTGACCCTCTTGCTAAAATGCAATTTAAAAAACCAAGGTTTTGACGGAATACTTGGCTGGATGCGATTGAAGTATCTACCCTTTATAACACCACTAGCAGACCATAGCTCCTGCCAGGACCTTTGAAGATATAATTTTGGTAAATTTAAAAGATCATGTGAATAGTTTTTGTACGGAAAGATATCTCCATCCAAAATGGCTTCATTGGCAAGTCTGTCAGCTTTTTCATTCCCATTGATGCCACAATGACTAGGCACCCATGCAAATACCACATTGTAACCACTAAGGAAGCATTCATATAGTTTCTTTCTAACTTCAATGACCACTGGATATGATAAGCTTGATTTTACGAATGGGTATTTACCCATTGCCTGGAGAGCACTGAGAGAGTCAGAGAAAATAACGGTGTTTTTCAATTTTCCTAGCAAAATGTACTCCACGGCTTTAAGTAAGCCATACGCCTCTCCGGTGAAGACAGATGTTTCAGAAGGAAATTTAACCTTTTGTGTGATGTTGTGTTGAGCGTGAAAAATGCCAATACCGATAGACTCAGTGGGAGATGTTTTAGATGCATCTGTGTAAATATAATGCCATTCTGGCCAAATTTCAGACAGAACAGACATAAAAATAGTATTGGCATTGTGTTTGTCTATTTTTAAATTATATACAATATTTGGTGATAAAACCAAGGATTGGAAGCTACCTGTATATAAAGGAAGTGTCCATGAACTGTGAGTAGGAGCAACTAAAGAATCAAACTTTTGTATACTTTTTACTAAACAAGGAGCAGATTTATGGAGCCAATACCTCGATGTTGTAACATGTATTGATAAACATTTTAACTTATTAAGAATCGGATGCCGAGAAAATTGGACAACTCTATAAAAATATTTGTCAGACAAAAACTGTCGCCTTAGTTGTAATGGAGGGTCACAGCATTCTACTTGTAAAGCGTTTATCGGACTCGACTTCATAGCTCCTGTTATCAACCTGAGACATTTAGATTGGACTGCATCTAATCTTTTAAAACCTGCTTTACTACCTGGTTCTAATAAAAAAGTGCCATAGTCAAGAAGACTTCTAATTAAAGCATTGTATATTAACTTTAGATAAAACGGGTGAGAACCCCACCAAACTCCAGCCAGGCATCTAATAATATTAAGTATTTTCTCACATTTCGCTACAACGAACTCACAGTGAGGCAAGCCACTCAATTTAGCATCTAAAACAACGCCCAAAAACTTAGTATGATTAACCACTGGAATAGGAACATTGTTAAATAAAACTGATACTTGTGGAGTTAATCTGTTCCGAGAAAAAACTACCACTGAGCTTTTACTGGTGGACAACTCTAAACCATTGTTATGTAGCCAGCCCTGAAGGTAGTTTAAAGCCACGTTTAATGTGTCACTTGTTTTAACTAAACATCGGTCTGTATAGTACAAAAGGAGGTCATCAGCATATTGTAGTACATTAACAGTACCATTAAGCGAGGATTCCAGGTCAAATGTATAAATATTGTATAATATGGGACTAAGTACGGAACCCTGTGGAAGGCCCTTCCAAACAACCCTAGATAATTCAGAAATGCCGTCAGAAACGAGAACGCATCTTTCATTCAAAATATTCATAATAAAGTTTGATAGGATTTGAGGAACCTTAAGGGTATTCAATTTAGTATACAAAACTTGAAGGAGAACGTTGTCATAAGCAGCAGAAATGTCAAGAAATACGGCTATTAATGACTGATTTATCGAGAATGCCAATCGTACGTCTGTGGTTAGTATACTCAAATTATCCATTGTACTTTTACCCCGCCTGAATCCAAATTGGCTGTTAGCTAACAATCCATTTGATTCTATATACCACTCTAAGCGATTTTTTATTAAATGTTCCGCCAATTTTAATAGAACAGAAGATAGGGCTATAGGTCGGTATGAAGAGGCATCTGTAGAAGGTTTGTTTGGTTTTAAAATAGGCAGAATTGTTTGGATTTTCCAAGATGGAGGAACGTTACCGGTAATCATAATAGAATTAATGAGGTTAAGGAAGTAATTAAGCGATCTATCACTGATGTTTGTTAAGAAGGAATAAGGAATTCCATCTTTGCCAGGGGCAGAGTCAGTTAATCCGCATAATACGCCTTTTAGTTCTTGAAGAGAAAAAAGGGACTCTATACTGGACAGTTGACCTACACCGATTACAGGAGTAGGACTATATAAAGCTAGTCGTTGTGGAGCTAAGGCCGGAGCAAGTTTATCCAAAAACTGGTCTGCCAGAACAGTAGGGAGAACAGAAATCCCATTATCATTAAATGCTGACCTGAACCTCTTAACTTTTTCCCATACAGTCGATGGACTAGTATTAGGTGAAATTGATAAGCAAAAATTTCTCCAGCTGAGTTTTTTTTTCTTTTTAAGGAGTTTTTTTGTACTAGCAATAATATTAGAAAGGTTTGACAGATTCTCAAACGTCATATCAGCTGTGTATTTCAATTCAGCTTCTTTTCTGGATTTTATTGCAACAGTGCATTCCCGGTCCCACCAAGGAGGTGAAGGCAACTTACTAGACATCCTTTTAATTGGAAACGTGGTGTCCGCCGCATCGATCAAGATTTTAGTAAAATTATCAGCACAAATAACCTCATTTCCTGGAGTTATAAGTGGTAGAGAAGTAACTCCTTTTTCTACTTCCGAACTATATTGATGCCAGTCTGCTTTCTCAAGACGGTATTTCAAACGTGATGTCCGCTTTAATCGATTGATCGAAGGATGATTTGGAAGAGAAATCACTATGGGGAAATGATCACTGCCAAAAGTAGATGCGAGAACATGCCAAGACATGGTTGAAGCTAAGTCAGGAGTGCAAATAGATAGGTCGACTGCGCTAGTAGAAACACTTGGTTCCGTTCTTCTTGTTGGACTACCCGTATTTAAAAAACAGAGATTTTGAGCATCCAGAATGTTTAACAGCTCCTCACCAAAATGGTTTGACGCTGCACTACCCCATGATTGATGGTGACAGTTCAAATCACCAAGGAGTAAAAATGGTCTTGAAAGTGATGACAAGATACTGTTGATTTCGTTAAAGATGATAGAAGATGGATGAGGAATATAAATGGATATAATTAAAATATTATTTACATGCACTGCAACAATAGAATAATCATTGCTGTGAGGGGGAAGAGGTGATAAGGTAAAAGGAAAGGATTTATTGATGAGCAAGGCTACTCCGCCATACCCATCAGATCTATCTTCACGCAACACAGAAAAACCAGGGATTTTAAAAAAAAACTCTGGCTTTAACCATGTTTCTTGTAAAGCTACAACAAAAGGATTATATTTATTCAATAAGAAAAGCAGATCGCTTTTCTTATTTATGATGCTGCGACAGTTCCACTGAACAATCTTTAGGAGATTGTCCATTTTGGGTAGAAAAGAATTTGGTCAAAATTTCTAATAAAGGGGCAACGTTGGTCGGTGAATTTGAATTTAAACTTGATTCAGTAAGAAAACTTATTAAAGCAGTTATTATTTCTTGTAATGTTTTATTATTGGAAATCTCAGTGTTATTATTTTTAAGTGCACAGCCATTAGAAGGGGAGGGTAAATTGTACTCCCTAATCAACTGCTTGTGAGCATTCTGATCGTACCCTTTAGATAAAGTAGGTGGCAACTTTGGTTTTAAAAATACTGTTTTTTTGTATGATTTATTAATTGGCTGACTGACAAAGGATTCATTATGAGGTGCAATTTGAGGATGAGACACTGCTTCAGCATATGATCTTACTACTGGGGGGTGTAATTTTAATGCCTCAGCATAGGAGATACAATTGTGTGCCATACTGTTTTTAATTTCTTTTTGTCGGTTTAATTCAGGGCAGGACCGGCTAATGGCAAAATGATGCCCACTGCATAAGCAGCAGGATGCATCCTCGGGTTCAATATCACAAGAGTTGCTTGTATGGCCTTGACCACATTTAAAGCAACGAGGCTTTGACCTGCATTGAGTTTTAGTGTGCCCAAAGCGGCAACAGTTAAAACACTGTATTGTAGGAAAAATGTACAGCTCAACTGATAATGAATTATAGCACATAAAGACGCGCTTCGGTAAAACCTGGCCGTCAAAAGTTATTACCACAGATTGTGATGGTTTCCATACAGGGGACCCAGAGGACATTACTTTAAAGTTTAACCTACGTACTTTAATGATGTTACCGCAACCTATGGGCACATTGATATTATCTTTGACTTCCTCAGGACTCCAGTCCTCAGGTACACCACGAATAAGCCCCATCCTTGTCACACTAAAAGTGGGAATAAATGCTTTTAACTTATGTGAAGTCAGTGTGGCATCAGAAATGAATGAATTTGCCTGCTCAAAGTGAGAAAAGGCCATGGCTACGCGATTTCTGCCAATCCGTTTAACACTACCATTGATTATGTTTTTGTAATTAAACTTCCTTAAGAAGTTACCAAAGGTAACCGGGTGCAAAGTGGTACCATCATTTGGCGATACCTCAATACGTTGTATGTGTACAACATATGGAGCACAATCTGTGAACTGATATTGAGTCCTACCAATCGGCAACTTTTGTGAGGGGTCTGCAGAAGAGGAATTGGCCGAATCAGGATAACGTTGAGAATTAGGTTGTGATATTTCGTCTATTTTAATTACTTTAGATTGCTGACCGTCTGAGTCGCTGTCGCATTTGCAACCCTTAGGATTTGCATCACTGCTATGTTTTGTCTTTTTTTTTTGACAATGCTTGCAAATTATTTTTTGTGTGCGAGAGCGTTTCAAACGAGTCTTTGTTTGTGTTGATGACGCATCTGTATCCATACTTGATTCATTTGAAATTGTTACAAAACTCGCTGGTTGAGGTACTATAATTTCAGTGCCCCCAGGGTCTGGGGGCTCATTCTCGTCCATAATTAAAATTACACACTTACCATACAATTATACACTAAAAACACTAAACATATACAAATAAAGAAATATTTACAATTTTTAAAACTTATCTGATCCAATATACACGAAATTTTTTTATAATTACTAAAATTAACCAAAAAACGCGCCCGCCAAGTTTTATGGTTTCCCGCCTTTTTTTTCGATTTTTATTGTTAATCCATACTTTTTATACTTAACTCTATATTGTCTATTAGTTATGGTCGCGATCGCAAGTCAAATAGACGCATGTACAATTTCAAAAAGATTTTGTTGTTGATAAACTTAACAAAAAACTTGTTGGCCGCTCGCAGAAAGTAACTATAGGCGCCTGTATAGCTCATTTAATTATTGTCGTAGTCGGTACTATGCATCGTTGAGGTGTAAAGCCGTGTCCTCCGGAAGAGTCGAGACGGCCACATCTCGCAATCGCATTAAGCGGTCATTACTGCAGTCTACGGAGTTCCGAGCCGCGAGTGAAAGTGTATCTCGCTCGGAACGGCGGTGAAAATGCGTTTAAAGTGAAATCAGTGGTGAAGTGAAGTGAGTTTAATGGATAACGTAAATTTTGAGACGAGCGGCGAGGACATCGAGCGGGCGCTGATGGACCTCGGCCCGTTGCTGGGAGTCTCCATCAAGGAGGAGGCGCCCGAGGAGCCGCCGGCGCCCGCCGCTGTGAGTCTTGAGTGCCCTCGCTCCCCGGTACCCTGTCACCAGCCATGCCACACTCCTCATTCGAAAGTCGGAAGCGACTTCCTATATAGCTCACGGCCACGACTTTCACGTCCTTGACCGCTTTTATTTGTGCTTATAGAATCATTTACTTAGTTGCATTTATTTACCTATTGTTCAGCTCAGCTGATGAGTCTGTTGCATCTGACAGTACAGTGGCAGATGCAATTTCATAATAAAAGTGCATTAGCTTTTAAGTTTTACTTATAGAAACTCTAGAACGTTTATAGTTTAGTTTCATTTGATATATATGGTACTTTGTGCACTATCTTGGAAAAGAGGATAATTCATAATAAGTATTTACTTGCTGCCAATGTAGTATTTTATAGATTCTAATTTATTAATATCAAATTAGGTAGGTATGTAACAGAGCTACAAAAATCATAAATGTCTGTATAGATGTCTGGTTCTTTATACCATTTTTTTTTTCTGTCTGTCTTTTAATAATGAAGAGTAAAAAAAAGCTCCTCAAATCATTCATTTTTATTCTGAAAACTTAACCAGATTAGTGTTTGTTTATATGTTAGTGAATGTCTGTTAGTGAAACTGAGCAAATTGACAAATGTGCTAATGCACTGTGAACAACAATAATAATATTGCTAATAAACAGGTGTATATTCTGTTTGAATGGCGGAAACAGTGGACCCAGTGTATTGGCTTTGTACCTACATTCATTTTGAACTGTACGGGGGCAATCCAAAAATGAAGTACATTTCTTTTCTGATATAGTTTCCTAACAAGTCTAGACACTGTCCATCTTTTTTCTAATCAGCAAATTCTCTTTTAAAATTGGAAAAGCTAGGTTTGAAGATTTAATTCCACTAGTTGGATGGCAGCCAATAAGTAAGTTCATTTACTTGTATTATAAATTGCTCTGCTTTGATCAAAATCTATTTTTACTAGAACCCATTCATCAACACTTATTAAATAAAAAAATGCCTATTTGGTACTGACTCACTCACTCATCAAAATTTCTTGATGACCTAGATCATAGAAACTTGAAATCAAGAAAGGTAGGTCTTAAAAGGTGAGCTAGTAAAGTAAAAAACTGAAACTACAAGTATTTCTACCTAATCAGAAAATAGTAAAATTTTGAAAAATTGTACCACCCAGCTAGTACTATTATTTAATTTAATAGAAATTTATTGAGTGTGTTAAATCAGGTTGATATCAACTGCTTACCACAAAGTACTGATATGCCACCAAAAACATAAATGTAGAAAATAGGCAAATTTCTCATGTGCTACCAAAAATAGTGATACCTATCTTAAAAAGTGCCAAGTTTAGCCTAAGATTGTTGACAGTCAGACCAATATATTGTCACTAAATGCATTTGTAGCACTAAATATTATATTTCACATGTCCATGGTCATTAGACCTGCTCAGACATCTCACCTGCTTGGGCTACTAACCTGCACCTGAGAAGCCTGTTCTCATTGTAATGTTTCTGTGAAACATAACAAATTTAATGGTATTAGGGTGATAAAAAATATGAAATACTAACATAACTTGATTTCTGATCTCTCTACTTGATATAGGTAACAAAGTAGAGAAGAGGACATTGACAATGCATAATTCAAGTGCTTTATTTACCCTGGGTTCCTATATTCAAAATGTCTTGTTAAAATGTGACATCTTGTTAAAATTTGACACATTTTGCACATAGCAAATGTCAAATTTTAACGAGACGTCATATTTTAACGAGGCGTTTTGAATATAAGAACCCAGGGTAAGGCTCCTTAGGTACATCATATCATAACAAAAGCTGCTTAAGCAAAGTGGCTTTAGCATAAACCATTACTATGATTACTTTGTGTGGTTCAGGAAACATTTTAAATTACATATTCAATTTATCACAATACAACAGAAAATAATCTCTCAATTTGGTGTCGGTACCATCAGCAACACAGTTAACTGACCATTTGTGAATCTTGCCACATTACAATAAGGTTCACTAGTGGTCAGTTAACAGTGCTGCTGTTTGTGCCTATTTGTAACTAAAGGGTAAAGACCGATTATCAATTAACTATAATCAGCGCAAGTAGGAATTTTAATCACGACTTGTGCCGAAGTAAATATCGTGTTATTCACAACAACCACCAAATGTTTCCTAAATGGTAAATTCTCGTTGTATAGAGACAGCACGTGATAAAGACAGCACGTGATAAGAGGAGTATGACAGGAGAAAGGATCGCCACGGAGTTGGACGCGGATGGCGGTTAGGTTAGTTGAATATGTATGTGCGCGCAGGTGGGCAGCGCGTGCGATGCCGCGGAGGGCGACAAGTCCTCGCCGGGCGACGGCGAGCGCGCGGACTCGCTGGCGTCGCCGCGCGCCGGCGCCGCGCTGGCAGGCGCGCGCTGCGCCTTCTGCGCCGGCGCGCTGGCCGCCGCCGACGGCACGCCCAAGCTCATGGAGTGCCTGCACTCCGCCTGCGAGCCTTGTGTCAACGCCAAGGTCGAGGAGAAGCAGGCCAGCCGGGACTTCTGCGGTCAGTACAGCTATACTTCTATACTAACTTCTATACTAATATTATAAAGAGGACAGATTTGTATGTATGTGTGTATGTGACGAATAAACTATTGAGCCGATTTCAAAAATTATTTCACTATTTGAATGCTACATTATTCCAGATTAACATACGCTATGTTTTATTTGAATACGCGGATGGAGTCGCGGGCAACAGCTATTGTATATTTGGATTTGGATATCATCACACCTGTTGAAGATCTTTGATCAATGGCATGGATTAACTAAGGTCAAAGACACTGTTCGGTGCATTACACCTAACACACGTGCGTGACGTCACTCGCCCGCGGTCACTCGCGGTGCGTCGGACATCGCGTGAATTAAGTAAATTAGTGTACTCTCGGAAGCCGCCGCGACCGGGTACATTCGATAATACATTTACATATAACATTCTTAACATTTCATTAACATTTTAACTAACTTAGATCTTAACAACAGTATAACTGTATAAACAGTAGTATTTTAATAAATAAACTTTTGTACTCTTTCTCCGGACTTTAACATTCATTCGCAATCCCCGCACCCTACATTATGGTCCTTCGAACCGTGGACCTCGCGCGTCGGTGTAATAGTGGTGCGACGGGTGAGGTGTACGAACTAACTATCTGAACATTTCTGAGGTGTAAGGATTGCAGTGATAACAGTGGATTGCAGTGGATGCCAGCGTTGGTTCAACAGAAACAGAGCGTCCAGTAAGCCACAGCAAACATCGGAGAAACAAGTAAGATCTAACCATTTTATGTTGAACAAATTATAACACCAACATGTCTAGCATCGAAAATCAATACAGGCTAGCAGAAGAAATAGAAAAGAACTTTAGAAACTTTAAAAAAGATGGGGTGAACAGAAAGAGTCAGCCAGAGTATTTTAGACGGCAAATTAACAAGTTAGAAGAATTATGGGCGGAGTTCCAATACCACCATGATCGCATAGGTACAGAGACGAGTCAGACGGATCCGTATTTTACTGAAAAGTGGTATCAGAAAACGAAAGACATCTATTTGTCGTATCAACAACAATTGAAAGATTGTCAGTTGGCCGTAAAGACAATAATTAACGAACAAGATGCCGGAAAAGAAAAGACAAGCAGAAACGTGGAGGAGAACAAAGGAGAATCTAGCTATCAACCGGCAAGACAACAGTTGGGAAAGGAAGATGCTAGCAGGAGTCAAGGAGGACTGAGTAAAACAGATGAGTCACTCCGCAGACAAGAAGCAAACTTTAGAGCATTTGAAAGAACTGTCGCGAACATTGATTTGAAAACATTAACAGACAAGTGGGAGTTTGAAGATGCTCTTAGAGCATTAGAAGCCAGATTGAAAATCATTGACAATCTACATCTGGAAATAGACAGCGAGTTGAATGGCAGTAACCTCGAGTATGAGGACACATTTAATGAGTATGAGTCGAGATTTAACATGCTAAAGAAAAACATTAATAAGAAAATGTGGTCAGTCGCTCATAGGGAGAAAACTACCCCAATGTTGGAAACCCCTATTTTTAACGGAAACTATAATCAATGGGTGTCGTTTAAAGATTTGTTTTCTGAGGCCATTCATAACAATACAACATTATCAAACTCTCAGAAAATGCAATTTTTAAAGTCGAAAGTCAAAGGTGAAGCTGAAAGATTGATTCAACATTTGGCGATTACATCTGAAAATTACATAACATGTTGGGAAATTCTCAATCATCCGGTTCGAAGGACCAAAATGTAGGGTGCGGGGATTGCGAATGAATGTTAAAGTCCGGAGAAAGAGTACAAAAGTTTATTTATTAAAATACTACTGTTTATACAGTTATACTGTTGTTAAGATCTAAGTTAGTTAAAATGTTAAGAATGTTATATGTAACAACGTCAATGAACATACGTCATGTTTAAACTGCCATATGAAATTATCCAAGCGATTAAAGTGACAAGGTACTAAAGTGTATACATACTTTTGAACTTGACTGTACCTACAGATGGACGCTCTCGTATACACTTCGACCCTTTACGATCTTTTGCGTAATAGGGCACATGCATATTTTTTAAACTTACGCTCTCTGGAAAGTGCTTTGAAAGAGAAGAATAACTGCATTCGCGAAACAATTGTCGCGTTATTTTTTCATAAGATATGAAGCTTTAAAACGTCATAGTTACCCCCTGCAGAAATACTCCATACAAAATCGACGGCAGGAATGACGTCACAGCTGTTGTCCAATCCTTAGAATATTATTATATCGACGGTTAAAAAGATTTAACTTAAGTCATTATGAACAATTGTGTGATCAAGGCAATAGAATCTACGTAAAGTAGTTTAATTCTTCTGATCAAGGTTAAATAATTTAAATGCAAAAGTTCAAATTATCTGATCAAGGTAAAAGGATTTAAGTGCACGAGTATGAACTATTTGGTCAAGGCAACATGATTCAACGGAATGTGTTCAAATTATCTGATCAAGGAAAAAGGATGTTAGTGCAAGAGTAGTCTATGACGGATTTAAGAAAGTAATTAATAAGTTCCAATGTTCAAAACTAAAAGATTTAAGTGACAGCTATATGTTTAATTGTTCAAAACAAAAAGATTTCACGAACAGCAATATTTTAGGATGTTCAGAGCAGAATGATTCAAGTGACAGCGATACGTTTAAATGTTCAAAGGAAAATGGCTAAAGTGAAAGCGATATATTTGAATGTTCAAACCAAAAGGGTTGAAATGATGTTCTTACGAAAAAATATTTTACGTGTGCACATAAACCATGGTTTAAAAAAATACAAAACTCTTGTCACTTAACACCCCGTAATTAAAAATGATACCTAAATTGGCAATGGATTCAAGCGCCAAAAAAGTGCTCTGATTTACTTCAAACCGGGCACAAACGACGCAGAAAATCGCCCAGTGTCGCTTGAATCTTTTAACCGTCAATATGGACCACATAAAGAAATATGCATTTATTTCAGCAATTACTATGTTTATGCCAATATCATTGAATAAAAATATGACGTAAATTAAATGAGGATGCCGAAAAAAATAATCTAAACTTTAAAGAAGTTTAAAAAAATTAACAAGTTTTGATTCTATATAAGATCTTACTAAACGGGTCTTAGTGTATTGCGTTTTTGTTTTTTTTTACATTTTTTCCTAAATCATATCAATGAAACTCAATTGGGCACTCAGTTATTTGGATTTGCAGGTTTCCTCACGATGTTTTCCTTACGGAAAGTGCGGCGGTGCAAGAGCACTTAAAATGTCTTTCGGGTTCGGGTCAAGTCGGTAATACTCGCATAAGAGTGTGTGAGAGCGAGTGAGAGAGAAGAACCTACAACCCGAAAGCCTTATTTATTTAATCTTTATTGCACAAAGGAATACAATTAATTTACAAGAGGCGAAATTAATGCCGTAAGAACTATCGCACTGTTCTTAAGTTAACTGGATTCATGTTCGAGTCACCTAAGCCAGTAAGCTACCGACGCTCGTTGGTAACTCGCCTGGCAGCAGCAGGCTGCAGGTGTTCGAGCGCGTGATGTGATTGTGGTGCGTGTGCAGGCGGCGAGCGCATCACGGTGCAGTGCCCCGCGTGCCGGCTGCAGTGCCAGCCCGCCAACATGATCGACCAGCGGTTCGTCATGGAGAAGCTCTGCGCCGACCATCCCAACAACGGTACCTAATGCAAACACACCATACACACACGCACACACACACACACGCACACGGACACACACACACACACACACACACGGACACACACACACACACACACACACACACACACACACACACACACACCAGCCCTAGTCCATTTTTGTTTGGCGGTATAAATTCCCACACGGGCTGTTAGTATTTGAACTCTGCCGCTTAGTAGCGGAAAATGTTAGTATAAAAAATAATAATATAATGTTTCGTTTTTGGTTTGGCCGCATACAACAAACAACAAAATAAACAAAGCAATTGTATTGTTTAACCAAAAAAACAAATATAAATATGGAATACGTTTTTCTCTAATCTTGTTTTCTTTTTGCACTTTGTATATTGTGTTGCAGTGTGTACTTGTCAAATAAATGTTATGAGTTTGAGTTTGAGTTTGAATACTAGCTAGCACTTTTAATAATTACTCTACCACCATAGACAGTAGATTATAAAAAGAAGCACTAAAGAAATATGGCGTTTACAACGCGTTAGTTAGTCCATTAAAATGTTCAGGTAGCTGTACGTTTTTTTGTTAGGAAGTATGCTTCTGCTGTGTCGCGTGCTGCAGTACCTACCTACAATGCCTTTATTTAAACACAACGTATTGTTTCCTGAATTTCAATTGTCGCCATGTCGTCGATGTCGCCCCTTTGTAAGTGCGAATAATACCGAATATAGATTAATAATAAGAGAGAAAACTCATTGTACTTTTTATAAAAATCCGAGAAAACGAGTTGTCTGGAAAAGGAACGGGTTTTCTTCCGGAGTTTTTCAACGCTATGTGTGTGACGGTGGTTGTGCGCAGGCGCGACGGAGCGCGAGCTGCAGTGCAACAGCTGCGAGGACACCGAGCCCGCCACCAGCTACTGCACCGACTGCGCCGAGTTCATCTGCGACAACTGCGTGCAGGCGCACCAGAGGTACGGCCTAAGTTATCAGTATTTTTGGCAAATATGCTATTCCGATTTGGATAGTGTATTTTCATTTGTACGGACAATGAACCTATTCATAAAAAATGTAGTTTATACCGGGCTTTGGTTTAACAGTGTTGTATAATTAAGACATACTTAAATTTACAAATAATAGTTAATTGACGCACTGACGAGGTGAAGAGGGCTTGCCGAGCGACAGGCAGGTCGCGGGCAACTTGTGCAGGCTGCCCTGGCCTTTATTGTACTGCGTTATAACGATATCGCGTTTGAAGTGTTTTAGAATCGTTTATGACTCGGCTGCCATTACTATAAATATAAATAAAAACGTGGACAATACGGAAACAGTTCAAAGAGATATCATTTTTACCGGGTAGAATCTCCGCCCTGGGCTCGGTACACTCGCTCGGTGTCGCTGCGTCGAAGCGCCGTGACAGTGCTTCGTATTCGTATCGGCGCAGTTTTGTCGGAGCTACTACTGTATGCCGCTGGGGTCCGCTTCTCGAAACTCACTAGACTTATATTAGTTCACTCAATGCAATTTTCTAAAAGACTACTAGTTAAATTTACCGCATTATTATTTTATTAGTCTAGTGAGCTTAGAGAAACGGGTCCCTGGTCCGGCGTTCGCCAGTTAGACAAAGTTGTTTAAAGCTTGATTTTAGAAGCTCTTACTATACTCTATTTGAAGTTATGTCCGTATAGCTTTCCGCAGACGTCTGGCAGTGGTGGTAGTGTACTATAACACCTTATCTGGAGTCGGCGTCAGCCCGAAGCGGGCTATTCCCATCTTCCAACCTACCCAATTCAGGTATATGGCAAAATTTCCATATACCAGGGTTGGATAAGATGCAAATGGGAATCGACGAAGCCGCCGTCTCGCCGGAAGCGACGATAGTAAAGTCTAATCTTGTTACGGGTATACCTTTCTCGACCACTAAAAACTTTTGTCCTAATTTCATATTTCGGAGACGTTAACCCTTGTGACAGTCGTCAGTAGAGTCGGTGCGGTGTAGTGAGTTGTGGTTGTGGCTGGTTGCAGGCTGAAGATCACGAAGGACCACACGATCAAGAGCCGGGAGGAGGCGGCGGGCGAGCTGCAGGCCGCCACGCCCGCCGCCGCGCACGACATGTTCTGCGCCGAGCACCCGCAGGTCAGTACACCTGGGACCAACTCTCAAGGGGGAAAACAGACTCTGATTAGATTACTTCAAAATAAAAGGAGCTATCCTATCCTTCTCCTGAGCAAATAGCTCGACTTATCGCCCTAAGCAGATAAGGAGCTGCATCAGGGAAGGTTTTCCTCCGTACCCATTATTTTTTTACCATTATCATGATATGTATTTTGGACTAGACAACACGTTGCATGTCGAGCGCTAAGAGTAGACATATCTCTGTAGTGAGATAACGAGAATATGAAAAATTACTTCATAGAGATTCGCCATTTTTTTCGTGATATCTCAAATTGGAACCGATCTCGAAGTCACGAGAATTGCCCTGGGCCAAGTTGAGTCGTGTGGGAAGAGTAGAGACGTGGACGGTGCAGGGCCTCTATTCTACTGGGAAAAACCATTATTCCATTAGACATGGTATCGTATTGTTTATAAATCGGCTCCCATTACTGTCAAGTAAATCAGAGCTATCGTAACGTTCACAATACGATAACATGTCAAAGCGACAAATGATTTTATCCCGTGAGATGGAGGCCCTGCAGAGCACCGTCCGCGCCTCTACTGTTCCCACACGACTGCACTTCGTTTTACCCTTTAACCTGCTCTATCCCGAGATACCCAAATAGTTATAAAACCCCTTGATTTCAATATACTGGATCCCAAACTATACAATTTAAATTGATTTGAGTCGATTATCTTAAACCGAACTTATCTTCAACTAATATTTTAAATCTGGTGTTTTGAGGATCTGGTAAAAGGAGTATAGTCTGGTATATTGAAAATCAGGTGTTTTGGGAACGAGCACTTTTTCGACTAAACAGTAACAACAACAGCCGGTGAAATGAACCACCATAGAGGTATTCCATCTTAAGGTCTCATGTATTCTTTTAAACAAGTTTTCAATCGTATTACGCGACTCCATCAGGCCGATACTTTTTTTTAATTTATGCAAATATTTATCCGTGAGATCAGAAAATAATTTGCTTTTCCAAATAAGATTATGTTTTGTTTGAGTAAAGTAAATTGTTATCCACCCACGCACCAATGTCCGAAAACCCTCATTCTGCTAGGTTAAATAATCCTCCCATGTCTTTCCGTGAAACAACACTAGAGTATCGGCTGCGTAGCAGATTACCTCCGCTCCTTCCAGCCCGAAGTCTAGGGATATCGTGAACATAAATAGGAAAGAGCGGGGCCGATGCTGCTACCTTTTGGCACTCCAAAAGTGATTGGTAAATCATTGGAGTACTAACTCACCAACCTTAACAGTCTAGCAACTATAAAGGTTTAATTAGTAGATTGTCAACCAAGGGATGAAAGACACTTCATACGAAACATTTTAACACAATAGTTCGAGTGAAATAAATGGTGACGTTCTCACTTTTAATGTCGTTACGAGGAACTTTGATCATAAAACTTATGTAAATTACACTCTAGCATAATTTTACCAAATAGTAGCTGTTTAAGATTTTAGCATAGCTCAGTTATTGATTTTTCTTAATCTTACTACAGAGATGCTGTATAGGAGCTTCTGCTAATGCACACGTCCATTGGCATAGTTCTGTTCTTAAATTACTTTTATTTCCTAGTGTTGACATGCATCACTTTCAACCCGCTTCTATCATAAATAATAGCCTACTTTAGGAGTACGCGTCATGTTTTTTTTCGTGAAGAGTCGATGAAATATTGAAATAGTTTCCGACGTAAACCTTCCTTTAGCAATTTTCAAACGACGGGAATCATCTCTTACTACCGTACATTGTAATAATTCCGACTTGGAAGCACCTGCATCGAGTTATACGGCGACAGCACGTGCTGCTTATCGGACGAGTTCGGCGCGCCTCTCATGTGAGAGGCGGTCAACCGCGGAGCCGGCAGCGATTGATTAAATGTTTCACGACCCGATCGCTGATTAAGTACGTCTGCATCCATGCCATCGCAACCAATTACAACGTATCATGAGTTACAACCGTTTAATCACCGAAGCAGGCATTAAATGCAGTTTAGTTTTAAAATGTGTTTCCATTACACAATAATTAACTTAACCCTTTTCCAGGCAGAGGCTCTATTTTGACCACACAGGTTTAGCTACAATTTCAACCATAGTACCTTAGTTTAGGGTTCAAATCTAATTGAAACTACGTGAAATCTTACTTGCTCTTAATTTAATTCCCAATATTTAAATAACTTGGTTATGCATTGCATTCTTTTCTAAACTATCTGGGATGGTGCCTGAAAAAGTGTTAAGGAACTTTGACGACACGTTGGCCTAGTTGGGAGTGACCCTGCCTCTAAAGCCAACGGTCCTGGGTTCAAATCCTGGTAAGGGCAGATATTTGTGTGATGAGCGCGAATATTTGTTCCTAAGTCTTGGCTGTTTTATATGTATTTAAGTATATATTTATAGTACAAGCCCATAGTATAAGCTTAGAGCTTAGTTTGAGACTAGGTCAATTAGTGTGACGTTGTCCTTTTATATTTATTATTATTTAACTCTCTTTACTTGGGTGTTTTAAGGTAGTCCTTTTCTTTTGTGGTATTAAGAATAAAGGCGTGGTGTAATGTATGTACTATTTTAATTCAAATCATTTCAAATTGTGGCCTATTTGTCTGATTTAATCAACATATTAAGCCACGTCGTTAGCAAATATATAGTTTTTCTATAAACATAACATTTTGAAACGTCGGAAAATGGGGAGTACTTTAAAAATTGATTCACCCACTTGTGACCTATCACTCTTAATATTGTGCTTTCATTACTGAACTATATTACTTTTATTATTATTTGGCCCGGATGCGAAGGGTCTCCAAGGGATGTGCTCGTGACTGCGATAACGACTGACAGGGTGTATCCTCTTCCATTGATAAACAACTGATTGCTTCGTATCAGTGCTCTGTTGCCCGAACACGAACACCATTTAAATGGACCCTCCTAGTCCCTTGTCTATTTATAAAAGCACGTTTCAGATAAAATGTTCATAATTTGGTTGGAGGCAGTTTCCCTCTTTCAAACCTGTCAGTCTCTATGGGTTGGTTAATATTTATATATTGATGAGTTTCGAGTGCTAATATTTTAATGATTAATATACTTTGGATCCAGCTGTTCTTGGCCGTTGACTGACGTGTTTCTTGTTGACAAACCGCGTCGCGTCGTGCTGTTCGTGCGCGGCCACAACTTCTCACGTGCATGAAAACATGCACATATTATGACTATTGCAACTTAAAATCTCGCGAGCACGGCGGCGACGTGTATAGTAGGGTCCTATTGAACTGCCAATGTCAATAACAAGTATATAATGCTTGACTCTAATTATACCTTTAGGTCGGGTCTCTATCGTTTGACCGAATTACATATGCAATAATTTCACTTGCACGAATTTCATATGACATAATTTTATATGCCATAACCATAATGTGCCATAATATTCATTTGACATAAAGGCATTTTTTCAGAAACCGTGAACTATTTAGAATTGTAATAAAACAAACCTAACCTAACCTATTGGGCTCTATACGATGGCATGTTAAAATTACCTGACAGGTTTACGAATTCAGAAAAAACGCCTTTATGGCAAATTAAATTATGGTATGTGATATTAGGGAAAATGAAGGTTATTGCCAGTGACCACTATGGCAAACGAAATTAGTGCAAATGAAATTATGAAAAATGAACGGATACCCTTTAGGTCGATGGTGAAATAGTGGATGGAAGTAACATTGACATTCATTAATTAGAAGTATTAGAACCAGACAAGAGCATGTCGGACGATGCTCAGTGTAGGGTTCCGAAAACGTCACTACAAACTAAGATTTTATTTGCAGTTTCAAAACGTATGACGCTTAGGCTTACACATTAAACACGATCCATGCCTGCCGGCAATGTTCGCACGGCAGCAGTAACAGTGTTTGTGTTCACAGACATTAAGAGAATCCGATACGATTTAATAACTTAGCATCGAATTCGATTTGGTGATTACCTCTTCGGCGCGATCTTTTCGTGGCCAGCTTAATATGTTTGGTATAAAAAAAATTATTTAACAGCCCCATTGATTTTATCGTTACGTTAACGGTTTATTCCGTCTGTGTCGCACTGCTGGGTAACAATCTCTTAGTTAATTAGTCAATCAAATCTATCAATGCGTCAATGATACATCACTACATTTTCGATGGCAACAATATTATGAAAAGATCATGACAAGTGACTGTCAGATTTATTGTATTTTTACTATTTTTGACCGTAATGCTTTTCTTAAAATAAAGAGAATATTTAATAGAGATTTCTATATCAAAATAAACATGCAGACATTGATTAAGCGCATAAATAAATGATATAATAATAGGTAATAATAGTAAAAAGGGTTTGTTTGTATGAATGCGGAAAGCAAAAGGTCCCGACGATATTATAATCACATGCCTTAACTTTGATTTTCTTATATTGTTATTTAGTACTAATTGCCTTGCTTAGTTTGGGACTAGGCCAATTTATGCGAGATTATCCTCTAATTATGATGATATTTACGACCTTATCGACATGGGGCTCGTCGCAGGGTCTTCCATTGCCCGTGATCCCGTGATCCTGGGAAACAAATTGTATTTTCTACGAACTCTGTTCCGCGGATACCGCATCTTTTCACCTTAGCGCCTTCACGTATTGCTGGGGCGCCCTGGCCTAATTCCCTCATTTTTATTATAATCGTTGTATGTTTGTGCAGGAGCGGCTGAGCCTGTTCTGCGAGACGTGCGACCGGCTGACGTGCCGCGACTGCCAGCTGCAGCACCACCGCGACCACAAGTACCAGTTCAGCACCGAGATGGCGGCGCAGGTGACCACCACCCACCATCCCTCGCCCCTCACCCCCTCACCCCTCACTGTCATCACAGCCTCATATCAAAACGTGATCATAGTAAATTATTACTAGCAGGTTTGAGGCAGCAGCAGTGTGTCGAGCGATTAGAACGAGACATAGATATTGGCCTTTTGCGTTGTTGCTTGTGTAACATCATTCATGTATAGTAGGAATATCAGTGGCCGTAGTAACTGCCCTGAGGGACTATTGATTTGATTCAAATGATCAATGTACCCAGTCTACTTTTTTTAAATGCGTTTTTATAGTCAACTATTTATTATTATTTCTGATATTATAAATGTGACAATTTGTGAGGATGTTTGTCATTCAATCATGGGCTGGCCTGTTCATGCTTAAACGACTAAACGGAATAAAAATAGCCTGTGACTGTGACCTGAATAAGCACGTATGTTACTTTATGTGTCGCGAAATTGAACAGTTCTCGATCAAATGCTATGAGTATTTTCAACCCAGGAAATTCAGCCCCACTACTTTATTTTTCGTACATTGGCCCCAACGTGCTCAATTTGACCGCACCGTAGTGGATTGTGTGGCGACCTAGCAACATCTAGTGCACCCGCCTGGAGAGAGATCTCTCTATTGTCCTTTCTTACTACAATAACACTATTGTTAATATGAAGAAGCTCTTAAGCAAAACTTTTTCTGAGCTATGTATTCACGAACGCGTTCGTGTGTCGAGTTGTGTTGTGTGTAACGGGGCGTTTGTGTGTGTGCAGGCGCGGGCGCACATCGCGTCGCTGCTGTCGGAGGTGAGCTACAAGCGCGTGCTGCTGGGCTCGGCCATGAAGGTGATCCGCGAGCGGCAGCTGCTCATCGCCGACAAGAAGAAGGCGCTCGTGCACGAGATCACGCAGACCGTCGTCAAGTGAGTACACCGTACGCTGATGTGTTTTTTTAACATTTGATCCTAAATCGTATCAATGAAACTCAATTCTGTTTGATGTTCACGCATGTTCCCTACTGTCATGTGCTGATGAATGATATATGGATACATGTTATATTTTATAGGTAACCTCAGTATGCGCAGGGTATATACATTTAACTTAATAGTTACACATTTTAATTAAGTTAAATTAAAATAAACATTGGGCAAAACAGGGATTGTAAAACCGGTTTTATTCAATACCTGTATTTAAATTGACAAATGGTTACCGCTAAAAAAGTAATACCTATATTCGTATTAGAGGTATTATTGTCATTCCTCTTTTGTTTTTATCGCTATTATACACTATTAACAGTTTTAAATACCTACCTGTATTCAATACCGCTATTCATTGCACCTGATAAATAAGATGTCAATTAGACTAATTAATTGTAATTTCAGACTTGTCTAAGGCGTGTCTGAGTTTATTGTAAATAACACCGAAAACATTTACAGAAACAAATAAACGAGTATATTGGCACTGACAGGTATTACTGGTTATGGTTTTTAGGGGTAAAGTATCAAAAAGAGGTATTGTTCTCAATTGGCTAAACCGATAATATACTTGAATACCGGTATTCATTATACCGCTAATCAGAGCTTTAGCGATATAAACAGCGAAATGCAATTATAACCGGTTATACCTCATTTAAAACCGGTAGTCAGAATACCGGTAACGATCCCTGGGGCAAAGCGAAGGACAAACGAGAAGTGCAATTATTTGTTTGTTGTTTTCCTTGTCGTTATGGGCGGCACGAATTAACGGACCGCGGCCAATATTGACCTGCCAGATCATCGTATTACAGAAAGCGTTTTTTTCGGCATGTTAGTCTGGAACGTCTATAATGGAGACAGTTGAAGCACCGGAGGGTGCAATACAGAGCGTACTTTTTATATTGTATATAAATATGGAGTGTATTGTATTGTCAGTAATAATAATAATATTGTTTATTTAAGGCAAAACACCCATTAAAAAATTACAGTTCAAATACAAATAATTACAATAATACATTAAAATACAAAGGCTATAGCCGGGTATGGGAACAAAAAATGCCCCTGGCGTTATTAGCCAGAGAGTATAACCTATGTATTGGTCATAATGACAGTTATTAACCTGCCAAGTTTCATGTCATAATTATTGACAGTTTCCTTGAAATGTCACTTGAAAGTTTTTTTTTACTTTTCTAAATATCTTAAAAACTACTGATCCGTTTCTTTTGTGTTTAACGCATGTTGTTAATGGCTTGAAGAGGAATAATTTTGCAAAAAACCAGATGTCTCTAGGTCAACATTAACTTGGTGTTTTTGGATATCAAACATTTCAAACTTTTTTTTGTTGACACTTGTGAGTCAGAGACACCTACCATTTTTTGTACACTAATGTGACATTTCTTTCCGTACTAATATATGTTTGTCTCATATGAATTGGGTTGGACCAACATGGTGATTTTTAGGGTTCCGTAGCCAAATGGCAAAAAACGGAACCCTTATAGATTCGTCATGTCTGTCCGTCTGTCCGTCCGTATGTCACAGCCACTTTATTCCGTAACTATAAGAGCTATACTGTGGAAACTTGGTAAGTAGATGTATTCGGTGAACCGCATTAAGATTTTCATACAAAAATAGAAAAAAACCAATAAATTTTTGGGGTTCCCCATACTTAAAACTGAAACTCAAAAATTTTTTTTTCATCAAACTCATACGTGTGGGGTATCTATGGATAGGTATTCAAAAATGATATTGAGGTTTCTATTATAATTTTTTTCTAAACTGAATAGTTTGCGCGAGAGACGCTTCCAAAGTGGAAAAATGTGTGTCCCCCCCCCCGTAACTTCTAAAATAAGGGAATGATAAATGTAAAAATAATATATGATGTACATTACCATGCAAACTTCCACCGAAAATTGGTTTGAACGAGATCTAGTAAGTAGTTTTTTTTTTAATACGTCATAAAAACATTGATCAAAGCTACAACGAACTTTTATATTATGTTACTTGCTGCTACGGAACCCTTCATGGGCGAGTCCGACTCGCACTTGGCCGCTTTTTGTTTTGAGTTTACCTGCCCAGTACATCATCAACGTATACGTGTAGACTACGAGATAGCAAAGACGTTAGTCAAATTCTTGATTCGTCATATTCTTGTTTCGTCATTATCTTGTTTCGTCATTAGCTTGTTTCATCATATTCTTGTTTCGTCATATGCTTGTTTTGTCAAATTATTGTTTCGTCATATTCTTGTTTCGTCATATTATTGATTTGTCATATTCTTGTTTTGTCAAATTCTTGTTTTGCCAAATTCTTGTTTCGTCATATTATTGTTTTGTCAAATTCTTGTTTCGTCATATTCTTGTTTTGTCATTAAATTGTTTCGTCATATTCTTGTTTTGTAAAATACCTCTTTCGTCAAAGTCGATACCTAGTTTGTCAGTGCCAAGTACAGTTAATAGAAAAAGTGACATCCAAAAAATACATCATACATACGAGGGGCACACTGAAATGACCGAGAATAGAATATTTCGGATTCAGTTCCGTGCCATAATTTATCACAATTTTCATCGCGATTTATCTCAAGATAAATGTCTCTACAAACTTGTTTCGATTTAAGATGTTGAAGCACCGAGTCAAATGAAAATATACTGCTGGTATGCCCAGTTCCGACGCGGTCGTGTGTCGCTTAGCACTGTTCCTTCTGCAGGTTGAACAAGAACAGCAGCGGTCTCGCCTGAAAACACCGCAGACAGCTACAGGCGAACTTATATTAGATGACCGTCATGTGACATACCAGCACATTTGGGCTGTTATCAGTATTGGAATGACTGTAATTCAGTCGATATTTCATAATGAGCTCTGTGTATGAAAGCTAGTTTGCTGCAGGGTTCCCCACCATTTGTCCGAAGAACAAAAGGCTGCTCGTGTTGATTGGTGCCGTGATACTTTGCAACGCTTCAACGGAGGGAAGTCAAATGCCATTTATAATATCATCCAGTTGACGATTCTTGGATTTAATCATACAAACCTGAAAGAAAATATCAGTCAGCAGTTCTTCGAAGACGAGGTCAAACCAACGAAGTGGTTCGCTCCCGCAGCATGTCAAAGAAAATTGTCGCTACGTTTGTCTCGAAAAAGGGTCATGTTGCTACAATTCCTTTACAGAAACGCAGAACGGTTACCACTATATGGTTAGTTTGCCAGCAACGATAGCTGAAATCCGAAAAAAATAACCCGAAACGTCGCATCATCTACATCATCTAAAGGTCAACCGAGACGCGACGCGACGCGGCGCTGCGATTATGTGACTCAAAATTATACTTTATTTACTACATGAAAAGGTACACATTTCATTGTGAGAATTCATGTTGCGTGACTAAAATGAAATATTTATTACGCGGTCAATGATATAACCAATTCCATAAAAAATACACTAAAAAAAAGATTTCTTGTATAGGGACCCCTTTATTTTTTAATTTTCATAATTAAGAAATAATTAAGTAAAAGTAATAAAAATAACAATGTCCCTTTTTCATTTTTGTTATTAACTGTCCATAGACAGACGAAACAAATGAATATCGATTTGACGAAACAGGAATTTGACGAAATAAGGATATGACGAAACAAGCGTTTGACAAAACAAGAATATGATGAAATAAGAATTTGACGAAGCAAGAATTAGACGAAGCAAGAATTTGACAAAACAAGATATTGACGAAACAAGAATATGACAAAACAATAATATGACGAAACAATAATTTGACAAAACAAGCATAATGACGAAACAAGAATATGACCAAACAAGCTAATGACGAAACAAGATAATGACGAAACAAGAATATGACGAATCAAGAATTTGACTAACGTCTTTGCTTCCGACTACGAGTATGTTGATAATATTTGATGTAAAATATTCATTGTTCTGCGGATTATTTAAGAAGCTTTTAAGCATAAAAAGGGTAAAAAACATTTTTTCAGATCTACTATCCTGAATCTACAATAAAAGTAACTTTAAAATTATTTTTTTTGTTTATTAGGTAGGTACCAAACTTAGACATAGAAATTATTCACACACCAAAACAATTAACTTCTGAATATAAACAAAGAATTAGAAACCAACTTTATATAATAACTAAACCTACACAACTAAATAACTACATAACTAAACCATTTGAAAAGTGGCAGACACTTGTGAGTCAATATGTCAACCCAATTGTCCGTTCTCCAACCGGGGCAGGTTGAGGCAATGCTTTGTAAATACGTCACTGAAATGGTGTGATATCAGTGACAGTATTAAATGTTGATTGTGTGTGTTGTGTGCAGGTTGACGAACGCGATCAACACGCGCGGCAAGCAGCTGGTGCTGCGGCTGAACGAGGTGTGCGACGGCAAGCAGCGCACGCTCAGCGAGAAGAAGGACGCGCTCGAGCAGCTCGCCGGCATCACCGACCACTGCGTCGAGTTCGTCAGCGCCGCGCTGCACCAGGTACCGCCTGCTCGTCTGTGGGGTCTCCTGTAGCGTAAGCGCTTTGTGGCGTTAGATGGCCGTTTTCCAAAAAAACGTGTACATCGTTATGGACAAAAATTAAGAAAATTAACTTTTTCCGTTTCGTCACGAAAATTAGACATACTTTACATACGTTAATTTTCGTGACAAAAGGAAAAGTTAAATTTTCTTAGCTTTTGTCTTTAACGATGTACACTTTTTTTGGAAAACGCCCAGATACGTCTTTGTTGTGAGAGTGACAGACTTACCCGTGGAGTGCCATGGCATATAAGTATGTGTGTTACAATATCAATCTTAATTTGAACCACTCTGATCTTTTTAATTCAAATATCGTTATGAACACACGGTGTTCATAGGGCGCTCCACGGGTTAATATTTCCATCAAAATATTAGAATGAGGATAAAAAAATCGAGATGATATTTGAACAAAATATCGACGATGATATCAAAACTACTGTCGGGTTTTCTTAAATAACGACAGTTGCAAATTCAATACGGGATTACAATCCAAATTTGCTTAATACATGAGCTTAAATAGTTTCCATTAATGTTAAAGAAACAGTTGGCATCGAGAAGACACTCGAGCACACAGGCTACCTGATGTTAAGTGGACATTGTGACCCATAGACAATCGTATTCACAAGACTGCAAATGCGTTGCCCACCCTGCTTAGAGAACACTGAAATACCTTAAGTAAGGCAAAGTAATATTTAAAGGTACAATTAATTGTTATAGTTTGACTTTAATGGACGAAGCAATAATAAAGTTGCCTTTTATACGAGTTGTTGTTTGGGTGCAAATCGGGCTTGTGTTCAATATGTTGATCATGAGCCCTTGTGTGGGGGGCGCGGCCTCCGCTCGAGGAGCGGGCTGACTGTCGCGGCGCTCCGCAGGGCAGCGACACGGCCGTGCTGCACAGCAAGCGCGCGGTGTGCGCGCACCTGCAGCGCATCAAGAGCCGGCGCGCCGACATCCCCAACCCCGAGATCCCCGTGCGCATCGCGCTCGCGCTCGACAAGCTGCCCGACCTCGTCAAAGGTAACTGACAGCAACACCTGCAGCGCATCAAGAGCCGGCGCGCCGACATCCCCAACCCCGAGATCCCCGTGCGCATCGCGCTCGCGCTCGACAAGCTGCCCGACCTCGTCAAAGGTAACTGACAGCAACACCTGCAGCGCATCAAGAGCCGGCGCGCCGACATCCCCAACCCCGAGATCCCCGTGCGCATCGCGCTCGCGCTCGACAAGCTGCCCGACCTCGTCAAAGGTAACTGACAGCAACACCTGCAGCGCATCAAGAGCCGGCGCGCCGACATCCCCAACCCCGAGATCCCCGTGCGCATCGCGCTCGCGCTCGACAAGCTGCCCGACCTCGTCAAAGGTAACTGACAGCAACACCTGCAGCGCATCAAGAGCCGGCGCGCCGACATCCCCAACCCCGAGATCCCCGTGCGCATCGCGCTCGCGCTCGACAAGCTGCCCGACCTCGTCAAAGGTAACTGACAGCAACACCTGCAGCGCATCAAGAGCCGGCGCGCCGACATCCCCAACCCCGAGATCCCCGTGCGCATCGCGCTCGCGCTCGACAAGCTGCCCGACCTCGTCAAAGGTAACTGACAGCAACACCTGCAGCGCATCAAGAGCCGGCGCGCCGACATCCCCAACCCCGAGATCCCCGTGCGCATCGCGCTCGCGCTCGACAAGCTGCCCGACCTCGTCAAAGGTAACTGACAGCAACACCTGCAGCGCATCAAGAGCCGGCGCGCCGACATCCCCAACCCCGAGATCCCCGTGCGCATCGCGCTCGCGCTCGACAAGCTGCCCGACCTCGTCAAAGGTAACTGACAGCAACACCTGCAGCGCATCAAGAGCCGGCGCGCCGACATCCCCAACCCCGAGATCCCCGTGCGCATCGCGCTCGCGCTCGACAAGCTGCCCGACCTCGTCAAAGGTAACTGACAGCAACACCTGCAGCGCATCAAGAGCCGGCGCGCCGACATCCCCAACCCCGAGATCCCCGTGCGCATCGCGCTCGCGCTCGACAAGCTGCCCGACCTCGTCAAAGGTAACTGACAGCAACACCTGCAGCGCATCAAGAGCCGGCGCGCCGACATCCCCAACCCCGAGATCCCCGTGCGCATCGCGCTCGCGCTCGACAAGCTGCCCGACCTCGTCAAAGGTAACTGACAGCAACACCTGCAGCGCATCAAGAGCCGGCGCGCCGACATCCCCAACCCCGAGATCCCCGTGCGCATCGCGCTCGCGCTCGACAAGCTGCCCGACCTCGTCAAAGGTAACTGACAGCAACACCTGCAGCGCATCAAGAGCCGGCGCGCCGACATCCCCAACCCCGAGATCCCCGTGCGCATCGCGCTCGCGCTCGACAAGCTGCCCGACCTCGTCAAAGGTAACTGACAGCAACACCTGCAGCGCATCAAGAGCCGGCGCGCCGACATCCCCAACCCCGAGATCCCCGTGCGCATCGCGCTCGCGCTCGACAAGCTGCCCGACCTCGTCAAAGGTAACTGACAGCAACACCTGCAGCGCATCAAGAGCCGGCGCGCCGACATCCCCAACCCCGAGATCCCCGTGCGCATCGCGCTCGCGCTCGACAAGCTGCCCGACCTCGTCAAAGGTAACTGACAGCAACACCTGCAGCGCATCAAGAGCCGGCGCGCCGACATCCCCAACCCCGAGATCCCCGTGCGCATCGCGCTCGCGCTCGACAAGCTGCCCGACCTCGTCAAAGGTAACTGACAGCAACACCTGCAGCGCATCAAGAGCCGGCGCGCCGACATCCCCAACCCCGAGATCCCCGTGCGCATCGCGCTCGCGCTCGACAAGCTGCCCGACCTCGTCAAAGGTAACTGACAGCAACACCTGCAGCGCATCAAGAGCCGGCGCGCCGACATCCCCAACCCCGAGATCCCCGTGCGCATCGCGCTCGCGCTCGACAAGCTGCCCGACCTCGTCAAAGGTAACTGACAGCAACACCTGCAGCGCATCAAGAGCCGGCGCGCCGACATCCCCAACCCCGAGATCCCCGTGCGCATCGCGCTCGCGCTCGACAAGCTGCCCGACCTCGTCAAAGGTAACTGACAGCAACACCTGCAGCGCATCAAGAGCCGGCGCGCCGACATCCCCAACCCCGAGATCCCCGTGCGCATCGCGCTCGCGCTCGACAAGCTGCCCGACCTCGTCAAAGGTAACTGACAGCAACACCTGCAGCGCATCAAGAGCCGGCGCGCCGACATCCCCAACCCCGAGATCCCCGTGCGCATCGCGCTCGCGCTCGACAAGCTGCCCGACCTCGTCAAAGGTAACTGACAGCAACACCCGCAGCGCATCAAGAGCCGGCGCGCCGACATCCCCAACCCCGAGATCCCCGTGCGCATCGCGCTCGCGCTCGACAAGCTGCCCGACCTCGTCAAAGGTAACTGACAGCAACACCTGCAGCGCATCAAGAGCCGGCGCGCCGACATCCCCAACCCCGAGATCCCCGTGCGCATCGCGCTCGCGCTCGACAAGCTGCCCGACCTCGTCAAAGGTAACTGACAGCAACACCTGCAGCGCATCAAGAGCCGGCGCGCCGACATCCCCAACCCCGAGATCCCCGTGCGCATCGCGCTCGCGCTCGACAAGCTGCCCGACCTCGTCAAAGGTAACTGACAGCAACACCTGCAGCGCATCAAGAGCCGGCGCGCCGACATCCCCAACCCCGAGATCCCCGTGCGCATCGCGCTCGCGCTCGACAAGCTGCCCGACCTCGTCAAAGGTAACTGACAGCAACACCTGCAGCGCATCAAGAGCCGGCGCGCCGACATCCCCAACCCCGAGATCCCCGTGCGCATCGCGCTCGCGCTCGACAAGCTGCCCGACCTCGTCAAAGGTAACTGACAGCAACACCTGCAGCGCATCAAGAGCCGGCGCGCCGACATCCCCAACCCCGAGATCCCCGTGCGCATCGCGCTCGCGCTCGACAAGCTGCCCGACCTCGTCAAAGGTAACTGACAGCAACACCTGCAGCGCATCAAGAGCCGGCGCGCCGACATCCCCAACCCCGAGATCCCCGTGCGCATCGCGCTCGCGCTCGACAAGCTGCCCGACCTCGTCAAAGGTAACTGACAGCAACACCTGCAGCGCATCAAGAGCCGGCGCGCCGACATCCCCAACCCCGAGATCCCCGTGCGCATCGCGCTCGCGCTCGACAAGCTGCCCGACCTCGTCAAAGGTAACTGACAGCAACACCTGCAGCGCATCAAGAGCCGGCGCGCCGACATCCCCAACCCCGAGATCCCCGTGCGCATCGCGCTCGCGCTCGACAAGCTGCCCGACCTCGTCAAAGGTAACTGACAGCAACACCTGCAGCGCATCAAGAGCCGGCGCGCCGACATCCCCAACCCCGAGATCCCCGTGCGCATCGCGCTCGCGCTCGACAAGCTGCCCGACCTCGTCAAAGGTAACTGACAGCAACACCTGCAGCGCATCAAGAGCCGGCGCGCCGACATCCCCAACCCCGAGATCCCCGTGCGCATCGCGCTCGCGCTCGACAAGCTGCCCGACCTCGTCAAAGGTAACTGACAGCAACACCTGCAGCGCATCAAGAGCCGGCGCGCCGACATCCCCAACCCCGAGATCCCCGTGCGCATCGCGCTCGCGCTCGACAAGCTGCCCGACCTCGTCAAAGGTAACTGACAGCAACACCTGCAGCGCATCAAGAGCCGGCGCGCCGACATCCCCAACCCCGAGATCCCCGTGCGCATCGCGCTCGCGCTCGACAAGCTGCCCGACCTCGTCAAAGGTAACTGACAGCAACACCTGCAGCGCATCAAGAGCCGGCGCGCCGACATCCCCAACCCCGAGATCCCCGTGCGCATCGCGCTCGCGCTCGACAAGCTGCCCGACCTCGTCAAAGGTAAC
>OX438780.1:19038649-19092420 GCA_949316455.1 Acleris holmiana
CCGCTAGTAAATCATGTAAACAAGAAATAAACGTTGACATATCTGTTTTTACTTCACGGAATTTTGCCAAAAATAATGAGTACGTTATTTCTAGCGGTTTTTACCCGACTTCGAGTAACTAAAAGAAGGTATTATCGTATGTAACGTTATCAACAATCGGTCAGCCCACTAGGATTTCAATTTGATACATTATATTAACCTGTCACATTTCATGCATCATTTCGAGAATGGAGCTGCTGGTATCGTATGCATGAGTGTAGTTACCTCTGAGCGCGAGCAGCGCGGGCGGCGCAAAGTGCTGCAGCATCTGCTGGTGGTGCGGCGAGTAGCGCGCGGGGGCGCCGCCCCCCGAGGGGGGCGCGGGGGACAGGCTCGCCAGCGTCGCCATCGGGGGAACACTCTGCAACGAGACAAACGTCAATTAGCGAGAGCAGTAAGACCACGTATCGGACAATGTACGAGTATGAGGAGGTACTCACACAGTCGGCGCGCGCGAGCAGGGCGGAGGACAGCGGCGCGGGCGGCGCGCTGCAACAAAGGACACAGTCAGTACACAACTCGCACCAACACGGAGGATGGTTATAATTTATCTGAACTAAATACTCCAGTAAGAACAAAAACAGGCTTACATTATATTTAACTTTGTGCTTAGCTTTAGTTAGCAGTGAATGTTAAATAAACAAATAACCAATGTCAGGTAATACTGATCTTGTAACAAAAACTTATTTAAGAAGCTTTTACGTTGGAACCCAACCACATGCTACTGACTTACGACATTAAAATGAAATTGTCATATCCGAAACTGTAGAAATACCGTTCAATTTCAGAATAATACCAGATTTGACAGTAAGTATCGGGACAAATGAATCCTTAAGTTGCTGATAGGCTTGAACATTCGCTAGAATGCTCGTGAAAATGAGCGTTCTGAATGGGGGTTCGAAATGAAAAGCCCATCGGAACGCTTATCTCTGCGAGCGTTCTAACGAATGTGCTCAAGTACCACAAGGACACAAGAAATTAAAAACACAGTGCTTGTACAGTCACGAACATTAATTTAGGACCCATCTTAGGTCCAAAGTCAATCTGTCATTCTACAGCAATAAGGTTGAGTTTGCTGAAAGTTAAAATTACTTTGATTCTCTAATGACATTGACGACGTCAAGCAACTTTTTTGAAGTGGGTCCTATAATAACGTTCGCGACTGTGCACAAGTAGTATCCATGTTGGTATTGGTATATAAAAATTATGATAACCTACCTATGAGCTGACCTAAATAGCCTTAATATTACTTAAAGAACATAAAAATCTACAATAATTAAAAGTCAAAATCTTCAGAGGTTTCAAATTTAACCAAAGCCCACAAAATCAATAATTCCACATGTCCTTTGAAACAGCTGATCCATGTTGACACTTAACCGAGCACTTATAACTAGGAACGCCGCACAATATTGGTACGGACCCAGCGATGACGAATCCAGAGAGGCAGATGATCATGGCGGCTCCGCTCTCGGAGCTGGATGTGAGGCACTCAGAGTTAGATAGATATGTATTGTTAGAGCAGAGACCGGGCGTGCACAGACGGAGGCGCGGGAGAGCACTGGGCGCGAGGGTGCTCCGCGCGGGGTTATATGCCGCGCGGCGGGGGTGTGGGGGGGCACGTGGCGCACCTGCCACCTGCCGCATGCGCAGGACCCTGGGCTGGGTAGCGCTTCCTTGGGGCGAGCTGGAGACGTGCTCGTGATTTTAACAGGGTTGGGAAAGATGTGATAATTATTTTAATTGAGATCAAATTTCGGGCACACTACAACCTACCATCTAGCTACACGGGAAACATTAAACACTCGCTTTACTAGTAAGGAACAATCCATATAAGTTTTTACCAGAGTTACTTTAAGGTGTTTAAAGGAAGTGAAACAAATGAAACCACATGGTTTTTCTGACAGCCCATCAAACTATAATGTCAAAGTCCGACGTGAACTTAGCCTTGGTCTGATTTGTTTATTTGTTTGACCTCAACAAGTACAGTACAATGGCTCGCGCCGGCCGCCCGCTCCTCGGGCGGACAGTCACTGAGCGGGAGCATCGACGACGGCGACGCGTTGTTGGTCAACACGTTAGCGTTTCATTCCGCGAACTTATAAGTTCGGGGCATCGTCATCGGGTCTAACTCAGGAGTCTTTTTTAAAAATCTAGGTCACTTTACTTATTTCCATTTCTTTCTTCAGATTGTGTCAAATGACGTGTCGAAGACATCTGGCATCCAAAGATTTGAATTATATGCTTCGTAGAGACCAACCTGGACCACAGTTCAACAGCTTCAAGAATTCAACATTGATTCTGAATGATTCTCGAAGCGCTTCCACCGCGCTAGGGCCGCGCCAGATGATACATCGTCGTAACGAACCTTCGATTCAAAAGCGATTCTGGAGAGTGACAGATAAAAATAGTAGTCAGCTGCTCGCCGGCGCGCCGCGTCTCCGACCTTGCGGCGAGCGCCGACGGCTCGCTTCCCGAGGCGCGCCCAGGTGTCTGCGCAAAAACCCGTCCGCCCGCGCCCGCGCCCGCGCCCGCGCCCGCGCCTCATAATTGACTAAAGAGTTTTTTGCCGCGACAGGCTGATTCTTTTCGAACGAAACTTAATAAAGGATTTTTATTTCTATTAAAGATTCAAATCCACGAATCGGTCGATATACACCTTTAAGTTACGAGGGTATGTGGGCAGTGCGTTGTTCTTTCATAAAAACGTTTAATAAATACTCCGTAGATTTTTGCAATAAAGCGCAGATGTCTATAAATGCGATAGCATGTTATGTATATGTATGCATTTGTCCGAAATTCAGTAATTACAGTAAGTACAGTACAAAATACTTGATTGAACACCACATACACATACATCAAGAAACGGATAAATATACAAAATATATAAATATACAAAAATAAACATTACATGGCAAGTAAACAGTCTTATCGCTAAATAGCGATTTCAACCGGACAACCTTACAAAGAAGAGATGGTTCAAAATACACAATAGAAATTAGCAGGCGGAATTTAAAATAAATATGTATATACACTCGTATTTATATTTACCTATTACAATTTATATTTATAACTAGATATGAATACCTAAATGTTTAACATTATTTTTTTTATTTGTATCAAATTTCATTTTTTATTGTTGTTTTTGCCTGAAGCCTTGTTCGTAGTAACCCTGCCTACGAAGTTAGGGGCCACGGGTTCGATTCCCGGTATGGGCATATATTTGTGTGATGAGCGCGAGTATTTGTTTCAGAGTCATAAGTTTTGTATGTAGCTATTATATCTGTATTTTCTCTATATAGGTAAGTTTATAGTTGTCTGTCAAGTACCCACAGTACAATCATAGAGCTTAGTTTTTAGAGTTCCGTAGTCAAACTTCAGAAGTCCGTCCGTCCGTCCGTCCGGCCGCAGCCTAGTGCAAAGACTATTAATACTAGAAAGCTGCAATTTGGCATGAATATGCATATTAGTAACGCCAACAAAGTGGTACAATAAAAAGTAAAAAATAACTAAGACTATAGGACTAAGATGGAATGCCTCTATGCCAGTAATTTCACCGGTTGTCTTATACCCACACCGGAACACAACAATGCGAACACTGTTGCTTGGCGGTTGGTTAATGGATCAGTTGGTGGTAGCGATCCGGACGGACCCTGCACAGGGTCCTATCCATGTTTAGGTCCTCTAATATTTATTTACTTTATTTTTTAGGTGTCTCTTTATTTAAGTTTAAGAATGTACCTAATACAGGACAATTGCTTCCGGTAACCTTCGGGGAGGGAAGATGGCCGATTGAAAAATGTCTGGCTTTTGCTTTTGATTTATTCTGTTTACTGCTTTACTCTACTCACTTGACATTGGCGAAATCACTGCGTGTGCCGCGGCCCGCGGTGGACCGCCATTAATATAAAAGAAGAAGAAGAAGAAAGTAAATCATGAACGCGACATTAGTTAGTTAGATAGTTCACCTCCGCGCCCGCGTCGAGCCGTCAGCGGCGGCGCGAGGTTTACGAGCACCGGCCTCCGTCCCGCGACAAACTCGTATCATGCAATTGCGTTATTTGCATTCCCGATGAAGGCCCGCATTGTCGAGGCTTCCTTATCTACCGAGAAATCCAGATACCGGTCGACTGATTCCAGTGGCGATCAGTTGAAAACAAACGGAAATTTACCAGAAAATAAAATGTGTGAATAATTTAATCTTTTCAAATTATTGAGAACCTGATAGATATTTACTGAAGATATCGGTGTGTCGGCGTCGGGTCTCATTTAAAATCCGCTCTCGTAACTGTAATATGCAATTTCCCTATGTGTTTATTCCTTATTTTCGACGTATCACACATGGTGGAAGACTTATTGTTCACGAGATGGTGAGCCAAGTAGCGGCCACGTCTCTTCAGCATGGTTGGCGTGCATTCAGGCCAGAAGGTAAGCAAACAAAGTTGCGTCCATTAGCTGCTCGCAACAAGCTCACTGCCGATAACGCTATATCGAGTCCACCCTGTACGTAAACCTAGGGGTGCGGCACCGAACCGGCTACGGGGCGGGTGTCCCGAGGAGGCGAGAGCTGCGAGGCTGATCTGCCGTCCAAGAGCAAAAGGTTGTATTCAGTATTAAGCCCATAAGCGCATATTGGGTTTTTACTCCGAGCGGCAGTAATGGCAGCGGCAGATGCGCGCGCGCAGGTGCGCATTCCCGCGCGCAGCTGCCGCGCATTCTTATCTCGTAAGGCTTCTCGCCGCGGCGCCGCCCGGCGACTTACGCAAATACTTTCCTATAACCAACACTTCTTTTTTTCACGCGAAAATAGATACCGAATTAGTTCATCTAAATGTACACGCAAAATTTTGCCCGACTGTTATGTAAACGTAATGCTGTTGTTTTTAGCAAGCAAAGTGCAACATACATACATAACATCACGCCTTCATTCCCAGAGTGGGGTAGACAGAGCTACAGAAATACCATCAAATCTAAAAATACTTGTTTATTATTCTATAAACACATTTAGCACAAGTAGGCTAAGACGTTTACCAGTGTATTAGTGACAGGTTGCAAGCCCATCGCCTAACAGTACTACAAATTCTTATTCCCTTAGTCGCCTCTTACGACATCCACGGGAATAAATGGTGTGGCACTATTCTAACCCGGCAACCACACATCAAACTGCAACTTAACAAAGTATTGTTTTTATAGCATTATACGAACTGGATTTACTTACGCAAAGCTAAATCTCGATGCAAAACGAGTTTAACGCTACAATCTTAATACGAGCGTTTTGATCACGGGACCGTGTAAAGGCTTTTATTTTGAATCGCATCATATAATTAAAGGCAAGGACAATACGAGCGGCGGCGAGGAGTCCGGAACCAAGCGCGGCCACCACTCGGCCGCTCGCCGGCGACGACCGCGACCTCACGACCACGCGCGGCGACTCCGGCAATACTTTGCTAATTAAAGTCGGTTTCTAGAGCGCGGCGCCGGGTCTGTCGCAGAGTGTTTGTTGTTGTCTGTTGAGATTGAGAGTGAGCCGCAGCGGAGCCTGGTTTCTTCCAGAACGGTCGACTACATCTGCAGCCTCGAACAATAGCGGGCAATAGCATTATCTCCGCACCAACAAAGTATTACAATGCTTACGGCCAAATGTTTATTTGTTTGTTCGAGTGTTTATTTTTATCAGGGTTCAAGACTACAATCAACCGCAAACCACCTCTATGCTAGTAATTTCACCGGTTATAGGAATTAAAAAAAAAACTAAATGACAAAAAAGATTAAATTACACCGTAATTCTATTAGTTTATTTTTCTAAAATGAGTTCATATTTGGTGAGATATAGAGTTTAGGGCCTGGTTGACTACGAACTGTACGAACCCTCTCTATGTTCCAACCGAGTGAGTAACCAATCTGCCGCGAGTGTAGGGGTCAAGGTCTGTCGGTTCTGTGATGTATTTCTTGTTGTGCACGGTACGGAACCCCACGTGACTCGACACGTACTCCCTAGAGGTGTATCCCCGTATCGTTGGGCGAAAATACTTGGCCGGTATTGCAGTTCTTGAAATCTGTTTTGAATGGCGCGGACAAAAAGGAAGCGAATAGAGCAATACATTTCAATTCCCGTCGATAAATATTTTTGAGTAAACTGGAGAATTGCCGGGTCTTGTTTATTGCCTACAGTTTACCTGTGACATTGTCGTCCTCCGTGCAACTACAAGTATTCCAAGAAGTCTACTGCACGAGTGCTAGGTTTGAAAATAGCTCGGCCCAGAGCGGTAATTAAATCATAAACAAATATACAAAAGCTTGTAAAAGTGTCAGAACCTTCAATTTGGCGCGCGTTACTAACAAGTAAAGATAAACAACCAAGAGTCGTCCCGCTGTGTAAGAATGAGAATGTACCGTACAATACAGGTAAGGTATTCGCAAGCAACAGATACAGTTGCATATCCACCCGACTGCGGCTATTAAGGCGGCAGATTGCGCGCGCACCTGGCGCGAGTGGCGTCCCGGCCGCGGCGGCGGCGCTCGCGCATCTGCCGCGCCGAGCGACAAAACACCACTCACAATATTAAAGTGGTATCTTATCCCAAAACGATTAAACGCCTATTCTGCATTACACGACGACCCAAATAATAAATAAATAATTACAATTAGACTAATCGTAGGATATTCAACGATCTTATAATAAGCACCCGCCGCGCCGTTATTTATGCACGATTTTGACCTTACTATTATTAATATTATTATGAATGCGAAAGTGTGTTTATTTGTTTAATCGCTCCGTCTCCGCGCGTTGCCGATGCCTTAACCATGTTATGTGAAATTTGGAACTCCTAGATACTTCATAGCCGTAGAGATGGATAGATATCTACACTGAACATGGTCCGACATGCTCTTGCCCGGTTTTTAGGGTTCCGTAACCAAATGGCAAAAAACGGAACCCTTATAGATTCGTCATGTCTGTCTGTCTGTCCGTCCGTATGTCAGTCACTTTTTTCCGAAACTATAAGAACTACACTGTTGAAACTTGGTAAGTAGATGTATTCTGTGAACCGCATTAAGATTTTCACACAAAAATAGAAAAAAAAACATAAATTTTGGGGGTTCCCCATACTTAGAACTGAAACTCAATAAAAAAAAATCATCAAACCCATACGTGTGGGGTATCTATGGATAGGCCTTCAAAAATGATATTGAGGTTACTAACATTTTTTTTTTCTAAACTGAACAGTTTGCGCGAGAGACACTTCCAAAGTGTTGAAATGTGTCCCCCCTGTAACTTCTAAAATAAGAGAAATATAGAACTAAAAAAAAATATGATGTACATTATCATGCAAACTTCCACCGAAATGGTTTGAACGAGATCTAGTAAGTAGTTTTTTTTAATACGTCATAAAAACATTGATCAAAGCTACAACGAACTTTTATATTATGTTACTTGCTGCTACGGAACCCTTCATGGGCAAGTCCGACTCGCACTTGGCCGCTTTTTATTTATGTTTATCGTTTACAAAAAATATTTTTTTTACGAATTTTGGTGAATGTCCGAAACACGCTGTATTTTTTTCCCCTATTTTGAGTTAATATCGAAAAATCACCCTAATTTTCAATCGAAAAATTTCACGTCAAAATAACTGCTTTTTTTAAGTCGACGTGCTTTTCGTTTTTGAAATCTCTACTTTCTGATGGTGTAAAAAAAATATTACTATGGTAAATGTTCTCAGAAAATGCAAAACACATGCGCATTGCGGCATAGACGGCCGTATCCTTTTTTACGTTACCTTGGAAGTTTGATTTATTCACAGCTTCAAGGGACTGCGACTGTAGACCGGAGTATATGGTTTTAATTTCAACTCTATACCTAAACGCGATCCCGAGAGAAAGGGACAGAGACGGACAGACAACAAAGTGATCCTATAAGGGTTCCGTTTTTTCCTCTTGAGGTACCGACCCCGAAACATGAAGGATTTTTTCTAATAAGGTATCCAAGTACCCAGAAATAGACGATTAACCCAGTTGTCGGGTGGGTGGTCGTCCCGCCGCGGCGAGTCGGTGCGGGGACTCTTTTCTTGAAACAAAAAGAACCTGCCTAATTGAGCTCTCCGGCGGCGGCGGCGCGCGCGCCTCCGCGCACTGCGACAACGCGCCCGCGCCGCACCTGACTATCTAATCTACTCAATACTAATGGATTTCTTAGAATAGCTATTTCGATAGAAACTATATGCACAAAAAATTGCTTTAATGATAATTCTTTCGCGTAAGAAAGCTAAAACTTGTTTTTAGTTATGTTAAGCCTTCCCTCGGGGAGGGTAAAAAACTTAGTAAAACAGGGACCATATCTTTAGATTATGATAATGATATTACACATAAGTTGTACAGGCCAACGTACATTCTTAACCAGGATAATGATTAATGAAGTATAACGCAACGCACTCAGCTCACTTCGGTTGTTTCAATGAGCATCATCGCAGCACAATCAATTGTTATCGATTCTATAAACTATCGTCATTATCATCTACGTAGTGTAGGTTACGCCTACAAAGCGCATTGTATTTTATTCCTTGATGCTGTATTTTTCCGTAAAAATTAGTTTTGAAAACCATTCTAGACCTCGCACAGAAAAATGATTATGTCCACGAAATATAAGCCGACAAGACAACGTTCGGGTCGGTTCAGCCAACTTATTTTCGCCTAAAAGTTTTTCTGACCGGCTTAATCCCATTCCGCTGCGATAGATGTGTGGAAGCCGTTACGCTGCCACGCGAGCACGCGCCACAGCGTGCACAAGCGCGCAGGTAGCGGCACGCGGCGCGGTGCGGCGCGCGCGTGCGACTGCACTTGCCAATGTTGAATTTGACATGGTGTAATACCGACCATATTTGAGATTTATTTATTTATTTGGCACACCAACAAAGTACAAGGCTATAATTCTGGAACTTAATGAATAGGGATCACATCTAACCTGTACGGCCTGTACCTCAACTAGAGGCGTGAAACAACATTCATAATAAAAAAAAACCCCGACTCAAAAAGGTCTGTAAACCTCCAAAAAGTAAAAAATAATAAGTATTGGCCCTATAAGTTGTAGTTATTAATATTTTGATCCGAGCATTGATTGATTGCTTGATAAGTAGGCAGTTAACTGAACACTGGCACGTCGGGAACCGCTTAGTAGCTGGGATAATTTATGTTATTTAATTTACTTAGCGGTCCCCCGACGTATCAGTTCAGTTAGTGTCAGTGTTCAGTTAACTACCTACTTATCAAACAATCAAGAGATAGCTTTTTAAGAGATATCAGCTCTAAAAGAAGGTACCATATGTACCATATTTTAAAGCAAATAAATGAATTTGAATTTGAACATTTAATTCGCATTGCTGTGCTCAGAAGTCTCAGGACATTGTACTACAACCTCGCTCCTACGAGATTCCTCCCTTATTTGGCTTTAATGGTTTAAATAGTATAAATAGTTTAATTAGATTAGTTTTTTACCAGATTAAAACCTAAATAACGCTTAAAGTAATGAACACACTGAAAAGTTAAATCCATATTTGGGATTGGTATAGACGGGGCTTTCATATCCCTTAATATTTACGTCAAGTTCTGGAACATCCTGTGTAACAAGTAAAAGTATTGAAAGTTAACCCCTCCGGTGTCCTACGCACAACATGTATGAATAGATTTTTTGACATAACGTGACTTATTCATTTGAAAGTGTAGTTTTGATGAACAAAAACTGTGACGCATCGCTGCACGGGACAAAACGTTGCACATACAACGAAAATATTGCATAAGATAAAATTGGAAATGACATAGGAGTTATCTAAACGTTGACAATACGGAAACACGTCAAAGACGATATCGTTATTACCGTGTAGAATCCCAGCCCAGAGCTGGTTAGTAGCTTCGACGATTTGTTCGATGAAAATGGTCGAGGAAGACAGGCACTTTCTTATAAATCCTTATAATACACGAATTGAAACCAATTCGTGTATTTCGTGTAGTTCGTCGAAAGAAGAACCCCTAAAGGCAGAGTCTTAGAGCAAAGCGCCGGCGTGCGGGCGCACCTGGCGCTCCCCCCCCCCCCACCTGCGGCGCGAGGTTTCTGTCACTCCCGGTAGATCCCGCTTCCTGCGCTTTGTCCCACTTATTCTTGGGGTCTGGGTTCAATGGGAGAAATCGTTTACACGCGTTGCTACGACCGGAACTAGGTTCTCGGGGGCGGTGACTACGCTGTTATAGTTTTTTTGGGTGCGTAAGTGTGTACGCTGTGATATGTGTATATACGCTGCGAACAATCACTGTTATTAATAGTTAAGATGTGAAAGACATTAGCGTCTAGGGATCCTAGGAAAATTATTGGTAAATGCGTATGGTTCAGCACAACTTTTCGCGATACAAATATATAATTAGTTCATGGTCTTAGGTAGGGAGGTCCTTATTAGTTCCGTGATATTTATCAATTCTACGCTCACTACAGTGTTTCAACCCATCTAGTTGCATTCCAGTAATCCTCGTCACATCCCATGATGGCGTGGATGTATGTAGATATTGACGGATGATGAGGCGAGTGTACGAGGGGCACACTGAAATGATCGGGAATAGAATATTTCGGATTGAGTTACAATAAAACCTTTCTTAGAATTTGAATTCTGGCCTCTTAGAATCTTAATAACATTCATACAATTAAAAAAAAAAAATTAAGTTGTTTTAAAGTTAACACGTTGTTTACAGTAATGGAGCTCACGCGTGAACATTTCCGTGCCATAATTTATCACAATTTTCGTCGCGACTTATCTCAAGATAAATGTCTCAGCGAGCTTGTTTTGATTTATGATGTTGAAGCACCGAATCAAACGACAATGTGCCGCTGGTATGCCGAGTTCCGACGCAGTCCTGTGTCGCTCAGCACTGTTCCTTCTGCAGGGCGACCAAGAACAGCGGTCACGCCTGAAAACATCGCAGCTGTGCGAACTATTATATTAGATGACCGTCATGTGACAGTCGAGCAGAATCGGGCTGTTATCAGTATCGGAATGACTGCAATTCAGTGGAAATTACATAATGAGCTGTGTGTAAGAAAGCTAGTTTCTCGCTGGGTTCCCCACAATTCGTCCGAAGAGCAAAAGGCGGCTCGTGTTGATTGGTGCCGAAATACTCTGCAACGCTTCAACGGAGCGAAGTCACATATCGTATATAATATCGTCTCAGGTGACGATCATGGATTTATTCATACGAACCTGAAAGAAAACATCAGTCAGCAGTTTGGGTCTTCGAAGACGAGGTCAAACAACGAAAGTGGTTCGCTCCCGCAGCGTGTCAAAGAAAATGGTCGCTACGTTTGTCTCGAAAAAGGGGCATGTGGCTACAATTCCTTTACAGGAACGCAGAACGGTTACCGCTGAGTGGTATATCAAGGTTTGTTTGCCAGAAATGATAGCCGAACTCCGAAAAAATAATCCGAAACGTCGCATAATCTTACATCACAATAATGCGACCTCGGACCTCCCATAGGGCTCGCGAGACAAATGTTTTTTTGAAGTAAGAAAACGTTGAGCTGATGAGCCATCCTCTATACAGTCCTAACCTGAGCCCAAACGATTTCTTTACATTCCCTAGAATGAAAGACTTATTACGCGGTCAACGGTTTGAAAACCCCGAAGCAGTTGTGGAAGTGTACAAGTCAGCTATTTTGTCAACATCAACCTCAGACTGGAATTCCTGTTTTAATGATTGGTTTGCATGAATGGAAAAGTGCATTAAATGGAACAGAGAATACTTCGAAAAACAATAAAATACAATTTAGGTATTCCGTGCATGTGGTTTCTGTTATTCCCGATCATTTGAGTGCGCCCCTCGTACGTAGAGGCGCTGCGGCCGTGCGAGCACTGACCCGAGTCCGTTGAGCGCGGGCGGCTGCGCGTCGGCGGGCGGCGGCGCGTCGAAGATGAGGTCGGCGTGCTCGAGCATGGTCTCGACGAGCACGTTGTAGAACTTGAGGTCGAGGATGGCGGCCACGGACTCGCGCGGCGCGCGCAGCAGCGTGGGCCCGAAGCAGACGGCGAGGTTGGAGGGCGTCATGAGGTTGGCGTCGCTGCGCGCGGCCACGCGGCGCAGGTGGCGCAGCACGAGCCGCAGCATGGCCGCGTTGCGCGCCGGCAGCGCCTGCAGCAGCGCCGCCACGCGCGCCGCGCGCTCGCCGCGGCTCTCGCACTCTGCGCGCGCACACACATACACTCACACTCACACTCACACCACCATACAGCGTGTTAGGTAATGAGTGGATAATCCTTGAACTACGGATAGAGGGCACTTAGGACGTTATGAAAAAGCTAAAATAGGTCTAGTAAAAGTCGCACGGTTTTCGAGATATTGGTCATTTTAATCGGATTTTTCATAATTTTTCCTTATGTCCGTGTTACGAAAAACCCCTAAGTTAGTAGTAAGTACTACGTGAAAAACAAACGCGGGATTTCTTAGTATGGAAAAAGTAACTTAGTGAGTTTACTCAAAAAGTTGTCATGAAAAAAACTTGGCATGTAGCTTTAAAAACTTCCTTAGTTCATAGTGATTCTAACCATACAAGAAAAAAGTGAAAAAAATATGAATTAATACATGAAATTAAGGGTTTTTCGTAACATGGACATAAGGAAAAATGACAAAAAATCCGATTAAAAGTCCAAATATCTCGAAAACCGTGCGACTTTTACTAGACCTATTTTAGCTTTTTCATACCGTCCTAAGTGCCCTCTATCCATAGTTCAAGGATTATCACTCATTACCTAACACCCTGTATAATAATCCTATCCTTAACAAAAACAATTGTTTCTTCGACATTTAGTTCACCAACGCCCTCCTATTATTTTATAGTCATCTCAAATCAATATAAATCCCAAACTCTTCCAATATCGCGATTCGATTTCGCTTTGCCATAACAGAAAAAGTCGAGAAAAATGCATGCGGGGTCCACGCTACACTATGATATTCAAGATAATATAAATAATAATACGAATTTAAACTAAATTTGAAAAATTTTATCTTTTTGTATGATCGAGAAAGTCTAAGAGAGAAGCCTATATTTACAATATATAAATGTAAACGAAATATTACGTAACACCCAGAATCTTATTACACCCAAATTTCTTATCTGGAACCTTTGGTAGAGATCATAAAATATTACAATCATACTCATAATTATCACGTCGTGCTCTCGCCTAGAGAACAAGATGCGACATCTACGCGAGTGATGCGTGAGACAATTTTAATGATGAATAAGAAGCGAAGGAGTCCACATACGCTCATACAGCACCGCACTCATTTTGTGACCAAATAATTTGAGTACTGATTAATTTATAAAATGATTTAATGTTCAACATTAGTATTATCTGTGCATAGGAGAATTAGACACGAGTTCTGAAAAATGTAACTCATGACGTTCATGTACAGTGAGAAAATAAAAGGCCGTAAGTAAGATCCCTGGGGCATGATCAAAGGAATAGCGTTTTTTCTAAGGTGGATTCCTTCAATAAGACTGCTTAGGTTCCGTTTTGTAAATAAGATTCAATTCATTTAAAGAAATCATCGTTAAAGCCGACCCTCTCAACATAGCTCACAAAATGTTATGATAAGAAAAGTCATGTTACTAAGTAAAATTTGACAAGCAAAAAACTGTTCAATTTGAAAGTAAAAAAAGCCGTTTGACATAATAGTACATTTGATTGCAAGTGCGGAAAGTATGTCATTCTACACGAGTCCTTAACCCCGAGCTGCAAGCGAGGAACAAGACTCGGAACGCACGTTCATCAAACGATGATTTTTAATACATTTGCGAAAAAATGACAATGAAACAAAAATAGAAAATAAATTATGAACAAAATTAATTAATTCTTAATTTGATAAAAAAATACAGAGCCATTTATATTTGAACCATTAAGTGTAAAAAAATGGGAAAGTAAAAGACACTAGCGCGAAAAAAACAACTTTCCGCAAAATATACGAGTATATCTACAGAAAGTACCTTTTATAAAAAATCTGACCTAAAAATAGGTTTGGAGTCCACCACATCACATATTATTTTTACTAATTAATTAATGCATTGCCAGTGTGTATGGATCAGTTAGGATAATCACTTGTTAGTACACTTGGGAGCAAACAAATCGAGCCACTAAGCACTGAATTTCCATAGAAACTGGCTCGATTTCTTTGCTCCCGAGTATAGTATGAGGTCCCTACGTCATACCTTCCTCCATACTTCCCCATCACCTGGAGTATTGATTCAGTATAGAAGTCAATAGGTATAAATGTACTCGTAGGTAGGGTACCACACGGGTTGGTGTATGAGCATGGTTTAGTGATTAACTGATTAATCATGGTGGTAATGGGTCAGCATGAGTAGTACGTACTGGCGGCGGCGATGAGGCGCGCGTGCGCGGCGTGCGTGGCGAGCGGCTCGGGCAGCGCGCGCAGGAAGGCCTTGAGCGCGGAGGTGAGCGTGCGCGAGTCCCACTCGAGCGGGTCGGACAGGTTGGGCGGCACGCGCGTGCGCGCGCACGCCACCAGCCGCGCCACCTTGGACGCCACGCCCGCCACGCTGCGCGGACAATGCGCGTCACGGCCGGGCCCGCACGAGCTGCGGCCGCATGCGACTACTTCTATTGCGAATGGGTTGGACGTCAAGCGGACCATATGCCATCAAAGCTCTATTAGGTCCACTTAATAAGGAAGTCCCGTCACATTGCGACCGCAGTTCGTGGGCCGCTCTGTGCGACAGTCGCAACATGAATGGCCTCTATTAAAGTTCTGAAGAATAAAAACAGAACAACGGCAAAAATAATAATGTTGACATTTAGTAGATCCTAACCCTGCCCCTGGTTTTCCCCCCGCACCGACCGCTAGAGCCCTGTCCCTGTCCCCTCTACCCCCGCAGGGCCCGGTAGAGCCAAGTCCCCGCTATCCCTGCACTAACTGGTAGAGCCATGTCCCCGCTATGCCCGCACTAACTGGTAGAGCCCTATTCCCGGTATCCACGCACTAACTGGTAGAGCCACGTCCCCACTATGCCCGCACTAACTGGTAGAGCTCTGACCAGTAGAGCGATGCCCCAACTACACTGCACTAACTGTTAAAGCCCTGTCCTCGCTATCCCCGCACTAACTGGTAGAGCCCTATTCCCGTTATCCACGCACTAACTGGTAGAGCCATGTCCCCGCTATGCCCGCACTAACTGGTAGAGCCCTATTCCCGGTATCCACGCACTAACTGGTAGAGCCACGTCCCCGCTATGCCCGCACTAACTGGTAGAGCTCTGACCGGTAGAGCGATGCCTCAACTACACTGCACTAACTGTTAAAGCCCTGTCCTCGCTATCCCCGCTATAACTGGTAGAGCCCGGTTACCACTATCCCCGCACTAACTGGTAGAGCTCTGTCCCCCTTATCCCCGCACTAACTGATAGGGCCCTTTCCCGCTATCCCCTCACTAACTGGTAGGGCCCTGTCCTCGCTATCCTCACACTAACTGGTAGAGCCTTATCCTCACTTTCCTTGCAATGATCGGCAGAGCCTTGTCCCCGCTACTCCGCACTGACCGGTAGAGCCCTGTCCCCGCTATGCCCCGCACTGACCGGCAGAGCCTTGTCCTTGCTATCCCGCACTGACCGGTAGAACTGTGTCCCCGCTATCCCGCACTGACCGGTAGAGCTGTGTCCCCGCTACCCCGCACTGACCGGTAGAGCCCTGTCCCCGCTATGCCCCGCACTGACCGGCAGAGCAATGTCCTTGCTATCCCGCACTGACCGGTAGAGCTGTGTCCCCGCTACCCCGCACTGACTGGTAGAGCTTTGTCCCCGCTACCCCGCACTGACCGGTAGAACTGTGTCCCCGCTACCCCGCACTGACCGGCAGAGCTGTGTCCCCGCTACCCCGCACTGACCGGTAGAACTGTGTCCCCGCTACCCCGCACTGACCGGCAGAGCTGTGTCCCCGCTACCCCGCACTGACCGGTAGAACTGTGTCCCCGCTACCCCGCACTGACCGGCAGAGCTGTGTCCCCGCTACCCCGCACTGACCGGTAGAGCTGTGTCCCCGCTACCCCGCACTGACCGGCAGAGCTGTGACCCCGCTACCCCGCACTGACCGGTAGAGCCCCTGCTCCTCGAGGCCGCGCTCCTCGAGCTCGTGAATGATGCTGCGCACGAAAGCGAACCCGGCGTCGTCGAGCGCGCCGGCCGCCTCGCCCGCGCCGCCGCCGCCCGCCGGCGCCGCCAGGGACCCGTCGGCCTAGCGACAGCACCGAGCATCATTAGTCTGCTGTACGTACATGAGAACGAGCAGCGTCAGTAAGCGGATGGCGACCTGCGGCGCGAGCGCGCGCAGCCAGGCGGCGCGGTCGCGGTCGGAGAGCGCCTGCAGCGTGAGCGCGGCGCGGTCGCGCTCGGCCGGCAGCGCGTCCCAGCAGAACCGCCGCTCGCTGTCCGCCGCGCGCCGCGCGCCGCACACGCACACGCTCTCCGCCGGCGCCGTCTGGGACAACACAACCACAACATATTTATACATCTATTTATTTATTTATTTTTATGTTAAGGAGAAGGCACACGAGCACTCAGGCCACCTGATGGTAAGTGGAATCTGGGACCCATAGACATTTGAATTCCTAAGACTATAGTCCTAAGACCTCACATGCGTTGCCAACCCTGAGGACTGAGATGGTATGCCTCTGTGCTAAAAATTTAACCGGTTGTCTTATCCCCACACAGGAACAGAACAACACGAACACTGTTGCTCCCAAACAAACAAACACTAACTAAGGAAACAATGGACATAACTGATGTGATCGTGTGGGCTACAAAAGATGCACAGGATCAATTTTACCCCAGTTAAGTTCCGATTTATTTCCATGAAGACACAACATAATATATGATCAAACGAACTTCTTGAAGTGAAGTTCGATCGATATTATATGAGTCGCTTCATTCGAAGATATAATTATTCACAACGTAGTCCCTTGAACCTACTAGGTAGCATTCGCACATTTAAAAAGTATTCTTTTTGACTATTTCCGTTAAAAAGCAATACTTCCGGTGCCAGTAACAACCGGGCACGCGACCATTTTATTCCTCATTCTTTTAGAGTAAGTTAGTAAGTAATATGAGTACCAAAACTTTTATCGGGGATTAGGGTGGGCGGGAAATTATATCTTCGAATGAAGCGACTCATATAATATCGATCGAACTTCACTTCAAGAAGTTCGTTTGATCATATATTATATATTCGTCGCTTCATTCTCGATATAATTATTCACAACGTAGATGTTTGGAGATTAAAGTTTTGGACTATGTAGACGAAATAATACATAGAATCTGATTTAATATTTTATTACAATCATCACTTTGAAACCAAACAAATGCTTCCTTAACAGATGGGTATAATTACTTACTTAATAATTAACAACTTGTATTCTATGAATTATACTATTTTGTCTTACTTGCCAAACAAACAGATCTAGCAAATTCAGTTTGGTCTACAACAGGTCTGTTGTAGAACTTTGCGAAAGTGAGCGACGAGCGCGTCCAGCCAGCGGTCCTGCGGATCACGTCGACGCCGACGCCGGCCGCGCTCGCCGCAGACGTGGCGGCGTGCCGCGCGCTGTGCGCACCGAACACCGTCACGCGCACGGACAATACTTTTTTGATCCATTTACTGAGGGTCTGTGACGTAACTGCTTTATAAGGTCGCTTGGTTGTTAGAAAAAGATTGCTCACTGTACCCCTGATGTCATTGGTCGTTTGTAAGTAATCTTGTAAAGCCGTGGCCGGACAAATCGACGTATCTTCTTTGAAGTAAGGAAGGACTAAGATCGGCTGCTCGCGATTGGGACCTGAAGTTTTAATAATACTCGTGATAACGATGGTTGCCCCGATGTTACTAAAATTTATAGAGTCTATTTTTATGAGTGATAGGGTTTGAACGCGATGGGCCGTACACAGCGCTAGAACATCACTAATTTCTTAGTTAAACCTTCCAGTGGTACGTTTTGATGGGGGAACCATTTTGAAATATAGTTCAGTACGGTTTGTGGGTCCCAAGTGAAATTATACTTCGGCCCGGTGGGTCTGAGTTTGTAAACCCCCTTTAATAGTCGCTTCACAGACTCGTCAGCGCTGATTACATTTTTACCCAATAAAATCGACAGGGCTGAGCGATGACAATTTATAGAACCATAAGAAGCGCCCTTATAAAACTGTTCAGTCAAAAAAGATATGACCGATTCATTAGTACACTGAAAAAGAGGAACATTATTCTCTAAACAATAATTCCACCATAGCTTGAGCGATGAACTGTACTGGTTAATGGTGCTGTTAGCGAGTGACGCTATCATCAAGTCTATCGCGGGGCTCGGCGTGCCCTGCCGCTCGAAAGCCGTCCGCAACATCTCGCGGCACCCAGGGTAAGACGGGTGAACAGAGGATGATAACTCCTGAAAGGAGATCGCAACAGGTTCTTACTGGGTCCCAAATATACTATCTCTGAACAAAGTGTACTCGTCAGCAGTGGGTACCAAGGCTGCGAGGGCCATACTGGGAATACAATAATTCCGGTTGCTTTATCTTCGATGAGTTTCTGTATGCATTTCAGCATTAAAGAAAATGGCGGAAAAGCATAGAAGAAGTATTGTGACCAATTTGTCGTAAACGCATCGATTAATAAAGCATCCGGATCCCTTTTCCAGGATATATAAGAACCACATTTGGCGTTGGCGCGAGATGCGAAAAGATCAAGGCTGACCCAGTTTCTTAACAATAGTTTGGAATCCATGATCTGAAAGCTCCCACTCAATATCTGGGTTTATCCTACGTGACTCTTCGTCCGCCTCAACATTGTCTTTGGTGTTAATATAAGATGCATGCAGCCAAATACTGCGTTCTTCGCACCAACTCCAAATATCCCTAGCTAGATCATTAAGATGGGGGTATTGTATACCCCCCATCCTGTTAATGTAACTCAAGGCCGTTGTATTATCAACTCTTAATAATATTGCACAGTGAGTCCAATTTCGACTAAAAGCTTTTAACCCTAAAAAGATGGCCAACAACTCCAAATAATTTATGTGGTGGCACCTTTCACTATCTTTCCAATGACCATTTACACGTTCGTCACCACACACTGCCCCCCAGCCCGTCAAGGCTGCGTCAGTAAAAATAACCTTATCGTAATTTAAAACCCTCATTGGACAAGACGAAGTGAATATTTTTTCCGACCACCAATTTAAATCAAGTAAAATGTCTTTTGACGGAGTGATTTTCGTTTCGTAATTGTGGAATCTTTGTAATAATAAATACTTTTCCCTTTCTAATATTTTTGTGTATAGCCAGCCATTTTGACTGCTGGGCACGCGGCTGTTAGAACCCCAATAAGTTGTGCGTATTCTCGAATTGTACAACGGGGAAGTGACATGAATTTATTAACTAACTGTGCAATTTTATTTCTTTTATCTGAGGGTAAACACAATGTCAAATCAACCGTGTTAAATACGAAACCTAAGTATTTGCAGATCTGTTCAGGTTGTAAGTGGCTTTTATCCTGGTTTATCACGAACCCAAGACAACACAATAAGTTGATAGTTTCATGAACGTTATTTAAGCATTCGCTATAAGTACTGCCGATACACAAAATATCGTCTAAGTATATTACTGACGTAAGACCACGTGATCTAAGGAAAGATATAACCTCTCTCATTATCTTTGTGAAGACGCGAGGTGCTACGGACAGCCCGTAGGGCATGGCTGTAAATTCATACGTCACTATACGTAAATCATCAGTTTCGAATTGAGATCGTAAATACTTTCTTTGAGATTTAAGTATAGGAATTAAAAGATATGCTTCCCTTAGATCAATTGTGGCTAAATATCCGTCTTTCGGAATTAACTTTGAAGCAGTTCGGTGGTCTTCCATTTTAAAATGGTCCGGTTGTATATATGTATTTAGCGTCTTCAAATTCAAAATAAACCTTTTGCCACCATTAGGTTTTTGAGCTAAGAATACCTTTGATAAAAATTGATCCGGAGATGGAAGACATTCACGTACTGCTCCTAAGTTTATCAGATTTGCAATGGCCTGGGATATTTCATGTTTTTCGTCGCGCGACCACAAATGATTAGGTACTGTAACTTGGGTTACTTGACGGGTAAAAGGAATAGAATATCCTTCAAATATCCATTTTAAAACTTGTTCGTTAGACGTGACTTTGAACCAACATTTGAGAAAAAAATGGATCCTGCCAGCATGAGGTACCTGAGCTATTGGTGTGGCGCTCGGGCACGCGCTTGCGGCTTGTAGAGCGGCCTGGCCTGGGCGGGCGGCGCCTGGGGCGGCCTGCGGGGCGGCTGCGTCTTCCTCGCCCCCCCCCCCCCCCCCCCGCGCCGCCCGGCCCGGAGTGTATCGGGGAGGTCCTGTCCAGTTTCCCCGCTGTTGGGTCGGACGACCCGCAGAGGTCGACTGGCTATTGGTTACGAATTTCTTTATTTGTAGCCCTTGCTTAACTATCGCTTTGGAAGCTTTAATCTTCTCGGGCAAATTGTTGCCAAATAGCGTCTCGTCGCGATACGCGTCCTGCACTATGTTCAGAAAACTCTTTTCCAGGCTAGGCGTTATTAATTTTGTCCTAGCTAATGTATTGAGGTAATGAAGGTCGCAAAGGATCCGACATGCGTCGCTCAGATGCTTTATAGTTTTAAATTTATCGTCGCTTGGGCCGACGAGGATGTCCATGGCTCGGTTGACCGCCGTGATGCCAGCGCCGAGTTGCTGCTGGATACTGTGCATCTTCTTGTCTCTGTTACGTGTGCTCTCCGTAACAGCAGCGGAAATCTCCGGATTTAAGGCTGGAGCTTGTAATAGAGTACAATTTTGAGGGATCATATAATCCTTGAGAATTTTTTCTTTATCCTCTTTAGGTATGCCCTTTTTTAGTATGGGCAACCACAGCTCCGCAAGATTCTCGTGAATTTTTTCCCCATATTGGGCGTCATCCCCGGTCTTGGTGCCAAGTGCTGAAACAATTTCCGGATCTAAGTCCAGAACGATTTCCTGCGTTGCGTGCCCCGGCAACGCCCGGCGGTACTTCGGTGATATCTTGACGTTCCTCTAATAACGTCCCGGCATCGGGTTCAACTTGTGAAATAACACTCTCCACGGCCGGATGGGCGAGTGTTTCCGTATCTGAAATATACGTGTAACTTGTTACGTTTGCAATTTTTCTCACTTTTTCTCCCTTACGTATCAAAAAATTTAATAAAGTAAAATAAAAGTGGGTAGATTTAAACTATTATAAAAGAGCAAACTTGTTAGTTCACGACTAGCAACATGGCTAACGTTTCGATGTGCTTGGTGTTCAATCCTTGCCTTCGTGTTAATTCTCGACTAACCCCCCGGCATGTAGGATAAATGAACAAATTCCTTCGTGTTGATTCTCGACCAACCCCCAGGAATAGTCATGGGCACTAATATTGCACAATTTCCAACGCATTGACTCACGGCCAACACTATGGTATAAAACGTTAAGTGAATTTGGAATTTAAAATGGACTTTTTGGTTATTAGGTATAAAGCAGTTGCATGACTTACCGGAATTATTTTCGTTATCCGATGAATCTGATGACGACGATAAAATCAAAATACGTCGCCGCGGCTTAGATTTTTCTTCATACTTCCTAATTTTTTGCTTATAATATTCAATTTGAGCTTCAGCGGAACGCTTCGGCATCTTGAGATTGGTGTGCTTGCTACCTCGCACGAAAAAGGAATGAGGAATAAAATGACCGCGTGCCCGGTTGTTACTGGCACCGGAAGTATTGCTTTTTAACGGAAATAGTCAAAAAGAATACTTTTTAAATGTGCGAATGCTACCTAGTAGGTTCAAGGGACTACGTTGTGAATAATTATATCGAGAATGAAGCGACGAATATATAATTATCTATAGCAGTCATTTTACATACATACATAACATCACGCCTTCATTCCCAGATTGGGATTGGCAAAGCTACAGAAATACCAATAACTTTAAAGAAACTTCTTTATAATTCTGTAACCACATTTAGCATAATCAGACCAAAGAATTTACTAGTGTATTAGTAACAGGTTGCAAGCCCATCGCCTAATACTACTACAAGCAGTCATCTTAATTTTTTCATAATTAAATTAGTAAGTTAATAACTATATTCCCCATTAATGCACATACATTTATGGCCGCGACGACAAAAAAAAGAAAATGAACTTGTTTATAAGTTGTAAGAAAGAGGCAACTATAAGTAATATGTTCATAGAATATTTCATTGGATAACAAGAAGACCATCATCATCAACATCACCAACATCATCAGTCATCACATGTAGATTAATTCAAGTTCTTTCAATTACTTACAAAATCCACTTATTTTTGTAACTGCAATACAAATAAATAATAAATTACAATTATAACTCGAATGAATTAAATCATGTCAGTTCGGTTGGTATGCTAATGCTCTCCTTATCATATTATATTTAACTGAATCCACCCAAAAATAAAAACAAGATTTAGAAACGAAAATAAATTTAGATTACGAAAAAATCACGACTTTTAACTCAATTTTCACGTTTCTTATTAGTTTTGGATTTTAGATTCTGTCCTTGTATCTGGTGCTAATTAATTCATTTACACCTTAAAATATTTTTGCTGCAAAATTCCACCTTTTTAGGGTAGGTACAACTTCTTTTCCAGGAACTTCCGTTATGATAATTTGGCACTCTATGACCGTTTACATGATATACAATCATTCCCAAAAAAAATTGCAAGTGGCTTGGCTCTGGAGTATTTACCAAAAACCTTATTTCAAAGAAGCAGAATTTCTGTGTGTTTTATAAGTTTGGGGAAATAAGCAACTTAGGATAAATATTATGGGGGAAAAGAATTCCAAGTCCACAAGATGTTATGATACTCACGGCTTTGGGGTTGATCTGCGAGTAGGGCAGCAGCCGCAGCGTGCGCGAGCTCTTCTCGAACGTGCAGTACTGCTTGCTCCACGCCGTGCCGAACGCCTCTGCAACACGACACAACACGATCCACGACATCATGTGTTTGGGACAACCTATTCTATTATATGGTGCGAGCGCGGCGCGGCGTACTCACTCTTCTCCATGAGGTAGAGGTACCCGGCGCGCGACACGCCGCCGCCCTCCGCCTCCGCCTCCTCGCCCTCATCCTCCTTGTTCTGCAACAACACACGCTGACTACTCGAATGGCTCAATAGTGGACTGTTTATCAACGGACTAAAATAGGCTATAATGGCAGCTGTTTAACGACCCGAGCAACGCAAGTATGCTTCTAGTGTCCTTGTGGCATATGAGGCTACAGCTATCTTATCTTGTTGATAGGCTCCTCACGGATGCACCCCGACCCTATGGGATCGTTTGTGTAATTACCCCTCTTTTTATAAGCGCTTAATCCAATGCAGCCTCCACTCCTTCCAGAAAGCGGATAATGAAGTGCAATGGCAGTGCCTTGAAGTCCTTGGGTTCTGGGTAGCCACAGCCAAGGATTTTTATTCTTACATAATAGGCAAGTGTTTCATCGTCTCCACCTCTTCGCCGCACAATCTACAATCTGTGTTGCCATAGAGACCCAAGGCCAAAGTCTACAGTTAATTAAATACTTTATTTTTGACTTCGATTGCGAGAAAATAAATTAGTATGAAAGTAGACTCAGTTTTTTTTGTTATAAATTATACCGCTATCTTTTTTACCCTCTTCCCGATACTTAACCGCAGAAAGAGACAGCAACTCAGTAGTTTTTGGGGTTAGTTAGGAAGCCTAACAAATGGCACCCGTAAAGAGCAAATGTGACCGCGGCGCGCGGCGGAGGCGCCCTACTGGCCGGCCGCCTGCGCTGCCCTCTCCGGGACAGGACCGACATATAGCTGGCTGCTTGCGGCGCACCGACCAAATTACAAAGAATAACAACTTTAGTAGTCAAACAATAAAATTATCTCTTCAGTCCGTACATTGCTTTATAAGTCTTTGTAGAACATGAGAAGTGATCAATTACTAACACTATACTAGATATCCGTTTAAGATAAGTACGTCAAAGTAAAATTCTAATCGTAAAAATCACTTAAAACAAGGAAATAAATAAAGGCATGTCCATAAGAATAAATACTATTAAAAGTGCTTCTTTAGCGTCATTGTATGGATTTGACAGCAAAGCCGTCAAATAATTACCTACAGCGCCCCACGCCCCGCCTTACCTCGCTCTCGCCTGTCGCAAAATTAGGGTTGTCACAAGCAAGTATATAAAACTAACTGAGCCCACAACCTCGTTCGCGTAGAATTAGTTTATTTACCTGTAAAACTATACAATAAACCATAAACTTTTATTATACAAGTGGAGTTAAATAAAAAGTACCCTAAATATTTTACGTGTCAGTGGTGTCCTTGACAAATCTTTTGTCAGTTAAAAGCTGCAGTTTTTAATAAAACGCTTATCAGTCGTATCAGTGACGTAATACTAATAATAAGAACAAGATCCTGAAGGCGTTCCGCATTTTTTTACTGTAGTGTTTTAAAACAAGTATTGTTAAATGTAAACGAAAAGTGCACAGGTAAAGAATGTATTTATTTAATCCTTTCATTCTTTACGCTCTTTACTTAATATGTTGATGTTACAAACAATAAATTAAGATTCAACTTCGTTGATATCGTCCTACAATTATTGTTAAGCACGTGGTCAAATACGGAACTAACTATTTCGTATAGTAAAACCAGTTTGCGTAGAAAATGGCGCCTTTGAGAGCTTCGTTTGAAATATTGTTGCACATTTACTTCGAGCGCCGATTCTGGGTGGCAACCCGCTAGTGTTTGCTGCGATAAGTAGTCTTGGACTGTAGACAGGCAACGCGGGAGCGCGCGTGGTGGGGATGAAGTTACCCTTCTAATAGTATTTATTCTTATGGCATGACCTCTCCAAGAATATTGGTACTTACGTCAAAGACAATGACTAGATCTACCAAAAAGTCACATGAGTAGTGTGCACTCACCATCTGGCGCACCTCCATCATCTTCTTCATGAGCGACTCGGTCTGCTTGCTGGTCTCCTCGAAGTTGGTCCGCGTCTGCAACACACGCCACGTCACGCGCCGCTCGCGCAAGCCACACGCATGCCGTCAGTGCACTCACACGCCCCCGACTGATCGAACGAGGCATCGCCTGGCTCGTTATGCCCAGGCTCCGACCGCCAGGCGAACCGAAAGCTTGCGGTAAATATTGCTGTAGTTTTAAAAATACCACGTCTTTCAAAAACCAAATTTCAAACAGACTGGTAAAACTAGCGAGTTTCGATCAGGTCGATCAGGGCCTTTAGTCATCCTTCGATCAGTCGTAGGGTTTCAACAAAGGTGAGGAGTTATCTAAGCTGAATATCTGCGGATGGTCGGTTTACATGGATGGCATTAGGAACTCGTCACAACACACACAAGTCCGCCGACAGTTGGGAGGACCGGGTTACAGGCAGTTAAGTTTGCGTTTTGTCACACGACACACAGAGACCTATGCCTTCCCGCGGCGATGCCTGCCGCGACGCGCCGCAATGCTCGAACAACCTACGCGTGACAAATACTTAAATATACAGAGAACAAGCAAAAGATACGCGGACAAAACTGTCCCTCTGGATGTTGATTTATTAATTTTTAAGTTTCTTGTAAGTTTTTTTTGATGGTGCTCTTATCTAAGATGATATGTTGATGTACTATAAATATTAATGTCGGGAGACGAGGGCAACTGACCTAGTCTCAAAATAAGCTCTAGGCTTGTACTATGGTCCTAAGCAACTTTGTGGTACAATTATGTTGGACAATAACGTATCTGGTATAAGTGGAATTAAAAAACTGAAACGTTTATCGGACTACCCGAACTTTCAGTTTTTGGTGAGAAATTACTTAGAAAATATAGAAAACAACGATGCTTATTGTTGGAACCAGAACCCTTCGTCTGTATCGGTGAGAAACTTTAATTGGTTTTTTGTTACTTATGTCACGTTAATTTCTATCATGTTTTATAAGCTGTTGGGTCTCCAATATGCATAAATAATTAAATGAATATAGTACTATAAATTTGAGAATTTTGATTCGATGGAAAGCTATCGACACATATCCAAAATTACATTTCTTACACAACAATTGGCAGATATTGATTCACAAATACCTGATGACTGAATCATAAAAATCTTGCTAGGTGGATTGACCCCTGAGTACAGTCCTCTCATCATGGCCTTCGACAACAGTGGACAAACGATCAACGAAATAGACAAAAAGCAAGGAAAAAAATGACCACGAAGGTTAGCGAGGTCTAGCATTACAGCCGAATATCGTAAGCAGAAGTTTGTCTACGAGTGGTTTGTGCCATAAACAAGAACATAAAGCGTCTGAATGTAAGGAACGGAACAAAGCCGGCGATGTGTGCCTGAATACTAAGGCGGCGAGAAACAAAGAAGATTGGCATGTTGATCGTGGATGTTCAAACCATATGACTCACAATAAGAGTTACTTGTTGTCCTATTTACCCAAAAATGGCCACAACAAACCTGTGGCAAATGAGTGCGGCGAGGGCGAGTCAGTGATAAGGTTTTACAAGATTAGGATTTATATGATAAGTCCTAATGCAATAATACCTGTCACTAATACACTAGTAAACTTCCTGGCCCGATTGTGCAAAATGTGTTTACAGAATTATAAAGAAATCTTTTTAGAGTTGTTGATATTTCTGTAGCTCCGTCTACCCCACTCTGGGAATGAAGGCGTGATGTTATGTAATATAATATAGTAATTTATATGTTTGTTTTGTGTAATAGAAGAATTGGGTAGTATTGGCAATACTTCTATTACACAAAACAAAACCTATAAATCCTAATCTTATAAAACCTTATCACTGACTCGCCCTCGCCGCGCTCATTTGCCGCAGGATGCGTTATGCCTGGACACAGTACACAGAAGTGATAGGTTGATGTTTATTCTTATATATAAAGTTCAGCAAGTGCAATGTTAAAATTTAGGTTCTAACTTTAGCTTGCGTGCATGTAATAGATTAAGGAGGCGTGGAGGTTGGAGGCCGTATGTGCATGGAGCAGCATAAAGCTAATGTAATACATGATGTTTGTAGTTTTTGTAAATAGACTTAGCAACCGAATTGTGACTGTTCCTATGCTTTGATAATGTGACGTGTAAAAAAGTAATTCACTGAATACACCGGCTCTTTCAGCCACTGTTCTGTTATTTTCCATTTAAAACTGTTCGTCGTCATGTATTGTTTGAGCTAAAATGTTTTGCTTAACATCCTTTTAGGCTGAAATTACATAATCTAATGAATATCTACTGTTTAGTTAATTAAGGCTTGGTTCGTTTTACATAATAATTAAAAGAAAAACCTGTCTCAATTGTAAAATCCGTTTTCAACTAAACTATTTTCGAATGAACAATATTAAGATAAACAATGATTATGGCAATCGTTATAGACCCGTTCAATAAAGCTAGATTGCTGTCAGAATCCTGTAACGATGCCACCAGCTCGGTCCCGGCGCTCGCTCGAGCGTAACTGCCGCAGTTCTATCCTTAGGACATTAGGATTAATTATACTACGGCAAAAACGGCTCCCATGCAATGTGCCCAGGTTAGGGTGGTTCATACGTTTGTATGGGAAAAGATAAAATTGCAGTTAAATGTCTAAAAACCAATGTATGTGACGTTTCAGTTCTCTATGTCCAGGATAGACCGGTGCTGAAAGTAAGAATATCCGGATTGCGAATATTCGAAAAAACGATGTACCGCGAAAAAATTTATTACGCATTTCCGTGTAATTGAACATTATTTATTATACTACTCAAACATATTTCATATAAATAACTCCAAAATACTAGTTTTTCCCATGTAAGAAACTACTCATTTCAGCCTTTTGGCACTCACTAGTACTTCAGAGCCTTAATTTCAGCTCATGTTAAAAATACGATTAAGGCATTTTATTCAAGAGTCCACTTTACGTTTGAAACTTATATTTTAACTCTAACAAGAACATTTTTTTTATAATTTGTGTGATAATGCAATTTTTAATGTCCTTGATGTGCCATCTTAAAAAGCTATATTTTTGTCATTTTAATAAGGTAGTAGGAAGTATTAAATAAACGGGCGCCCTAGTCGGGGTGCGGTAGTGCTGCGCTCACCCGCTGGATGCGCAGCTGCAGGTCGCGCACGAGCGGCTCGGCGTCGTGGTGCACGTCGTGCGCGGTGTGGTGGAAGGTGCCCCACGAGAACACGAAGCCCAGCAGCGTCTCCACCAGCTCGAACTTCTCGCGCTCGCGCACCGCCTGCAGCTGGCACACGTACTCCAGCGACGCCTGGCAGAAGTCGCGCTCCGCCATGTCCATCGCCGCGTCCGCCTGCGACACAACCGGCGCTCGTCACTCGCGCGACAGGTGCCGTCCTGCCAGCCACACAATACGAAGCTTCGGAAGCTCTGTTCCTTTCACTCGTCTTTTATAAATTATAAATCATCCCGAGAAAGTAGACCTAAAGTAGCTTTGACCTTTCATTTTGAAAGTAAGGCCTTTGGACACAATATGGCATTGGCGTTTCACCCAAACTACACATACATTTCATGCAACTTGCACATACGTGTGACTCAGAATACCAGTAACCCATTATGGGCGCTATTCTCTTGAGCAACTCATTTCTTAAGAGAATGGCACCCCTAACTTATTCCATTCCATTGGGAGTACCCTGGCCATGAATCATGCAAGGCTGGCTCGAAACCTCAAACAAATAATATTTTCTGTTTTAATTAGTATCGCTAACTTCCATAGCTGACGCGACTGTTTCGAGAGTGCAGCGACTGCAGCTTATGTAATTAATTAAACCATATAACCCGCTGTTGCGTCAAGCTGCGCAGGCGCGACGCGCGCTGCGACAATTATGACACCTTGCACATATCGATGCGTCCGCGTTCTCCAACAGTTATCAAAAAGCTGTCATTATGTATTCCGACAAGTCAACTTTGTATGCAAAGACAGTTGACAAATGATGAATGATTTTAAACCATTCCAACCAACCAACCATTTAAAAAAAACGTTTAAAATTTACGATAGATACGACTAAGCAAAAATTACTGTAAAATGAAGGTCCCCTCCCACTATAAGGACTACGCAAAGGTGAGTAAGTGTTTGTAGTTAGGATAGACGTGTGTGTGTTGAGCGGGCTCACCTCCTGGAAGACGTTCTCCTGCTTGCGCGTGGAGAGCGAGAGCGTGCGCTCCTGGCTCTGGCAGAACTTGGCCGTCTTCTTGTCGAACTTCTTCTTACCCTCCTGCAACCGCGAACACACGAGCAATCAACACCCAGCCACACCAGCGAGGTACATACCCCTCCCTCACCTACCGCTCTGTCACCACATATTATATTGCGAGCGTTTTCGCTTTCAGTTTAATTAGGTATAATATTTTCTTTGTATGATTCCAGTAAAAAAGGCAAAAACTGAACCCTTATAAATTTTATGTCTGTTGCTTCGTCTGTCACCATAACTTAATGAAATTTGACAAATCAATTGTGTTATTAATGAACAGCTATTTTTTATGACATACGTCAAACGAGTTTTTGAGATATTTGATTTCATTCACGAAACCACTTAGGGTCTAACTTATTCTTAAATATGCAGATTTTTGAGTTGTTTTCCTGTTTTTTTTTTTTGTATACTATGTTTGTTGTGTTTATGTCAAAAAATAAATAAGAATTTGAATTCGTAATTTGCGATCGAGACGCACTTGGCCGATTGTTTTAGTTTGCATTGACGTCAAAATGTAAAAAAAGACATAACAAAGCAAGTTAAATTATTTGCTAAAGTCCCAAATTAGGTATGTCGAGGGTGTTAAGAATTTATAATTGTTTGTACATGTTCTGTTTGTCTGTATTGTCGGATCGTCGTGCGAGTGCGCGCGACAGGCCGACAGCGTGTTCCGCGCGCGCGGCTCGTCCGCCGGCGCTACCATCACACTCGGCGACGCGTGATGGCACGCCACCGCGCCGCATATGGGTCGCACTTCATCTCGCATCACGGCCTCACGGAATCGCAATTTCCAATAGCTGTATCACTTTCTCATCAACGTCTTCGGCTCGATCGAAAAAGATTGCTCGTTAGTGCGAGGTAAAGCTTGGCTTTATCGCAAAAATATTGTTTATACTCTCTCCCTATCCCAATCCACTAGTGTTGGGGACTTGAGGCTTGTGTCCTTCGTAAGTCAGTTTCTCTCGGTCCCGCTACTTGCGCCAGCCGCGGAGCGGATGTGTTCACGAGCGTAAACATGTATACATTAGAGACGTCAAAGAACAGTGATCGCCGCGGTGCATTAACGCTGGCATGTCCCACAAATAAACCCCGCCGCGTGTCCATCAGCTGTTAGCGAAGATATGTTCTAAAGAATACACGACAATGACACATTGCGCAGTTTCCACGAAGTTATTTGGCCAATTTAGACAAGGCTCGGTTTATTTTCGTTAGTTTGGGTAGGTATACAGCGATCCACAATCAATCTGAGTTGAGACTAGTATTTGCTCTATCTAAACAGCCCAACTATTGACGAATTATTATAATAATAAGTATAGTTCATTTACTTAATAATTAAAACTACAAGGTTCTTTGCATCTTGTTTTAATGAATTATGGCCATTACCAGAACCTTGTCTCACTTTATTTTGTGGATGATTATTATTACTAAGAAGTTGTTGGCTTGTTTCCTAACAAACTTTAGTCGTTTTTATCGGAAATGAGTGTTGTAACATTAATATCTTCTGCGTGCAAGTGTACCTGCACGCCGCCCTATGTTTCAAGTAAATAAGCTTGTAGTGTCGACTTATAATTAGTTGTGCAATTAGCTCTGTTTTTAATCTTTTGGTCAATATTATTTTGTGTTATTCTACTGTCCAATAATACATGACAATATGCGTCTGTAATACGCTCTATTGGCAGATATTGTCAACGAGTCTATTTAGTTTGTTTGCATGACTGCGCTTGTGTGTACAATGCGGACGCGCACGTGAAGTCAAATAGACGCGCATCTCAAAAGTGACCGATATGTCCGAAATAATGCACATGCTACGGGTGTGTGTCTGGTGTGTATGTGTTCACCTTGACGGCGCCGATGTGCTCTTTGCGGAAGCGCTCAAGCGGCACGATGATCTGCTCGTGCGCGCGCCCGAGCTGCAAACAAACAAACAAAATACGCTCAGTCCAGCGCGACACACGCCGCGCCCGCCACGCGGACGCTCACCGCAAGCAACGGCGTCCACTATCACGGGTGGACTATGGACAATAATATAAATAAATAAATACACACATACAAACATAACATCACGCCTTCATTCCCAGAAAGGGGTGGGCAGAGCTATAGAAATACCAATAACTCTAAAAAGACTTGTTTATAATTCTATTAGCGACCCGCCCTCGCTTCGCTCCGGATTAAAGTATTATACATATAAACCTTCCTCTTCACTCTATCTATTAAAAAAAAACGCATCAAAATCCGTTGCGTAGTTTTAAAGATTTAAGCAAACATAGGGATATAGGGACAGAAAAAGCGACTTTGTTTTATACTATGTAGTGATGATTACCACATTTTGCACAATTAGGCCAAGAACTTTACTTGTGTATTTAATTTATAAATATCAGAGGAGAATTGTACCATATTGCTACTGCTCGTCAGTACAGCTTTCACTGTAAACCCATAGTGAACAACAAACAACTAAACACTACAATCTGGGATAAATATTCGCGCTCATCCCACAAATACGTACCTACCTATTTGCCTCACCGGACACCGCTGCTCGCGCGCTGCGGAGGCTGGCTCTCCACCGACCAGGCTAACGCATCCGCACAATAAGGACGGTGATCGACTGATGTCGGCCAACACTGGTGGTCTGCCTTCTTACCTTTACTAGAATTACTTTCCCGTTATTCGCCCTTGACGTCCCGTCGGAGGCTGATTTTCGAAAAATCTATCGTTAGGGCAGCCTTAGCGTACCAAGAAATAATTTCAGCCAATTTCAAGTCCTAGGGTCCAACGGTTAAGGCTGTGTGTTGTCTATTAGTCTGCCAGTTCCGGAAGATTTGTATATGAATAAAGATACATACACTAGCATAGTTTATATAACATTTGACCTGAATCAAAACCTGTCGATATCAGTATCTACGCTTAATTTATTCAATAAATTCTCATTCAAACCGGTCTCTTACGCACGCTGATTGGAAAGGCTACCAAAATAAACACTAGACAGTGCCTTACAAGAACCATAAATCTTTAAGAAACCGCTTTTAGATCAAAACTGGTTTGCTCGTGTTACATCACATCAGTGTCGATTTTGTTGTAATCGCTAAGAAAGTACTTGGCCGAGATATGATACCATACAGGTGGTAAGCGCTCGTTATCAAATAGATAAGAGGCTCGGTCGCGGCTGGCAACCGGACGCTCGGACCCGACGCCCTCTCTAGACAACGACGTCTGTGGGCGCCCACTGCGCGCGCCGCGCAATTACACATGTTCTAATCCAATAAGGTCGCGTTATCTAAACGGCTTCCCGTGGGCTGCCTGAGCTGCCTCACCTCACCTGAACAAACGCATCTTCATTGTCATTAACGCGAATCTGTTACACTCCGGTTTAAATCCGAATACATTTCAGATTGTCTCACAGACGGAGATGACCGCGCCCTGAACAACGCTCATTCATTGCAAAAAGCCGGCTCACCGCTCAGGTGTTCGCGGCGTGGTTCAACACTAAACGAGGTGTTTAGCATCGATGAGCGGACAGTTCGCAACCACTGGCGTTTATCAAAAGTCGAGTTTTATAAATACTGAAACACAGGATGTTATTTTTAAAATTCAGTCCGACTGAACGCTGGCCGCAACCATCTTAACCTGATCCGCCTAGCCGTGAGCGTAGAGCCTACGGCCGCGGTAGAGCTGCGTCGGAATGAGCGCCGATGACCGAAATCGTAAGCGTCTACCGCTGCGTAATGCTCACGGGCCGAAAGGTCAACTTACGATTGCCGTCGAGCCGAGCGGCGCACGAGCGAACTATAAGAACATCGCGCCGCGCGCGCCGCCGCCGCGGCGTAAACACGGGAAATATTAACCACGCGCGTTTACACGTAAGTTTATGTAAACAAACACGTACTCATTTATCTCATAGACTACGCGGCCGCGAGGCAGAGATTGTTATCTCGCCAGGATGTTCCGGAGAAATATTAGAACACTGGCACTTTCGCGGCCGACAGTTTACGTTTAGATACATTTTTAGATCTACGATGTTCATCACTTATCCCGAAATTATAAGATGATGTGGTGAGATTCTTCTAAGCCTTTTAAAATATAACTTAGTTAAATAGCACTAAAAGTGTGGGTTCCTGAAAGTCAAGGTCCCACTTATTGGAGAGGACAAATGATATCGATTGTTTCCGTACATACTTCCTCAAACATAACTAATACCTACTTGTAAAGTTGCAAAGACAACCTTGACATGTTTTAAATTAAGTTGAAACTGCAGCGACCTTCGTGTGAGTGATACTTTTTACTAGTTTCGGCCTCAAGGCTCGGAGCAGCGCGCATGCGTCAGTGCAACAAACTTACAATACAATACTTTTCTGCACTTTTTTTAGGTTATACGGGTATATCGATATTAAAATCGAGCATCGCAAGCTGCGGGTAACTAACAGATAAGTGAAGCAAGGAAGCAGTTGGCGCGGGTCCCGGGGAAGAATATCTAGGCATTAGCACGAGGCCAGTTAATCGGTCAGTTAACTGAAAAGCCAGATAAACACAAAATTATCCGACATAATACGATTATTAATGTTTATATCTAGATCTAATCCAACAATAGCGCCTAACCGGTTTTTTTTCTGAGTCAAACCGTACACACACAAGTGACACGTTGTCCGAGCGTGGTCTTCGGCCGTCCCCTCACACCTCCGCCGTTAAAGGACTGCATACAAAACAAACCGATTGACGCTCAATGGCTGCCGGCCGGTTCCACGGGTCGCGATTCGTCACGTAATGGATGCGAAGGACATCACGTATAATAGAGTACACGGGGTGTCCTGTGCTTAGCGGTTCAATCTCAATCAACCTTAGGACGAAATTTTTCTATATCTAAACTACTTAATATGGGTAAAACGGTTACGGAATTTTATTTAACACCTCGTTATAATTTTAAATTATAAATATTGAACTCGTTTCTTTTGGAATCGTTTAATGCTAACGAGTCGCGCTATGAGTCGTGCATCGGAGTTCTTTCTAATCGTTATGATCGTGATATTTGACGACGCTCTTAGGCTAGATGGTAACCCTGCGTACAAAGATAAAGTCCCGGTCTCCCGGTCAGTGGTGGTGGAGGTCAGATACTTGTTTGAGCGCGAGTATTTGTTCCCGGGTCTTGAATGTTTCCATACATTGAATGTTTATAGCTGTCTAGTAGGTACAAGCCTAGAGGAGTAGGTTTAATTGGACCACCTATGTACATCTCAAATTGACTTACTGCTATAATGCCGAATTTTCATAATGACTTTGATCTAAAACATCCGATTCCCAAAATATCTGAATACTGATACACGACTGACTCTTAGAAATACTTAAATCCAAAACATCTAAAAGACAGAATATCTGTCGCAAAATCTTAAATAGTTACAGGATAGTAAAACACTCACGAAGGAAAGTTAATCAACCAGTTAGAATTCCAGGCGTTTCGGTATAAAGGTGTTGAGAATTTTATTTATACCTATTAGGAATCCAGTATTTTAAGAAAAACATATCAGTTAGGTATTAAGACATTATGAATTATGAAGTCGCTTTGAGATCTAGACTCTAGAAGGAATTATAAAGTTGTCGTAATAGAACCTGCGCGCTTTGAGCTTAGTTTGGGCCTAGGTCAACATGTGTGAGATTGTCCCCTGTTAAAAAGGGGCAATCGCAGTGTCTCATTGGCCAGTAACCTGCGACATCCTGTATGATACGATAGTTGGTGACACAACTCGCGCCGGCGCGGCTGCCCGCGGCTAACGGCGCGAGTCGCTGACCGGGACTCATCAGTATGCGCCCGCGCCGAGAGCGAGAGTGGACGATTACGTGAATGGCGCCGATAACGCGCAGTAAACAAAACACGCCGCTGCCGGGGAGCCCCGGGAGCTCGGCATTAACAATTTGCTCATCGCAGCCGCGAAATACAACAGCCAGAAACCAATCCGACTGAGGAGCTGGACAACATGCGTTCTTTTTGTTTTCCTTTTTGCAGTATTTGTGTAGGTATTAAAAACTGATATACTTTTCGATATTTTCCTTAATTATACCCCCTATAAAAAACTGACATTGCACTGTTGGCAGAATGAACGAATCTGACGAAATGAACAAAGAACCTTTGAACGAATACTATCCTTAGCACCTTATATTTTGCGGGTTAACCACGTTTAGTGTTATGGATCTCAATTCGCACATTTAGAATTGTAGTGACCCAATTCAAAAAAAGACAGCTTTCGATTTCGAGACATAAATTTAGTATTATAGAGACCTAAGTCGAAAATCAAAATATGTGTAGGTATTAGGTCACTATAATTCTAAAGGTGCGAATTGTGATTGTGACCTCATTTTGCATACGCATACCGTTGAGAAGGCGACTCCGGCTAGTAATATGATTCAGGGCGTTTAGCTGTAAGTGTACGCCGCGTTTGAGTGCGCCGCGGCGGGCCGGAGCCGCGCGGCGAGAGCCGCCCTTGACACGAGGACGCACGACAAATACCTGTGCATTCTACATTTCGATCGTGCCCTACCTTCGCCCACGACCACAACCACAAAATAGATCCTACTACTATAATACTAGTTATAGTCGCAATCGATTGTAGAAAACTGTTTGTTCGCGTCCTCCTTCGCGTGCGAGTAGGCGGCGCGCGTCACGGGCCCCGTCGACCACGCGAACAGCGATTATGTTAAGTGGCGCTAGTGAAAAGAGAAATAATGCATGCGACACTCACCTCAGATGACTGTATTTGAGCCGACAGAGCGAGAAAATGTGTCAACATTATTCTATTAGACCATATCCGTACAATTTCAAGCACTTAACGGAACAGAGACGGTTTCGAAAGTTTCACTTTTATAGTGTTTTTTACTAAACTAAGCTATGAGTTGAAAACTTCATATGACTCTTGGAGTTAATCCACTGCCTTTGGGATTCGGAATAAAAAAATAGCATTATGTATGAGCATGCTCATTAATTGCGGCGCGACATGTTCATTCAAAACATTATAGAGGGAAAGATTAAAGGAAGGAGAGGCATGAACAGACATGAACCAATTTAAGGAGAAGGTGCACATAATTATGTCGTATAATAGACGGTCAAGGAGCTGGCAGAGAGAAGATAAGATTGAAAATTAATCCACCGACAAGAGCGGCTCTTAACTTGAGAGAGAGAGAGAGAGAGAGAGAAGCGGGAGCGAGAGAAAGAGGGGGAGAGAAAGAGAGCGAGAGAACAACAAGCTTTGTGCAGCATGTCATGACAACGCGTAGTTTAATTTCGACGTATTGTGTGCTCAGACAAACGAAAATGTAGGTACTCGTATTTATACGTGTATCTCGCGTGCGCGTTGTATGTGTGTTGTGATGTGTTCGTGCGTGTGTGCACTGACCATGCGCTCGCGCTCGTCCTCGATGGTGCGCATGAGCCGCGCGAAGTGGTGCAGCGAGTGCGAGATGACGCGCTCGTCCTCCGTCATGGAGGCGCCGATGCACGCGAACTCGAACTGCTCCATGCTGCCCGCCAGCGCCAGCTGCGCCGCGCCCAGCCCTGCGCACGACAACAATCATCAGCCGGGGCTCTGATACATCACGCTGCAAGCGCAAGCGGCGCTCGCCCGCACTCGGAACAACGTAGTTAGCAGGAAAGGCTAAAACATTACAAAGAAAAATAACATGTGAAAAGCAACATTGACTTTCCGAGTAAAGTAAAAAAGATCGTGCATTACTGGCTATCGAATAAATGCTTGACAATGATCAGGATTTGCTCTGGATCTATGTAATTTATCACTAGATTCCATGCCTTACAATTATTGCTACAAAGTAATAATGGTTTAGTGCGTTCAACCTATGCAGACTATGAGCCACCACCACCCGCCAAGCAACAGTGTTCGCATTGTGGTGTTCCGATATGGGGATAAGACAACCGGTGAATTTACTAGCATAGCATTCCATCTTAGTCCTCAGAGTTGGCAACGAATTTGAGGTCTCAGGATAGTCTTGAGTGTTAAAATGTCTATGGGTCTCAGATTCCACTTACCATCACATGGCCTGAGCGCTCGTGTGCCTTCTCAATAACATAAAAAAAAATGCTAAGGTTACAAACCTGCAAGAGTATTAGACAGATACCGGCCGAGTTAAGCTTGCTATCCTAAATTATCATCCTGAAGGCCTGACCATACCTGTTTAGACAAAAACATATTTCCCCATGCCAAGTTGAAGTAGACTTTTAGGGAGAACATGTAATTGTATGGATGGTGCAGAACGACTGGATTACAACAGACAGATGAGGTGTTGCCTCGTTTGTCTGTTCCCTCAGCTCAAGAGTTTATTTTAGTCCGGTGATTTCGATCCGAACGTATGTAACGTACAGTCAACCAATTTAATTCCTAGGCCACTTTGGACTATGTCAATGTGACGTTGTAAACCAAATCATAAGAAGTCTCTTACGTTTTGACAACATCAGTTTAACATAGTCGTTAGTGGCCTAGGAATTAAATTGGTTGATTGTAGCTACATCGTGTTATAATAATGCTTCAAAACTTAAAAAAAACAACTTTCTTTCCTGCCAAGCGCATAAGCGTTAAACTGCCGCTTCCTTGGCGAAGCTAATCAAAAGCAAGAGAGTTGCATGTCGCATTTACTGGGCCGGTCAAGCTGGAAACGAAACTGGCTCCTTGCTCCGCAACGGTACGACTTAATACCGGCTTCCGAATCATGTAATTAGGAACAGAATCATGTAAGCTTTGTACCACGACGATCGAGGTGGCGACGCCGTCGACGGCGCTCTTGCTTAGTGGGATTGTTCCAAGAGTACAAGCCCGACAAAAAGGATGAATGTTTCTTGTAATAATATGACGTACCTAACTAAGCGTTTTTGCGTAGTTTTTAACCACTTGACGCCGCCGGCGCCGCGCGCCCCCGCCCCGCACACACCCTTATACGGCCATTGGGCTCTCCTTATACAATCGCTGCGATGATTTCACATCTCGCGCAGACGGTCCAAACTAATAAGCTAATTAATTGGTGCACTACTTAGTTCGTTGGAGTTGGAATTAAGTCGTCCTAGGGTCACGTCCTCGCTGAAGTTATTGCTGTGACAATGCAATACGTTCTTTTTAATGGAATGTATTCCAAGGGCGATGTGGGAGCGGAAAAGTCATCAAAAACTTTAACCTCGAAGCTCGTAACGTCAATCGGTCATCACAATAGAGTTATCCACCTGCGCTGTGCAACCGCTCGCTGTGTGTGCGTTGACTTACTCTACTCCGCCACGACGGGCGCTCTGAGTCCTATAGGATCGTAAGGGGCGCAGTTATACGTCATTCGCCCATTCGCGAGAGCCGCGTACCATCCTTGTAAAGTACATGAAGTCACGCGTCACCGTGCACATCTACGTGCCTGACTCACAAAATATCCATACCCAAGTTATACATCCATACTTGTAGGTATTATAAATGCGAAAGCATCTCTTTGTTTGCGTTTACAGCTAAACCGCTGAACGGTTTGAAATTGGGTTCGGTATCGGCACGATACCAAGGTGCACTGTAACATAACCAAGGATTAAGTTTTTAGTTCCCTGTCGGGCTAAGTAATATAGTTTCTTAAAACGGATGCTAACCGTTAAATGGCAAGCAGCATCCTAAGGGCGCTTCCTGACTTGGTTTTTAGGCAACCAGTGGCATCTGTTATACCAATCAATGCGCAGCGTTTACGCAGCCTGTACGTTTTACTGCAAGCATACCGACAAGTCAGGAAGCGGCCTAAGTTGGCTTCTGACGCGTCCTACAAAGTAGCCGGGTGCATCGCAAGTATCGCGACCGCTCGCTAACTGCAGAACAAACAAGATCCTTGCCCCCGACGCACGAGTGTGACCTTGAGTAATAGGTCGCGCTGGGCGAGGGACGAATAGGATAGACCACTTTCATAGTCTTTCACCCCCTACGTCTGATTGCCAACCTAACAGATGGGCTTGATGACGACTGCCACCCGGCCAGCCTCAGGACAGCCCGGGGCCAGCACCAGACGCATAACGCTAACGTTAGCGATTTTATAAACCTAAGAGGAAGAAAATTAAATTATTGACGTTAGCAAACGATCTATCGCGACGGCGCCGACACGGCCGCTTACATCATTTCCGTACATTTAGTTATTTAGTTTACAAAAATTGCTATCAGGTATATGTGGCGTTAGGCGCCTCGTCTGGGCCCCCAGGTCCACTACAAAGCCCAGTAGGAATACATTTCCCGCGAAGCCCCTCATGACTGCATTCGCTTTGGTGAGGTATTTGTTCGGATGCGCCACAGGAAGGTTAAAATCTAGATTGAGCGTTTGAACGCGATGTGATTGATATACCTAGGTAGGTAGGTACCTACTGGTTTTCAACAGTTTGTTACTCTTCTGATTGCTGACATGTGTATTAGTGCCCTCTGCACGGATTCGTTTAAATAGCTATCCTTTTCCTTTCACTCTCGTGTAAATAGAGAGTTCAACTTATACTTATACTAGGTAATTGAAAGTAATAATAATAATAATAATAATATCACGTGACAATCTCACACAAATTGACCTAGTCCCAAACTAAGCTCTAGGCTTGTACTATGGGTACTAGACAACGATAAACATAGTTATATAGAGAAATACTCCTAGACATCCAAGACTCAGGAACAAAATATTCGCGCTCATCACACAAATATTTGCCCTTACCGGGATTTGAACCCAGGACCTCTAGCTTCAAAGGCAGGGTCACTACCAACGAGGCTAGCGTGTCGTCAAGCAAGTAAGACGAGAACGAGAACGAGTACGAGTAAGTAGAACTGGGGTATCTAACTTTATTCTATCGAATTAAATGCCATTGCCGAATGTGCTCTAATAATCTACGGCGTTAACGAGACTGTCAAGGCCGTGATTGGTAGAGCCCACGTGTTGTCGAATTGGTATTACCATGGGGTGTTATCGGAATATCGGAACCTGCCAAGGCAACCCGCACGCTCCATGTTACTTAACATGAAAGCGATCCCACATGTAAGCGGTGCGCTTCCGCCCTTGGCAGTCGATAGGGCGGGCGAGTAGGTAAATGCTGCTCGCGTCTCGCTTGAGTGACATTGTGTTGATCACCGACGTCTCATTGAACAACTAGTGTAATGGGGCTTTGAGGCCGGCAGCTTTTGCTATCTTACTCTTACTTCGTATGTTAGAACAAGATGTGTTTAGTTTCCCGGCCACAAACTGCAGCAAAATATGGCCCGTTTAGAAGCTTTTAAAGAGCACATCATAGACGTAACGAAATTACTAGCGCAGCCTCCGCGCGGGTTACTTAGTCAACGGAAACGGCGCGATGGAGAAATCCCGGGGTGCGCCGCCCGCGGCACTACGCGGAGACGCATCAACATTATTGAGTTTATTGGGGCTGTAATAAAGCACCTCATTAAGGCTCATTGAGTGAGTCTTTAACAGATAAGCAGCAGGTAAGGACGCCGCGGCGACTATAGAACAATATGCAGGGAGGCGATAAGGCCCGGGAGTGAGTCACGCTCACCCACACGCCGGAGCGATCGACGACACAAAAACTTAGCTAATGGACACACATTACTCATCAGCTGCATCCAATCCAACACAATAGTATTAGTCTATTGTCGCTAAAACCACGCACGTACTGCCACAAACAACACTAGCTAAGGATGTCTCTCAGACCTGTATGTATGTTCATAAAACCCACAATTCATTACAAAAACTTGATGACTAAGAATACTTGTAGATACAAAACATATCTATAGCGATGATAAGCAGAATTATTAACATCAATTATGCAATTATCTATAATTAGACATAGTTGGCTTTGATGTAATTCAATATTGCACATAAATACTAGTGATCCTAGTAAACAGCATGGGCATAGAAAACTATGACTTATATATTATGACAGCGACATGAGGCGCTTGGTTGGAGAGTTGGCACTCAGTGAGAAAGTGGGCAGCACACATAGCGCACATAGTGGTTTGAGCACGCCTCACACCTCACATGCCAGCTGGTATTGGATAATTACTGTTTGATTATCTTTCATCTCATAATGAAATGAGTTACAAATGGATTCCTATTGGCATGACCAACTTAATTCATTTTAGTGACTATTCAATAAATTAGCATAAAAGTTAGAGGAGCATACAAGGAGTGAATTTCTACAAGTGTAATTGTAAGTCAAGTCTGTGGTTGTGTGTGTGTGCCCAGTGGAGCACAGCCAAGGTCACCACTGCATTTATGATCAATCAATGAAGCATTTCTAGGCTGCCTGAACACAGTATTGTAATAACTATTCTATAATAAGCTCCCAAGTAATGTTACTGAACTATCAGTAAATAAATTTAAGAGTTACGTTAAGGGTGAACTAATTTCTAAAGCATATTATAGTATTAAAGACTATATTAATGATAACAATGCTTGGGACTGAATTGCTTGTAATAAAATGTTTAGTCCTTATGACAAAAGGTTGCGAACATCCAAAAAACAAAGACATCCGACAGAGTTTCTTACAGGTTCTTCTCTGATCGGTCGCGATTTGAACCTGCAGTCAATTTAGGCTAAGTTACTACTATGACAAAAAGAGTTTATTATTTGTAAACCTACTTGAATAAAGATTATTCCGATTCTGATTCTGATTCTAATTAGCTAATGGTATTGAACATTTGTAATCTTGTCAATTGCTAAAATTATACAAATTATGTATGTAATTAAATACATTAAATTAAATTAAATACATTAATACAAATTGTGTAATTATGTATGTATACTTATAGGGCAAAATCAAATTAGGGCATGTGTTGCTGGACTAATGCCCTTCAAGACAACAAACACTCTCTCACAAACAATTGCTGAATGTCTAAGGGACAGATTGCATATACCACAGTAAAAAAAAAAAAAAATATATATGTATGTATGTATGTAAGCAGTTTATTGTACTAAAACAATTACATTACAAAAATGCGGAAATTACAGAAATTAAATCTGCCACATAATGTATTAAATTTATTTACATTAGCAATATCAGTTTTGAACACCACCAGATACCAATAGAGACATTGATGACATAACTGACATAACAGATGATCAATACTGCCTCGTGCATGCAACAATACCATGTAACAAGATGAGTCCCAAACATCATTGTTCAAGGAACAACCATAATAATAATATGCAAACTTGACGAACAGATTTGTTGATATGCATATCACTTAGTTAAACTGCAAAATTTCACAACCATAAATTTACAGAATTAGATTTAAACTTTATAAACGGTGATTTGATAGCCATTGATCCAATATGCGATTAGTCTAAACAGAAGTCAAGTCTTCTTTTGTCTCATACCCATTTCAACACTGCATGTAGATCACTATTCATTATCCAACAAACTCGACACTCTAACCAAGACAACACCAACAAGAAAACACCAACTAGCAGTCTACATCTGACTTGTGATCTTGTAGTAAATGTTTTTAGAAACAAACGTCAGGTGACAGGGCCAAATATGATAGGGCAAGGCCTGTTTAATAAACTTTTGTCGTAATCCTTATTGCTATTGTTTTGTTTACGATTTGAACCCTTTTGCTTATGCATACTTAATAGCATAAAGTAAGGCCCTGATTGTGTTAGTCTATTCCTTTGGCTAAAGTAGACTTCCAACTTCTATAAGTCAGCTGCACACAGTAATGACAGCTGTTGGAACAACTTAAAACTGCCCAGGCCAGTAGACCTTGGCTCGTCATTGTGGGGAGCCGCTGGTGCGGCGCATGGCTCGTGGGTACTCACGCTTGGCAGCATGCACGACGTCCTTGACCTCCTTGACGAGCCGCTTGACCTGCTGGCTGGTGCGGTCGAGCTCCTTCTCGTGGCGCAGCAGGTTCTCGCGGAAGTGCGGGCTGTCCGCCAGGCACTCCGTGAACTCCAGCGGCACGAGCCCCACACCCATGGCTGCCGACGCTCGACGCTGAACGCTGCACCGAGGCTCCCACCAACCACAATCCACTACACTTTCACCGAGCGCCGGCGCTGCCCGACATCGCGCTCCCTCGTTACGACACACGGACGGAATCGTTTCGATAAAACGACGATACACTTAACTAAATTACAATATACGATATCAAAATTCATAAAAAAATTAGGAACAATATTTCTCGATAAACAGCCACAGATCAGATCTCCGAGTCGTGTATCTGTCAAATGGACTTTGATGGTGTTGCCATACTAGCTAGTCAAAAACTACCACAAGTCCTTTAAAAAATAAAAAACCTACTATAATGGCCGTTTTTTCTCTACGATGTCATGTTATGTTATGGTATAGTTACAAGATGTTGGTAGGTAGATACATTAGAAAAGAAAACTGCGTAATTTTTAAAGCTGTACATTCGAAGACACTTTACTGTACATTTACAATCGTCATAAACCTTATCGCAACGTATTAAAGTCTATGGGTGGTCAGTTAACAATGTCTTCACGTTTGTAAGTGTTATGAAAGTAAAAAAAACAAGTATTATAAATAAAGTATAGGTAAGGCAGAGTTGTTTGATCAGTAGTTAACTGAACTAATGGTTAAAAATCGAAAAAAGAATCAATCATTTGACACTATTCCTTGCAATTTAACCATAAGTTATGATTTTTAACAATTAGCTACTGATCAAACAACAGGCGCTCAGTTCGCTGAACCTTTATAAAAGAGCGTAACTTCGTTAAGAATTAAAAGCCCTTTTACGAGGGCTTAGGTACTAAAGCTGCGGAACGTTGCATATTATATTTTACTGTGGTGAACTCATGATGCTAGTCGTAACGTTGTAGAATAGTTTGAAACTTAAATATAATATGTATGCATGTATACAAACTCTATATTACGCATAAACAATTACAAGTTTTTTTTCAGTCAATATAGATAATGTACATAGGCGAACTTATCCCGCATGGGATCTCTTCGAGTTAACCCTGAGGTAGAATAAGCAAGGACAATGCAAGAGGATAGACGAATTAACAAAAAAAACGAAATAACAAATGATACACATGTATATCCGAGAAACAGATAAGATGAAAAACTAAACAGCTTTAATTTTATTTGAAGTGTGTATAGGATTGACGTAACTGAGCGTTAAGCTGACCTGGTCGACTGCTACGTTAACTCCATACATTTCGGGTGTATAGAAATCAGAAACGTTAGTAGCACCGTTTACAGTTGGCTAAAATAAGCCGCCGCCGACTGCAGTACCTTAACCTCTCATATGCTTAGGAGCAGATCTGCTCACAAAATTTGGTTATTTTGTTCTTTTTAAGCTTATTTTTTTGGATTATATCGTAATCCGAAGAGACTAGAACTTGCTATTTTTTCATCTCCCGCATACTAGAGGTTAAGTAACTCTCTGACTATTCTTATATTCGTGTAATGTAGCGAATTAAAAGGAATAGAGAACGTAATAAGTAATAAAACACCATGTTTCCAATAAATGGTATATATTTCTAATCGAAGTAATCGAATAAAGTTTTTACGTCGTAAAGAATATTAATTAAAATGCCAAGAGACCTCGAGCTTTCTAGGCAATACCAGCTCGCTTCAACCTCCAATCTTTGGATGTAGCCAGACGAGCGTAATTTTTTAAGTTGTGAGCTGCGTTATTTCGGTCGACTAATTTCTGCTACATTCGATTTCTTACGAAACTCCTGTTTAGTTCACACGGCGACGCAAAATGAGTTGAACTTTTGTATGCGGCAAAAATTACGCCTCACAACTCAAAAAATTATGCTCGTCTGGCTTCACCCTTTTCATCAACTTTGGATAGAACTGTGACCACAAAAATGACTCGTATTTTGTGCATGCCCTCTCTCCCCGCGTCACCACGTGGTCACAGTTCCTCGCCCTGTACAGCAAAGGCTTGTTCACGAACGCGCAGTAGTGGCCCTCACACATATCGGGGGTACATCGTACAAGGTGCTTAAGAATAACTGAACACGCTCTAACGGAAAACAGGTCAACCGAGTTTACATATTTTTAGCACCTTATTCGTTCCGATATATTTGATGGCGTCTGGAACTCTGGACTATGCAGTCTACTGTTGCCAATCTAAGATAGTTTCTAAGTTTAGGAAAAAACGGAGTAAAGTTTGACAACCTCGAACAATTAAATATATAAAAGGTATACAAGTGCTTCTGAGAAAGCGTAAAACATCATCATCGTCGTATGAAACAGACATAAATTGATAACTTTCAAAGTGGCAACTTTAGTTGAGGTGGACTCATTCTCGAAAATCCTTGTCACAAACAATTTGTTTGCTAATAAAATAACTATTACTAGCCGGCCGGGACGTGTCATTATCCCATTAAAGTACACAACATAATAAATTACAACTCCTTGCGACTGATAATAATCGCCATACAAAAATAATTTTCCTTTTAAGCTTTCAATATATTTTCATAATTGTTATCTGTTCACCAATCGATAAATAACGTTAAAAATTAAAAGTGCCGTCACTCCAGTGGCTGCGACATGCGGCACGTTACAATAATAACAAAGCATATTTAATCTCATCGAAAAATACAGCGAGTACTTTAGCAGTACCTTCGGGGACAGAAATGATATTTTATAGTGTTCGTAAGTGCAATAATACTGGCCGCTCGCGGCGACTGGTCGAGCTGCCGGCTCGGTGCGGCGCCGGCGCGCGCTTGTGATGTCAACAGCATACAACAGGTTCCTTACCACTAAACAATACATCTAAGCTCTGGAAGATCTTTTAACTTTAACTAAAATAAGATAAGTCTAAGATCAAGAAATAAATACATCTCGTACTAATGGAACCTTTAATTCATGAAAAGATGTAAAATAGATAAAACTATGATACTTAGTAAGTAACGTAAAATGTAAAACCAGCGCACAGTCGGCAGGCAGAAGGACTACACCGTGCCCAACGAAGCCTCAATCCTGAATTGCCCCGACAGTGCTACATGACCTAGTCTCGCCGCCCACAGCGGCCACAGCCCCAAGCAAGTGGCATTTCGAAACCGAACTCTATATTCACTACGTCAGTCTTCAACATAATCTCAATATGCTATCTTTGTAAAAAAATACTTTTTCTTTGTCATGCTCGGAAATTGCAAAATAAAACTCAAGTTCTGCGTTTCAAAATTATGAATTTAAAAAAGTTATTATTTACCAATGGCCGTGAATTAAATGTAGCTATGAAATTTAATTACATCCCGCGTTTTTTTACTTTTTAAAACTATTTTTGACAAGGACAACTAACTTTACAGTAAAAGTCCTTCCATGTTTATTTTACTTTTTAAAATGTCATAGACAAAAAAAAATACTTTTACGAACAGGTAAGTACTAATGTAAATCCATGGTGAAAGTCATTTTCTAGGATTTCCATGATGCCAATTTGAAAAGTCGGGTCGAGGACGGAGTTTTGACATGAAGAAACTCGCGTTAAGTAATATATTAGCGAATAAGGGCTTCAAGATTCAGAGCCTATATGGAAGGTCAGGCACACGTCAGTACTCAGTGCAATAATGAATTAGTTGCTGGTCGGTGCTGCTCGTGTTCCGCGGCTCCACCGTGCGCCGGCTTTACGATTGTGTATAGTATCGTTACATAGCTAGTAGGAATAAATCAACATATACAATCAACAGTGTCTTCGCCGAAGCAACAGCCCCGCGCGCACGCACGACGCGCACGATACGCACGACACGCACGACGCGCACGACGCACCTGAGTATCTCAGTAACATTCAGATCCTTCGTTCAATAAATTACACAAAACAATAGCAAACAACCAACACGAGTGTGCCGCTCCAGGACCAGCACAGGGAGCTTCGACGCCGAAACAATACTTCCTACCTCATCAATCTTACAACTACGCTACGACATACAGAACAGTAACTATTCATAAGGTATTTAAAAATACTATGTTTATAATGAATTGTAACTATCTTATCAATATATACAAAACGAAAGCCCGCGGGGAAGTAAACGTTATTCTTATGAATGTATATTGTGATAGTTCGACTGCAGACATAATTCTAAGATCATTTTGCTTTTATCGGGGTTCACTATACCCGTACCAACGAAACGTTGCTACTCTAACATGAAAGGAACTAAATTGAAGTAGTTGTTTAGTCACCGACCTAAGAGTGTCAGCAGGTTAAAATACTGCAAAATGGTTCTTTGCTGTCCAATCAATTGTCTACAGTCATTTGGAAAACTAATCATAGTTATTATCTTTATAACAAATATTAAATTTATATTTATGGTTTTATTTAATCATTCGAATACTCATATCATTATCATAACAAATGATTCAACACTTTGACACTTCCAAACTCAATCGAAACCTTCGGGTCCACATTAAATTATATCTATTGCAACGAACAGTCCTGCTTATATTATTTGGCATGAGTCAAAAAGTATCTTTCTCATTTATAAAACAAAATGGTTGATACTAAATATTTTTTATCACATCTCACAGTATTTAGTTACTTCAGGCACAGGGACCAATAACAAGCCGATGCGTAGAGCTGCTCTTTTCACTCGAGTCGTTCGTCAATAGTGAGAAAGAAAGAGAACTTCAAACTTCATTTCTGGGAGACTTTCATATAGATCCCGTGCAGCGCAAGACAACGTCAAATAATTCATTTCAATGAGACAATTTTTCCATCGGATATCTAAAAATAGTCTCACGTGGTTTTAATATATTGAGAAAAACTCGTGTGTATTTGTTTTATTCCTATTATTTAAATCGCATCAGACTTATTTCGGTTTGTAGGGGCTAAGTAGATATTGGTTTTTTAGAGAAGTTACCATGAATGATATAATATATTATGTTACACTGGACAGGTAGCCGGTGTCGTGACTCGTGACGGGCAGCGGGCGGTCAGTCGCGGCGCGCGCGCTTGGCGGGCGGCCCGGGCGCGAGCTCGGGCAGCCACTTCGCCAGCTGCGCGTCGAAGAACTCCTCCAGCCGCACGGCGTCCTTGTACAGCTGGGACTCCGGCTGTCGACCGCATACATACAAACATATTATTTTCGAGTGGAGTTTTTAGTCTAACATAACTATTAAATCCGCGTACAAGTAATTCGCTGTTTTTCCCGAGATTAAATATCCTATACAGGGTAGAAAGCTGAGGCGGCTCAGTAAGGACAGCTTCTAGTTATCTTACTGCTACGCGAAAATGATCAACCGACATTCACAGATTTTTGAATAAATATACTACAGTCAACGAGAAAATCATTAAATTCAAATAATTTACTTTGTTAATAAAGGTCTCTTAAAACGTTTTCATGTGGCAGTAAGGGATCTAGTAGCTGCCCTTACTGGCTCGTCTCAACTTTACTCCCTGCACATTAATCGTGGACATGGACTATCTGTGTTCTCGGTATATCCTCAAATACTTTCTACCTTTAAAGGCGATTCTAGAGCATTTTAGCCGTTGTCTTTCTTTTAGATTAAATTAACAAGTTTTGTTGAGTGAATGTATGAGACATTACAAGTTGCTGGTAGAAACCGTTATTCATGTCATTATTTTGAAGATGAAAGATTTATATTGAGATGGCGATTGAAACGCCTACATAACCCTCTCAAGCGTTTAAGCAAATATCTGAAAACAAGTAATTGTTATAATTAGCCGGAGCCCCCGCCCGCTCGTGCGGCTGCAGCTTCATGCGGACCACGTCCAGCACATGCTGCGGCGGGACTGTCGGTACTGACCGGGTGGAGCTGCGTGGCCTGGCGGAACAGCAGGCGGCAGTCGGCGACGAAGTGCGCCACGTGCGAGTACTGCGCCGGCGAGCGCGGCTGCAGCTTCATGCGGACCACGTCCAGCACATGCTGCGGCGGGACTGTCGGTACTGACCGGGTGGAGCTGCGTGGCCTGGCGGAACAGCAGGCGGCAGTCGGCGACGAAGTGCGCCACGTGCGAGTACTGCGCCGGCGAGCGCGGCTGCAGCTTCATGCGGACCACGTCCAGCACATGCTGCGGCGGGACTGTCGGTACTGACCGGGTGGAGCTGCGTGGCCTGGCGGAACAGCAGGCGGCAGTCGGCGACGAAGTGCGCCACGTGCGAGTACTGCGCCGGCGAGCGCGGCTGCAGCTTCATGCGGATCACGTCCAGGCACATGCTGCGCCCCGCCTGCAACCAAATATCACACGCCGTCAACACACAGTACTACCAGCGACCAGCGACCAGCTCGAGCCAGCTCGGGCCTGCTCCTCAGTTACCACCTAGTTAAGTTATCAATCTACCCTCACGTTTTAAACGAGTAACATCATCTGTGTAACGTTCAGTGAATTTAATTGTTAATTAATTAGATCAAACCCATAAACGTGGTTATAAATTATACCAAAACAAACCGTAGTGGGTGCCCTACGTAGTGGTTTAATCGGTTGTAGTAAGGACTGCCCCACCAGTGAGTAATCACAGTATCAATATTGGTGCTTCGTTCCTGTTGCAATACGGCTGCCCGGCTGGTGGTGACTCATTAATTGTGAAATATAGACGACTAACTGTGTACACGTATAGAAGAAATAAATATGAGCGTCTGTGATGGATGCAATAAACCCGTCAAAACTATGGAGAAAATCGTGTGCCATCATTGTGACAGACATTTTCACCATTTGTGTGTTAACATAACCTCCGTTAACTATAAAAAGTTAAACAAAGATGCCAAAATGACCTGGACGTGTCCTAATTGTCAGATAAATAAACCCAAAATGACTGACAAGGATAGTACTCCTATTTCTTCTCAGTACAGTCCATCTCATAGCAGTCCGGCCTCAAAGCCTATATATGATGACGATCTGTTAATAATGATCAAAACGGAGATTCGTGCAACATTGCGAACTGAACTTCAGTCCATCTTACAGCGGTCTTTGGAGGCTGAACTGGCTCCGATTAAATCACAGCTTGAGTCCCTGACTTCGTCGGTAATGTTTATGAATGACCAATATGAAGATATGAAAAAAAATCTGTTGGTGGTTGACAAAGAATCCAAGGAATTAAAAGCCGAGTGTGGTACGCTCAGTGCAACTGTTGTTAACTTAACTGATCGCTTGAATAACTTGGAACAACATTTAAGAGACTCGAATTTGGAAATTAATGGGGTGCCTGAGTTTAAATCTGAGAGTACTGTCAGCATTGTGAAACAAATTGCTGAGGTGACCTCGCACAGGATTGCCGATACCGACATATTGAGCTGTACAAGAGTTGCGAGTATCAACAAAAACAATCAGCGACCAAGAACAATTGTAGTTAAGCTGCGTAGCTCCCGTTGCCGTGATGAATTTTATTCTGCAGTCTCGCGCTACAACAAGGCCCACTCGGAGGACAAGCTTAACTCTGCACTCCTGGGCATTGGTGGGCAAAAAGTGCCCGTTTATGTGTCGGAGCATCTGTCGCCCAATAACAAAGCCCTGCATGCTGCTGCTCGTCTCAAGGCAAAGGAAAAGAACTACAAATTCGTCTGGGTTAAAAACGGCCATATCTATATGCGCAAGGATGACACGTCCCGTTTTATTCTGGTTAAAAATGGGCAAACACTAGAAAATCTTTAACTCGTTATACATATAATAAGGTATTTATGAATGTACTTATTTACAATGTAAATTTATAATGGCTGTCACAATTTATTACCAAAATATAAGGGGTATGAAGTCGAAATCAAATGAGATATTTCAAAATGTTCTTGTTTATGACTTTGATGTAATTTGTTTATGTGAAACTTGGCTCGATGAAACACTCTTTAACTCAGAATATTTTGACAGCAGGTACGTAGTGTATCGCAGAGATAGACCAAAGGATTTTATGTTAAATTATAAAAAAGGATATGGCGGGGGTGTCTTGATTGCCATTAAAAAAAATATAGGCTCTGAACACAAAGTTATTTGGCAAACTAGCGTTGAGGATATATGGGTACGGATTCGATTAAAAAATCGCTACTTCAACATTTGTCTGTCTTATTTACCATCTTACCTAACTAATGACCATTTTATTGAATTTATTGATAATTGTGAACGTATTATAAGTTCTGTGCCGCAAGACGACTACCTTTTGTTGGGCGACTTTAACCTCCCTAACATAATATGGACTCATAAGAAAAATGAAATAAAATTTACAGCAACCGATACTAAGTCTGATTATTTTTGTAACTTTTTGGATCGGTCGGATTTAAAACAGTGGAACTATTTTAGAAACCATAAAAATAAAATTCTCGACTTTGCAATAAGTAACAGCGCTGTACAGTGTCAGCTCAATCTACCCACTCCTGCCATTAGTAAGGTCGATTCACATCACCCTCCATTAGCTATTTTATGTAAAAAGCACAAGCTCTATACTCTTAAAGCGAGTATGAGTGCTACAAAAAGGCTACAATTTCGTAAAACGAACTACGGTAATTGTATTTCAGATCTGTCACTTGTAAAATGGAATGACTATATAGAATTGGACTGTAATGACTTCATAGAAAAATTTTATGAAATTATTTGGGATGTGATCCAAAGGCATACACCTCGAACAAGGCTACACAACTCTAAATATCCCGGCTGGTTTTCACAGGCATTAATTCATCTATTTAGGGAAAAAGATAGGTATCATAAAAGATACAAAAAGTTCGGTAACCCGCGCGACTACGATACTTATTCATGTCTTAGACTGAGAGCTAAAAATGTACTAGAAGTCTGTTTTAAGTCTTATATTTCGAACATTGAAAGTAATCTTTCATGTAATATAAAGTTGTTTTGGAAATATGCAAAATCAAAAAAAAACACTAATGATATTCCTAGGCGGATGTTTTACAATGATATCTCTGCTGATACTGGTAAAGAGGTAGCCGACTTATTCGCAAAGTACTTCTCTTCAGTTTATAATCAATCTACTTCTACAACGTATGAGCCTAACTTTCCGGAATCTAACAGTACCCTCGCCTCCATCTCGGTAAGCGAAAATGAGATTGAACAATCTCTTAACAAATTATCCATTGATAAAGGTTCAGGACCGGATAACATCCCACCTATTTTCGTAAAAATGTGCGCATCTGAACTTAGTAAACCATTATGTCTTATTTTCAACAAATCTTTAGAATCTGGCACGTTCCCTAATACATGGAAAATTGCAAAGATAGTGCCTGTTTATAAATCAGGGGATAGGAGTGACGTAGTGAGTTATAGGCCCATTAGTATAATTAGTTGTTTCGCAAAAGTTTTCGAAAGTCTTATTTATAATCATATATACGCTCATTTTTCTCCTTTGATTAGTCCTAACCAACACGGCTTTGTCAAGAATCGCTCCACTACTTCTAATCTTTTGATATATACTCACAAGCTAACTTCTGTCCTTAATGAAAGGTCTCAGATTGATGCTGTATATACCGATTTTGCCAAAGCCTTTGACAGAGTCAACCACAGTATCCTATGTCTCAAAGCAGGTAGTCTTGGTATACATGGATCCTTGCTTCGCTGGCTTCATTCTTATCTCACGAATAGATCTCAACTTGTGACAGTGTACGGGTTTGAATCTATACCAATTATAGTTTGTTCTGGTATTCCACAGGGTTCTAATTTGGGACCTCTTCTCTTCCTAATATTTATAAATGATATCTTAGATAAGTTCACCTGCGGCTGTTTAGCCTATGCTGACGACATAAAGCTATATGAGGAAATAGAAGCCATTGAAGACTGTCATTTGCTGCAGTCAAATATAAATATTCTTGAGGAATGGTGTGATGAAAACAATATGAGCTTAAATATAGGTAAATGCCAAGTTATTACTTTTTCGAAGAAAAAAACAATGCTTCAGTTTAATTACTGTTCAAAAGTTGCCGGTTTAAAAAGAGTCACTGTCGTTAAGGATCTAGGTGTGTGGTTTGACACTACTCTTTCTTTTCGTACTCATTACGATAACATCATACCGAAGGCTAATAAAGCACTGGGGTTTATATTTAGAATTGCCAAGCCATTTAGACATCCCAATAGCGTTATTACATTATATAGCACTTTAGTTAGGAGTATATTAGAGTTTAGTTCTGTGATCTGGTCTCCTCTTTATAAAACTCATGTCGAAAGGATTGAATCTGTTCAAAAACGATTTCTTCGACAGCTTAGCTCTAAGTTTGGACTAAGATCGACTCTTTCAACATACGAGAGTCGGCTGGACCATTTTAAATTTAATTCTCTTGAGAGACGTCGTCTTATGAATGATCTTGCTATAGCATACAAAATCAATAATAATAAAATTGACTCTTCCGATTTGCTGGCCCAGTTTTTGTTAAAAGCTGCCAGGCCTAGTCGTATGCCTCAACTGTTTTCTATACCACTTGCTAGAAATAATGTATTTTATAATGATCCTCTGGTGCGTATGGCTAGGTTGTATAACCGACTGTTAAAAGATAATAATAATTTAGAC
>OX438781.1:0-90332 GCA_949316455.1 Acleris holmiana
ACAGGCGGCTGGGCGCCAGCCACTCCCGCGCCGCCCGCGGCCGCTCCGCCGGGCCGCCCGACTCCTCGCCGCTGTCCAGCTCGCTGAGCCGCGGCAGCTCTATGGGGGGCAGCGAGAAGCGCTCGGGCGGCGCGGGCAGCAGCGGCCAGGCCGCGCGCTCGGCGGCGACCTGCGCGAGGGGGGCCGGCGGCGGCAGGCGCAGCGGCGGCAGCAGCGCGTGGTAGGGCACGCCGCGGCGCGGGAACTCGCCGCGCGAGCTGGCGCTGGACGGCGGCCAGTCGCCGGAGAACAGCGACGACGAGCGCGTGTCGCGCGGCGGGCGCGAGCTGCAACGCGACAGGTACTCTGCCGAGCTGCGCGGCGCCGGCGCCCACAGCGGATCCCACGCGGGCGCCATTTCGCGCGCTGCCGGCGGATACGAGTGCGTCGCGTTAATCTCGGAGGGTCGGTATTGCGGCGTCGCGCAGGGCTCGGAGGGCCGGTAGAGGTGCGTCGTGTAGGTCTCGGAGGGCCGGTAGTGCGGCGTCGCGCAGGGCTCGGGCGGGCGGTAGAAGTGCGCGGGGCAGGGCGCGGCGCGCGGGGGCTCTGCCGCCAGCACGCCCAGCGGCTGCGAGAAGTAGAACAGGCACAGCGGCCGGCCCTGTGCACACACTAATACATGAGTACATTTAAGGCGGCAGACTAGGCGCCGGTAATAAACCGCCCACCACGTTAACTATCCTATCACTTTATTTAGGTACTTTCGTAGAAGCAAACAATGGGATTAAGGAGGTCGAATAAGTACTTAGGTAGTGTGTGGTTGTTTAGCACCACACAATTCAAATCATTTTGAATTGTGTGGTGTTTCAACACACAATGTCCCAAGTAGTAAGGCCTAAGGCCAAAGATGCAGGAAATTTACTTTAGGCTTGTTTAATGACAGCAAGTTTTTTTTCTGGCATTATAGAAGGCGAACGAGCAGACAGGCTCTAGTTTCCGTGGGTAAGTATATACATACGTGTAAACTCAATATTACAAATGCTTTGCGAACCTTCCCTGGGCTGAGGACGAAGGTGGATCGCCTTCGAGGCTTCGAGTGACTTTGGCTCTTTGGGCTTCTTATAAAGGGTAATGTTTCAGATTCATCGATTCTGTGCAATGTACCTATTAGTTATTGTTGACCTTTTTTGCGACAGTGTTTTTACATTTTTCGATATTAGCCATATTATATTTCTGTAATATGGCTAATATCGACCCTAGATCCTTTAAGTGATCACTTGCTGTTTCGCCACATACGGTTTAACTTACACACTTTTCGTACTAAAAAGCTGTATTAGGTTAGATTTAGTAAAGCGATTATTTGACGTAGAATTAATTAATCTGCTGTAATTCGGCTCTTATACTTAGCGGTATATGTTTCATACGATACGATCCCTGATCACGATTGTGTTAGTGCACGACACTACGGAAGTTAACGTGTCTGTTCAGCCATATTAGGATTATGTTTATTGCAAAGACGCACTGAAGAGCTTTTACGGTCTACGCCGTGACATCACTTGTGGATAATAGTTATATTGTCCCACAAAATCAAAGTGACACAAAAATACTGTTTCCATACACACAGGCAGTACCTACTTACAGTGATTTTGTAGTTCGCTAAACTTTTAACCTAGTGCATTAATTCTTGCTGGATCAAAATAACAAATAGGCAGCAAACGAACCTTAACGTCGTCGGTGGAGGTGGAGGCGTCAGATCTACCATTCATGTTGGCTGACTTGGCTGCCGGGCCGCGGCGGGGCGCCGGCCGCTCGGGCTGCCATTCGGCGCCTGCCTCAAGTGGATAGCAACGCGCCTCGCCGGCGGCGGCGGCTCGTCGCGCCGCAGGCACTTCACACTAACGATCACTCAAGTGTTAATAACAACACTGCTACTCGCAACGCTGTCGGTTGTCTTGTCGATCACCTCGCAGTCAGTCGTCTCGGCGGTGGGCGTCGGGCGCGGCGCGGTCGGCGGCCGCGCGGGCGGCACTGGCGCGCGGCGGGACTCCGCCGGTATCGATAAAGCAGCTCCGACCTATATCATATATCTGGTACGACAATCAACACGAAGTACCAACATAGGGGTCTATCGTTTTTCACAAACACTTCTTAACCAGATAATAATAATCTGATAGACACTAAACTAGCTAACTACTATTAAATTATCATCAAGTTAAATTGAAGCCATTGTTAAAAAAAACAAACAACAAGCATAGTTACAACACATTGTTAAATAAAATATATCTAGCTTTGTTAGAAAATATTGGCATATATACTTTAATGTGGCCCGCTAAACGCAATATTTAAGTACTTACACATCAAAGTAGATCTTTAATAATAAACCTGAGTAGTAAACAAATGATGACAACACGACTATTTTGCCACGTTATAACATTAGGCGTTAAATCATTGATGTCACGATTCCAGCAAAATAGCATAAGTACGTAAATAAGCTGTTGTTTTTACCCGACTACGGCGAAACAAAGGAAGGGTAATGATTTTTTGACACCCTATATGTTTCTATGTATGTATGTATATAATATGTATGTATGTTCCACTCTAGCGCCGTTCCTAATGAGCCGATTTTGACAAATGAGATGTCTATCGATTAGTCATTTTTGTGCGATGGTTATAGGCTATTTTATTTTATTATAAATTAAACATGGCAGATGGAAGTTTAAAAAATGTAATTCTACCCTTGTGATATGTCCAGATATTAGTTTCGCTACCGGATGGTAGATGGTGTAGGAAGCTATGTTTGTGTCATTTGTTACACGTGTTTGGCCTTCGACTACGAACAATATTTTTCTTTTTTGCAGTCGGGTTTTAGTTTTATAAACTTATTAGTATTTTGCAATAATTTTGAAGCTAGGTGCCGCATGGTATTCTCTAATTATTTTTGCTAATTGACATGTCAAAGAAAAATGGCACATTTTGAGTTTCTGAAAGGCTAACAGCAAGAGGATGCGTGCAATGTCGATGGTAGCGGTCGGCGCTGAGCCGCAGAACCCTGGCGGCGCCTGGCTGGACGCGCGGAGCCGACGGCGCCAGGCACGGGCCGCGCTGCCCCGCACGCGACCGCCCGCCCCACTCACGACCCGCCAGGCTGATACAACCTCCGCTCCTAATCTTGCTCACCTAGAGTACCTAGCGCCAGTGCAAGCGACACTCACTTGACACAAAAGAGGTTGTGTTTGATTAGTTAACTACCCTTGACGTCGCTGGGGTGGTCCAGTCCCAAGCATATCAGGCTAAATGGATCCGTGGACAATTAAGAGTCCGTAGGTACCTATATTATTGCTGGTAATCTGTCTTGTGGCAGTGTTTATTTCGTTCGTTGGTATGTACATACATACTCGTACGCTCTAAGTAATAGGTAAATGTTGCCTAATACGTTGTTGTAAGATGACAAAAATATAGACTGGATTCAGAGCTTTCGACTGCACACCATTAAATTTTTCAGTACAATGGACATTCAGTAGGTACCTATTTTTATGGACGGGCCTATAATAATTTGTATGTTTTTTATTATAATAAGCAGGCTCTAAGCGATTGCAGTTGGTTATTTAAAACTTGTTATCTCGACGCTATCCTTAGACAAAGGGTCTTGACAGACACATAGACAGACAGACGGTCGGAAAAACAAGAGATCCTACGAGTATAAGGGCTCCTTTTACTTTTTGAGGTACGGGACCCTAAAAATTATATCATTCGTTTGTTAAAATGTTGTACTTTAACAGAGGTTTTGTTTTTGTTCCACAATGCTCAATTCCGGCATAATAACCTGTTTAAAGTCTGTAAAAAATGTTCCAAAAGAATCCATGCGAGACGGTTGTGGTGCGGCGTAGCTATTACTTATCTTGGAATTCATTTTTCATTTTGAAAAATAATGCCAGATAGGTAATGTGCAAATACAATGATGAGAAAAAAATACTGGATTAGAGCAGGTCCAACCATGCTCGTCGTAGGGTCCCGACGCCGTTACTACAACCACAAAAGCAACTAGTACTGAAGTACCTATGCACTCATTTTCTAGTTTTGGTACCTGTGTGCTTTTATTTAAGATACTTTTCAGATTCTAAGCTTTTGTACTTTTGGCTGTACATACGGGATGGGGACACGAAACTAGCGAAAATAACACAGTTCTAATTCAATAAGTATAAGCCTTTAAACACTCCTCAAATCAAAAAAAATATCATCATCACATACACATAATGGTTTTTTAATAGCTATTCAACAATATATGACACGATTTTGTCAAGTAAAAAAATATTATTAAATGTCTTTGCTTTGCATGTAGGTAAAATAACTTTTTACTTACTTCATCATTGATCTTAGTGCGAGATATAAATATCGCTTCTCTAGCGAGTATGACATACAGACGGAGTATAAGGGTTTCTAGTTTGACTTCGGGATCCTAAAAAACAATGTACCTTATTTAAAAGTTACCGGTGTTGCCTTGGCTGGCCACCGGCAGGTGTCTCAAATTGGCAGGAGGTCGATTAGTGGGGCGCGGCGCGCACGCGGCGGGAACTGGGTCGCGGCGGGACGCGGGCCGCGCGGCGCGTGCGGCGAGGTGGCAGCCCTCCGGCGCAAGGACTCTCGCACACAGCGGCGACCGGGCTCGCCTGGAGCGGAGCTCGCATAGTAGCCAAATACAACTGCAGCTGCACTCAAACACGCCTATGTTATAATGTATGCGACCATATGGTTCTCTAATTCGTTCCATATGTCTCAACCCTACTTCCGCTTACCATAACGTTTATGTTGCTTATATTCGTTTGGCGATTATTTGACATAATGTATATCGACCTATCTTCACTTGATGTTTAACTTAGGTAGGTACCTATATCAATACCTAATGCTTCAGTTCGGGTTCCTTTTAGAATCCTGTAACAATGCCAGCAGGGTGACGCTGGCCGTAAATGTCGTTCGTCATTGTAGTTGTTTGACCTAGAGTTTTATTTTAAAGTCAATCGATAGATTATGGAAAATAAACATTATAGGTACCTAAGGTAACGGCACCAGTACTCGACATAGGACCAATGTTCGACACTGACTCTTGTTCAAAGAAGATAAGCGTTATTCATTTGTTTTGCAACAATCAATTTATAACCCTATGATCTTGGCATTAAAAGCTTCTGTCGATTACTGGTGCATGTCAGCTAAAAGTGTCGAACATTGGTGCTTTTACCTTATGTATGTTAGAAAAACATAAATACAAATAATTTGACAAAACACTTTCGTAATAAATCTGACATAGACATTATGATTGAGAAACTATCTCCATTGTAAAAATATGGTGTACCTACCTCTTCCACCTGTTTAGTGCGGAGCCGCTACGCTCTCCGTGTGTCGAGCCCTAACGTGGCTCCCTCCGCCGACGAGATGGATTCCGTTGAACGCGCGTATTCGGGTCACGCTGCCCTACAGTTCCTACCCCTACACGCAGCGCCACGATCCGGTGAGTAATGCAATTTGCTACGACATGGTCCTACCCAAAGAGCAGTTTTTCCAAACGTGCTGCGTTGTGTAGTGAGTCATGACGCCATCACCCGTGGGTACGGGCAGTGTCCAAAACACGATGCTAATTCTGTGGCGAGACGATGCAAGCGAAAGCGCAGCGGTGGGTCGACTCCACGCACTCCCACGAGCCAACACTTTCCTTACTTCCGGTGACTAGTAATTACTTAACCTGTGCCTCCGGGTGGCTGCTCTGTACGCCGCGGATTCCGCGATCTGCTGCCTGGTTCTATATTGTCGAGATCAGGTCTTGTCGGATGACCTTTGACCCTGTCGGAGGTGAAATTGAGTTAAAGATCTTGAGACCTCTTACACATAAACCTGCCTGAAAGTGCAAATATCTTCACGATGTTTTTCATAAACGTTTATTGATCAAATAAATTATAATTGATGGTAAACTATCACCCGACATGTTTATATTTGATATTGGTTTCGGATCGAGAACGCCGAGCGATAAACGGTACTTCGTTCGTTAACTTATTAGTCGAGCTTCTCTGTTAGGATTGACTCACGAAATCTTTAAACTGTTTGACTAGCAGCGGATTTGCCGTCAAATTGTGTAAGTACAGTCGAACTCTTGTCGCAGTGACGTGGGAAGTGGTTTCAATTTGGTAAGATAAGATAAGTTAAGATCATTATCTTGTCTTACTACTGATGACCGCTTGTTGGAACTACTAATACTACAAATTTTGCGAATTTCACTTAGGCGTTTAAGAAAAAGGGTCTTGACAGACTGACGGACACTGAGGGTTCTTGTTACTTACCTACTTTTTGCCGACTCAAGAAAAGGAGGAGGTTCTCAATTCACGGGGATCTTCTTTATTGTTTATTATGTTCCCCGACTAATTTGTACCTATTTTATGTCAATAATTTTTTATTGACATAAAATAGGTACAAATTGAATTGAAGTCCCTGATTTCTGAGCTAGGTCGGATAAACCTGTGCTAATTTGATGTATCAATACCTGCCACAAGGTACTTGCTAAAATGTACATCCAAGCACCTTGTGGAAATGCGAGTAGTCGGGGAACGTAATAAACAATAAAAAGGTCCCTATGAATTGAGAACATCCTTCTTTTTTGATGTCGGTAACAAGTAACAAATACGGAACCCTCAGTGTCCATCAGTCTGTCAAGACCCTTTTTCTTAAACGCATAAGTGAAATTCGCAAAAATTGTAGTATTAGTAGTTCCAACAAGCGGTCATCAGTAGGAATTCAAAGTCGGGAACTACTTCATAAATGCACAAAATAGTCAGAGCAACCAAAAAAATGTTGTAACCTATTATGGGTGTACTGCCTTTTTGCCGAATTATGTTTCGTCAAATTTCATTTGGCAATCAACTTTTCGCCGAAGTTTTATTTGGCAAATCAATCTTTGGCATAATTTTACTTCGTAATTTTTTTATTTCTCTACATTTTTATATTGCAAAATTTTATTATGTCAAATTTTATGTGGTAAATAATTGTGTAGCAAATGATTTGCTTAGGCAAATAACATGTTTTCAAAGGGTGATGGGCAATTTTGTATGGACCCCGTCCCCCCCCTCCAACAGTAACGGGCTGCAGGTCTATATGTTCATTAGGACCCAATAAAAGACAAAATACTTATCTTCGTAGCAAAATCAATGGGATTTTTTTAATGAAAACAAAGGGCCAGGCAAGGCAAGTCATCTACATACGTGTTCATTTTCAAACAAATTCCATAGTTCCATACGATAAGATTATGATTTTTCAAGAAAACCCCATACATATGGTAATCGTCGCCATAGAAAAAATACATCATATTGCCAAGATCTATAAACTGGCACATGTTTCATCACTGTTGGTGGGTGGGGACATTTTTACCCATCGTCCTTTTATGTGTTAAATTCATAATTTTGAAAGTTATATCAGCTGCGTACTTTTTTGCGTAACCTTGAGCTTGAACTTGTCGAATGAATTAAAAATGAAACTGCTCCCAGAGATAGGTAGGATAAGGTTATTTTTTTTATGACCCTAAAAACGAAACTGCTCCTAGAGATAGGTAGGTTATGGTTATTTTTTTTATGACCCTAAAAACGAAACTGCTCCTAGAGATAGGTAGGTTATGGTTATTTTTTTTATGACCCTAAAAATGAATCGGCTCCCAGATATCTAGGTAGGTTAGGGTTCTTTTTTTTATGACCCTTAAAACGGACAGACTCCGATTGATAGATGTATTTTTACATTTATAACTTTAAGAAGACTTCATAATGCATTTCAATATGTTGCTAAATTAAGGTATGCCAAACAACACATTTGACGAAAACATAATTGACATCTTAAAAGAATCCCATGTAATAATTTGTCTAACCATAATTTATCAAATCATTCGTGGGGAAATGATATCAGTGCGAAACGTTGAACTGGGAAATAAAAATTTGACGAAATGAAAATATGGGATACGTAGTTTGGGGAGTTAAGAATTTGCTAAATAATTTTTGTCGAAACCTTAGTAAACCCCTATTATGACATGTGATATCGTGTGCTGGAATCGTCTCAGCGTCGAGGTCGAGCCACTGGATTATCTACTTTAATTCTAAATATAACCTGGGTATTGACTTACATAGACGACACTATTAAATCATGCGGTAGGCTTTCGAAAGCGTGCTGTTGTTGTTATATCATTGTTCCCGGGCTAAATATTGTAAGAAGTTATATGTACTCGTAAGTAAGTACATCCCCTCGGGGTCCCGGCGGATCAAGTGGCGCGGTGCCCGGGCCGCGGCGCGGGCGCCGGCTCGCATTCCGCCGCGCTGTCGCTGCACTCGCTATTTGCTTTCTTGACCAATTAACTCCCCGCAGATAGATCTCATTGAAATAGCTTGCGCTTCATTGAGAAGAGAGGTCGGCACTAACAGACCCTCCAAGTTTGAAGTAATGAGATTGGTAGTCTGTGACGTGTAATAAAAGTGCCCGTGCGGCCTACTTACCTACTTACTGGATAAAAAACTTCATGAGCACTCAGATGACGACTCAGCAAAAAGAGCAGCTTTTTTGCAGAACCTTATTTTCTATTTAGAATACCCTTTTTTAGGGGTCCGTAGTCAAACTAGGAACCCTTATAGTTTCGCCATGTCCGTCCGTCCGTCCGCAGCCTAGCGCTGAGACTCTTAGTAGGTACTTACTAGAAAGCTGTAATTTGGCATAAATATATTAGTCATGCCTACAAAGTGTTACCTATACATAAAAAAAAGTAAAAAAAAAGATACCTTCTCGTAACGTTGGGATGTATATTTTTTTTGGCGTCTACCCCATCGTTTTATCGTTGGAAAGGTCTTCCAAAAATATTACGTGTTTGTTAAAACAGTTTTTTTTTTATGTTAAGGCACACTAGCACTCAGGCCACCTGATGGTAAGTGGAATTTGAGACCCATAGACATTTGAATTCTCAAGACTATAATCCCAAGACCTCAAATGCGTTGCCAACCCTGAGGACTAAGATGGAATGCCTCTATGCTAGTAATTTCACCGGTTGTATTATCCCACACCGGAACACAACAAGGCGTACACTGTTGCTTGGCGGGTGGTTAATGGATAAGATGGTGGTAGCGATCCGGACGGACCCTGCACAGGGTCCTACCACCACTGATTCGATTAAGTAATCCGTTTAAGAAATATTAAGCTTTAAAGCGCTAATTTTTGTAAGACCCAAGTGCCCTCCTACAGCAAAAATACTAAAAATCTGAAAAACTGAAATGAAAAAACATATTATAACAAATTTTAAAAGAAAACTATCACGACTAAGTAAACATCGTTGGTTCTTGAGATACAAGCGATAAAAGTGTTTATACCTACTAAAGTCATGTAAGACGGCACCAATTGACTTTAAATAGAAAATTAGTTATTACTTGTTGATTTTTAGGGTTCCGGAGCAAAAACGGAACCCTTATAATTTCGTCATGTCCGTCTGTCCGTCTGTATGTCACAGCCATTTTACTCAGAGCCTATTGGCACTATATAAATGAAATTTGGAGGATAGATGTATTCTAGGAACCGCTATACAATGATGTAGTAAAATTGCAAAAAAAAAAATATTTAGGGGTGGCACTCCATACATGTAACTAAGAAACGAAAAATTTTTTTTTGAGTTACATCAGCGTGTGGGGTATTTTTAGACAGGGCTTCCAAAATGATACAGAGGTTATTAAGTGACTTTTTCTACGTAAGTGAACAGTTGGCGAGATATACGCTTCTAAACTCGTAAAAATTCTGTCCGGGTGGGTAGCTTTTGAACTGTTAAATAGAACATTCTAATAAAAAATACAGTAGTAGAACATACGAAATACTTCCAATCAAAATTGTTTTGAACACGATACGCTGTGTAGTTTTTGAGATTTCAATAATAAAAAAAAAATGAATTTCAACCATGAACGTCCATCCCAGCTACGGAACCCTTAACTGTGCGTGGTCCGACATGCACTTGGCCGGTTTTTTATGTTTGTAGTACTTAACGGCTTCGGAACCCTATACTGAGCATGGTCCGACATGCTCTTGCCCGGTTTTTAACTTGTACACGGGATAAGTTTTTCAATTAGCCTCCTCAATTTAGTAGAAGATTATTATTATTTTGAGTGAAAGTGCAAGCAACAATAAAGTCACGCGTAAACGAGCACACAGCGTGCAAGCTAACGACATGTTTACTGCTTCTAAAACAATTAGCCTTCAAATCATCAGTTTCTAAAGCAAATATGTGCAATGCCGGTCGCTAAACCACTCCTATCCCCCTGAATAACATAATAATAATTGCGAAAGTGTGTTTGGACTACTTTGGACTGCCATTGGAAACAGCGATACGTAAACGATTTATGGATTAGATTAGATTAGATTATGTATTTGCCAAATAAGGTGTTACATTTTAATTACTTACAAACAGTGACATCCACACTAGGCGTAGCCTGTATCATGCAGGTATTGGGTTATGGTATTGGTCAATACCTAATTTAGAAAAGGATGGAGAGTGTAGTGCCTGCGTGCGTAATAATTGGAATGCAAATGGAACTCAATGACGGGGGTCTCGAAGACTCGCCTGCCAAACCAACTTTTACTAAATTAAAACATTCCATTGCGGAGTGCTTGTGGCGCATGCAATCCGCGGCGCCGCTGTGCGTTGATAACAATAATAAACTATTAAAACTTTACTACTGAATTTAATTAAAAACGAACCGAACCAGTTTTAAGAAAAAACAGTCATTTATGGTAACGCCGCCGCCGGGATGCCCGGGATCTTTGATTATTTACTCTCTTTGAGAGTAAATAATCAAAGCCCGGGATGTAGGGCTCTCGTGTTGACGCAAAAAAGTCGGTCGGAGCAAACGGTCGGGCGCCAGTGCATCATTTAACCGAAACTACCGCTCGAAATTCAAATAGACGACAAATCGAATGGAATCATTGTAAATATGTTTTAAAATGTATTTAATTTTAATATAATATAATTAGAAACGTTTTAGTTTTTTTTTACATAGAAATTACCAAGATTTTGAAATAAAAATACAATATAACATAGAAATTTGTATTTTATTTAATACATGTAAGTTAAAATAAATAATAATAAGTAAATAATAACAAGTAATTATAAAATATAAAATAAAATACAAAAAAACAACAGCAATACAGTAAACTTATAAGGATTCATACAAGAAATAATTATTAATAAACAATACTTAATATAAAAGCATAAAATACAAACAATTATTTAAACTACTATAAAAAATAAAAAGAGCACACAATTTACATTTTACTCATTGTCACTGTCAGAATCCGAAAATTCCACGTCTTCGAGATGAAAACCTTCAAACGCGGGATCACTTGGTTCAGGGCTTTTTAAATAATTCAAAACTTCCTGTGACAACTTTTCCCGCGTTTTTGTACTTTTTCGAAGAGATGAAATTTTAGGATCTGATGTCAAAAGAAGCAAATTCAGTAAATCGGTATTTGTATTAATCCGCGAGGACTTGCGCGTGTGATGCTCGCGTATCTTCCTGATTTCTTTGTGGCGCGCTTCTAATGCTTCTTCTGACATTTGCCCTATCGGAAGTATACACGTAGATATTATGTCAACACCGTGAACCAGTATCTTATGTACTGTCACTGGCATGTAATACCATGAATACAGTTCCAGGTACAATGATTTGGTTTGGCTCACCAAATGACCAAATTTCTCAATATCGACATGATAGCCACATCCTATGACATTGAGAATAACTGCCATTTTTTTATCAAATTCACGTTAATACCTGTTATTTCAGCAGATATTTCCGCGTTTCTGAAAAACCGCCTAGCAGTATTACCGTCATTCGTTGAACCAAACCCAGGTTTCGGTTTGTCAACAATACGTCCAAGTTTTTCTTTAAATGATGCTTGGATTTGTTTTTTTCTTTCGTCTACTATCTTTTTATTATCGCCACCTCTCACTTGCCATGACATGATTGGTAGGCGATACGAAATATGTAGTAGACATTCAAAAGAACGAATCCATGCATGCAGTGGTGAAATGCCAAATCTATATGATTCGACATTTGCAATTTTCTCCAGAGACTTGTTCATCTCTGAAGGTTTTGCACCACATACGAAACACTTGGACGTACTGTTGGCTTCTGACACAATATTACAAATACTCCCATCGACCATTGTAAAATGTAAATCATGACTTATACTTAATTCTAAATCAAAAATACACACTTTAGATGGAACTAAATCAGAAATTAACCGTTCTAATCTTTCCAACTCTTCTTTTACTATATTAGCGTTTTCTTTTACAAAGGCAAACTTTATGGGTCTACAAAATCGCGTGGATCCCGGGCGTGGATTTTGCCAAATAACAGTTCCATCTAAAGTGTGCTTTAGCTGAAGGGGAACTAAACCAACAGACAATAAATATTCATCGGTATTCGACGAATCTGTAAATCTTTGCTTATACAAACTATGCCCCGAGCTACCGTCAAAACCCCACTTGTAAATCATAGTCAATTCTTTGTAAGAAGAGACTACTCGCAATACCTCTTCTTGACATTCCACAATCCTAGCAACTGTATGATCCAACAAAGCCTGCAGTTGTACTTCGGCATGAGTTTCAGTGACCTCTATAAACTCATGTGATGGATAACACAGTTGCTTAGCTTGCTTCAAATTATAAAGGGTGGGGAATGTATCTTTATGTAAACTATTTACGGTAGCTCGAAGCAGTTTATACTTGCTTTCTGACAGTTCTAAATCTAAATACAGAGATAAAGCCTGTTCGGAAGTTAATATTTTCGACTGCAATCCATCACCTGCAGTATTGGCAGCGACAGCTTGCGCTGGTGTTAAAGGATTTTTTTTCACCTCGGAGGCTGCAGCAGAATATCCCTCCGCTCGTAACGCAATCGAATGTGCCAATGAAAGTTCCGAAATGGAATGGCTCTCCACCAAGCACTGCACCTTTTTTCTCTTCGTTGACACAGCACACTCATCAAAAACTTTGGGTTTTCTACCACGAGAACTCGGTCCAGGTGTAGGTTCATCTATCGAGATATCTCTCAAAGTAGGTGGCAACTGAAATGTTTCACTCAACCACATGATATTATATTTTAAAAATGTTTCCATATTTTGCCCGGCTTTGCTCCAGTTTTTGGATGCGACCATGCAAAATACTTTTATTTACTCTTCAACAAGTAGCTTGTCCTGATCGGAAGAGTTGTCCAAGTCGTAAGATTTAAGAATAGCTTCTCGAACACCACTCATTTTGCACCCTTTAGGGCTTTCGCGCCACGCATAAAAACAATCGGCGTTAGTGATGCTGCGACGTCCATCTGAAAAAAAAATCTCCATGTATGTTCCGAACCGAAAATTGACACTTAAGATACATAATTAGAATCTGTAAGGTTAGACCTATCACCCAAAAAAGTTTTATTGAGTTTGCAACTACAGATTTTTTTTTCTACTCTTTTAATTACAACAAACATGAAAAAAATAGATGAAAAAAACGACAAACTTTAAAGTCGTATTATGTGTAAACTAAAGTAGATTACTTCAAAGATAAAAATGTTTAAATAGTACATACCTTGAGTAGAAAGTTCCATAGTTTCCACAAACACAAATTAACAATATACCGAATTATATATGTTTTAACTGCAAGGGCAAAAATGCAAATGAATACCCTGTTAACTAATTGCGACATTTTATATTTTTGACCTAGGTGATTAAGTACACATTAATTATATTTCAGAAAAATACCCACGTGTTAATGACCCCTAATTAGTCCTAAATATGTTTCCATTAACCCCTAATTGATTTGTTTACCTTGCCTTTTTTGAATTTCGAGCGGTAGTTTCGGTTAAATGATGCACTGTGGGGCGGAGGGGCAGCTATGAGCAGGCGCGACGGACGGAGTGAGTTATGATTGCCGCCGAGATGAGCGTCGGCCGAGTGAATTATAAGGACGGCCACCCGCTCGCATTCTCAGTCAGTACTCGGACTACATTTGCAAATTCTGTAATTTCGCATTTGCGCCCCAACTTACTCGGAGGTAAATATCAGGACCCGTGACACGCACACACGTGTCGCGCCAATAGGCATACCGAGTTTTTTTTTTTTTTTTAATTATTCTTAACAACCAGTGAAGTGACGGATTACGCAGTTGGTGTGTAGTCTGCTGGGAAGTTTTGTAACCCCGATCATTATGTAGTGATCTCTAAAAGTACCATTTTTGCTAGAGCTACGTGTGCCAACCCTCTACAGCCAAAACTGTAAATACTACTTAAGTATAACGAATTAAAAAGGAAAACTATCACGACTAAGAAGACTTACCTACCCCCTTACTTATGAACGTGGAATAAGCTTGGAATAGTTTATGCCATGCTTTGTCACTTTCTGTCAGATGCAAATGTCACAATTACAGATAAGGACAAAGCATGGCATAAATTATTCCAAGCTTATTCCACGTTCATAAGTAAGGGGGTTAATTGGTTCTGACATACTAGCTACTACAGTGTTTAAACCTCGTTAACATGAAAACCATTAAATAAATAAACCGATAAATAAATTAAAAAGGTAACTAAATAGGTACATCCTAAAGTAACTACTAATCATCCCGTTAAGACGGTAGAAAATCATTCATAAGTTCTTATTATTTTTCCAGATACTTTTTGGGGCTCCATACCTACCTCAAAAGGAAAAAGCGGAACCCGTATAGGATTACTTTGTTGTCCGTCCAAACGTCCGTCCGTCTGTCTGTCTAGACACCCCAGACCCATTATCTCGTGAACGCGTAAAGGTATCGAGTTGAAATTAGAACCATATACACAGGTCTATAGTCCCTTAAAGCTGTGAAAATGTCAAACTTCGAAGCTAACGTAAAAAAATGGTACAGCCATTTATGCCGCAAAAACGTATATTTCGACAGTCTTAGGGAATAGGGTAGGGTAGGGTTTATAGGGTTCTTCCCATAGACATAGAATCCTGGAATTTGGCTAGAAGAACGGTCTTACAGTGCAAGTTAAGGAAAAAATCCGAAAACCGTTAATTTGTTGCTACAAAACAAAAATAATGTGATTGCTTGAACTTATTTGCATTGGTAAACTAATCGCGACCTATGTCGATGTATGGAGACAACAGTTTAACAACGGCAAACTCAAGTTTGTCCCTCAATACAATTGTATCGGCCAAAAACTCAAGTTAACGACCTGTTGTAGGTATGTTGTTGTAACACATCTGTATAGAACGTTAGACATTCTATATTTAAAATTATCATAAAATAAATAAATAAATCTCAGGATAATGTCACACAAATTGACCTAGTACCAACCTATGCTCTAGGCTTGTACTATGGGTAAGTACTAGACGTACTAGACAACGATAAATTTACTTATATAGAGAAATATATACTTAAATACATAGAAAACATCCAAAACTTAGGAACATGACGACATGCTCTTGACCGGCTTTTTTGTGTTTACAGTAATAACGTCGGAACCCTATAATACACTGAGCATGGTCCGACACGCTCTTGACTGGCTTTTTTACGTTTCATTTATCCCGGGTGGTTTTTAGGTAGTTAGCTAGTTGACATGAAAATCGGTTAAGCCGAAGATTTGAAGAGATAGCTGTCAATGTAAGCAATAGTTATGTGAATAATATACTGCCAGTAGACGGAGCGTGGTGGCGGTCGGGTGGAGCAGCGCGCGGCGAGCGGCCGCGTCACTCGCGAATACTAATTTATGTAAATCGACATTGATTTTCTTTTTTGTGAGAATTTGCAAGTTAAATGAAAAGGTTGTCGTGTGAAACCTCGCTTTGTTAGTTTTACAATCTTCAGCGAGACTTTACATAGTAATGCATATAGCTCGGCAATAATCCAACAGTTAAACACTATTACAAGACTGCCGATGGCGTCTAGTACCCATGGCGACTCCTCAGGGACTCTTTATGTCTCTGAAGCCACGACACACGCACGTTACGTCCTTGACGATTAATTAATTATCCCCAAACGATGGTTTTCGTCAAGTTATAGAGATATAATACCTACATTACAACATGTACGAGCAAGACGACCCAAATAGCCTATGACGTTTATGGCAGACGTTTAATTTAGGTGTTAAATTAAGGCCGTCGGACAAGTTGCGATGACCCCTAGTACTTAATAGACTTGTGTCTACAATTATAAAGTACCGACGTGCCAGCAATAATACCTTAACCAACATTGGGCTCAATAAGACCTGACACGACTCAGGTTACATACAAATTATATATTATGTATGTTTTTTATAAACGCTTTATTGCACATTCCAAAATTTCCAAACTATCGAAAAACGCCGTCATAGGCGTTGATAATAATAGTAGATTGTTCAACAAGGGACTAAAACAAGCCATAATGACACGAGATGTTTAGCCACGCGAGCGAGCTAGTGAGCGAGGGTGGCTGTAGTTCGAGTGTCATTATGGTTGTTTAGTCTCGCGTTAAGCACTCTACTTTTCACTATGCGAATGCGAGGAAAAAAACGACGTTCTAAACAATATTGTTTTTTAACAACGAACTCTCAATACAAGTTAAGAACATCTATTCAAAATACATATAGGAAAAAAAAGTTCCGCGGTATTTTTGTAAAGTGATGTTTTAAATGCTTGCATAAATATGCTAAATGCCAACAGATTCAAACTTGGAAACCATTTTAAAAGTAATTGGATCACGCATAATAAAAGAGTTCGGCCTTAATATGATTAAATAGATTCATATTCGTAATAATTAATCGTGTTTCACGAAATGAAATCCTTTTTTTTTATATATTTGCACAGTTGTCATTTTGAGGTTATTTCGACACCCAAAAATATGGTCCATACACAATCACTGAAAATGGCGATAATCCTCCATTCACAAACACCGTGATTGGTTGTTTAGGGGTTTCCAAAGTAAATAAAAAAAAAAACTTTAATCCCTAGAGATTAATAAGGAGCTTTAGTCCTGATTCGCGGAGATTTAAGTAGCATTTTAGGAGCATGAGAAGTGACAATAATAATAAGGCGCGACTAACCTAGACGGCAGCAACGATTTGTAGTTTTTTAATGTTTTATGTGTGTATAAGGCACAAACTATGTATACCCATATATATATATATATATATATATACAAGCCTAGAGCTTAGTTTGGGACTAGGTCAATTTGTGTGATATTTATTATTATTATTATTACATAGTGATCTAGCGTATGTATATGGGTTTTCATGACATTAAAGACAAGCGTTAGTGACTAGTCAGCTTGCGCCGTTTTGGCCTCTGAATACAAATGGTATCCGAGTATGACGGCTGAAATTAAACAAAATATAAATGAGCCACTGCTTTTACGCTTCACGTGTGCATGTGCATGCGCCCCGCGACGCAGCGATATATCACACGAGCGCGGCGGCATGTGCTCGCCGCGGCGGCGGCGGTTCACACGCACCCGCGACGCGCACAATCTGGAAGAGCCCGCGGGGCGGCCGCAGACGTACCCCCAGGACCACTCCCGGTCAACACATTTGATATTCATAGTCGCATTAGTAAAACCTTAACTTAAACTTGATAACTGATTAATCGTGAGTCTGAGGGCACCTGCAGGCCGGGCCCATAAATGCAAAGTAAAGTTCCTACTGTGCCGTACTCTTTGTCTGATCGCTTCCTCCAGCCTATTCCACGTCCCTTTAGGTAAATTAGCTTCACGTTCTTTGGCTCTCGGCTGAATATCAGCGTCGCGAAGTTACCTACGTTGCTGAGCCAGCTGAAGCCTTTTTACGCTGTTTTTTTGTATAGATAATTGATTGTTGTTTTTTACTTATTTGTGATGTGGTCTGGGTATAAGGATTAAATGTAAAGAAATTAGCTTGCTTTCTTGACAAAATTGTAAGTACCTCTAACTGTTTAGGTTTTTAATTCGCTCCTTTTTCTGTTGGAATCGGCAGCCCTGTTTTTCCCAGAGCGTGTCGTTTGTTATAAGTAAGTACTTTTATTTAGAAGCCAGCTACGTATAGTAATGGCGGCTTTACTTCGTTATGATCCGATAGACCGAGAGGATATGCTTAATCCAAAAATTGAATTAGGTACCACCCTAACTTCCTTTTATCGGTAGAAGCATAGAAAAATAATAATTGTACCTATATTTAACCGTCGTGTTCGCGCCCGCTCTTACGCCCTGCCACTGTGTCGTAACTCGTAAGTTATTAAATGTCGCAATCGGTATCATAGTGCATCATAGTGGCTGCTTTGTCCCGCGGCCGGGGTCGCCGACCGAGATAACGGCTCCTAGCGCACCGTGGTCGTCGGGAGCTCGCGGCCCCGCAGCCTCGCATCCTCGGGCCGTCGAGGTGACGCCGTCGAAAGCTTCAGCTGTATACAGCTGTAGAACAGAAAGGGTGCCATGTTTGAAGACCTTCGGTGGCCCTATTAGTTACGTGATGGTGTCGACTTCGACACGTGCTCCTGAGGTTCCGAAAACGAACTACAACGGTTGCCATGTACCTACCTACTAATGAGTTTTTGTAACTAATGCACAATAGGTACCCGATGCTCTCACAAAAGATCCCACAGTCGAAGTGTATTCAAATGGCCCGTATGTACAAAGCTATGAGCCTCTTGCGGTGCTTCCATCAACAGTGGTCTCCTGTTTGGTAGCGCTGCTGGCAGACATGTAAAAGTGCTTACATGGCCTACTTGCAGAATAAACATTTTAATTTTCAAGCTAAAGTTAAGATAATGCAAGTCCATTGGCGGTTTTTTTACCGGACTAATTTGACTTGCCCGCACACTCAATTAATTAGGTTATATGTACATGACGCGAGAAGAATAAACCTCCAGCACGTCAAATAATGGCACTAGATCAAAGCTTAGGTGGTTAGTGGCAAGTTTTTGCGGTTTAGTTAGTTCCGGTCGGCTACCACCACCGCGGCTGCGCCCGCGCCGGCAGCGCCCGCGGCTGTTGACGACCGGCGCGCCGGGACGCGCTGGGCCTTGGGAACAACAGGGAAGAGTCACAATCACAACTGCCACTACACGGCTATATTTTCCTATCTATATAATAATATAAATAAGGCATTATTTGAAATTGCCAATAATCGCCCATTACCAATAATCCGGCAAATTATAATGGCATTTCAGATAAAAGATAAAAAAGACAAAAGCTGTTTATTCAGTAAGTAGGCCGCACGGGCACTTTTACTCGTCAAAATTCTACCAGCGCTTCCCAAGAGGAGACCTCTGCTGAGAAGAAGCGCCGCAAGAAACTCAGCAGTCAGTCATTTTTTAAATAAAGTCAAATCTCTTTACATTGATGAATTACAAATGGTACTTACTTACCTACTTAGGTATCTATAATTGGACAAATCTAACATATACTCAATTCTGACATAGTTCAGAAGTGAGACGCTAACAATTAAATTTAGATAACAATCGCACGATAGCGCGCTCGGCGCGGCGCGCAGTCCTCGAGCGAGCGACGCGCGCGCCGCCCGCCGCCGCCTCCGCGCCGCAACGCAACCGCACTATTGTTAATTCAAGTGAAATGCATAATTATCATTTGATTTAGTGCGCTGTGTCAGTGATATAGAAGTTTATTGGCAGCCTTCCGCGGGTAACTGGGCCAGCGGAGCGATTAGATAAAATTATTGATGCGTACAACGAAATGCGACACATTTGATTGGTTATTTACTACTCACTGGGACATACTATTAAATTTTGCTCTTAAGAACAAGTGCGAAATTCTTCAAACACGTAGGTAAATAAAAAATAACAATAACAAAATAATAAACAAGTAAGTAGTAGTAGCCCCGACCTTCGACACGCCCGAACTGGTGCAGTTTCGCGGTAATTACGGCCGTTGTAATTTATTCCTTAATTTGGTTAACAAATGGCTTAAGTTGCCAGCAGAGCTTGCGATGTTCATGGTGCGTATGGAATAGAAGAAAAAAACAGCGCCGGCGTTGAAATTGTGCGGTTTTGGACGCTTGCGCGTTGCGGCCGTCGATTAAGCACATGTCGTGTCGTCCCAGTAAAAGTCGGGCAATTGTCTCTCTCGTTAGGCCAACCGCGCTATTGCCGTGAATTGCCGTAACTAATCGACCACTTTAACGGGCCATCAGTCAGCAGTTGACGCGCATCGACTCCGCTAACCGGCACCGCGCCATCTGTAGCCAGTGCCGAATGTCTTTACGATTGCCACTTGCAATAAGTGCGGAGCCTCAATGGCGGCGCCTTGAGCCTGCGGCAGGACCGTGCGTAGGCCGCAGGTGGCGTCACCGAGCCTTACCGATGCTAAACCAGCGACGTGGGAGCAGCCTTCGCGCATCTAGGTAATGCTCGTCTCTACGGTCCACTTCAAGTTAAGCTACTTACCCGTCTAAAGCTACAAAAAATGCTATCCTTAAAAGTAGAAACCAACGGTTCGCGCCTCATTATCTCGCCGTGACGAATAGCGGATGCGGGAGTGCCGGCTGTCAGCTGTTCTCGGTGCATGTCTCATGTCGTCGGCCACATTCAAAATAACACAAATGTCACTTAAATATAGACTCCCCCGATCATTCGGCGCGGGGTTACACGGGAGCGCACAATCGAACTGCACGCTTGCTCTTGAGAGTTGAGAAACTGCTCGACAATATCCAATAAATAATTCCATACGTTTATGGTTGAAGGAAACTAAACAATCGCCGCGAGTAATGGGACGCAGTAAATGTCCCATAAAGCTCGTGCATGGGAATTGCACAAAATTTCCGCGCTTTCTCCGCGCGGTGACGGCTCGCGGCTTTTCATATAGCTTTTACAAAATTTAAGTTACTGGCGGACTTCTCCGATAACAATGCAAAGAAACTTCGTGTGGCGATATTCCAAACCAAGTACCTTGGTAGGTACCTAATAAACATTGAAACACTGACACGCGCTGCCGCTGAAACATTCTGCGCCGATCCCGCGTCGTTCTGAGAAGCGCGCGGCGAACGTCTCCCGCGCAGAAGCGGAGAACAAACCTGTAATGCACTAGTGCAGTGATGAATGTGGCGGCACCCGCACTGGGTCACGCCGCGTAGTGCGTACCGGCGGAACTTGTTAGAACACAGTGATGATTTACATACGTTACTTAGAGCGGGCACAATGACTGTGTCTTCCCACTTCCCAGTCGGACGCATCTCATGGGATTTATATCCCCAGCAGGGCTAGACAAGATGCCTTGCGCTACGTTATCATTATCTATATTAGAGTAGACCATTTTAAATATCTAGGTCATGTGATTGCGGCCGATCTCAAAGACAATATGGACATCGAGAGGGAGCGGAGGGCCTTGTCGGTTCGAGCAAACATGATTGCGCGCAGGTTTTCCGGTTGCTCGACAGAGGCAAAAATTACTCTGTTTAGAGCCTATTGTACCTCTCTCTACACCGGCAGCCTGTGGGAGCATTATACTCAACGGGCCTATGGGGCCCTCCGGGTCCAATATAATAATGCGTTTCGGGTGTTGATGGGGTTGCCTCGCTTCTGTAGCGCATCAGGGATGTTCGCGGCGGCGCGTGTGGACTGTTTCTACACGGTCATGCGCAAGCGCGCGGCGGCCCTGGTGCGCCGGGTGCGTGACAGCCCCAACACCATCCTGCGCATGATAGCGGGCAGAGTAGACTGTCCCTATATAAATCACTGTGGGGGACTGCATTCCCCTACTAGTGCCATATTGTTTTAGGTTAATGCAACTAACACCTTAGACTAAGTAACTATTCTTACTAACAAAATTATGTGTCAATATGTTACACGAAATAAATAAATAATAAATAAATATAATAATAAATTATCGACAATGTGTACTTATAGGATTGACCTAAGCTGTCGGAGAGTCGAGTCGAGCGCTTATGTCAAACCATACTATTATGTTTTGAGAGTTTCGACAATCGTTCACGCTAGCGTTAAGCATCTTGTCAGGGGCGACTGTTCCGAGATAAGGACCTTCATTAAGTACTTCTCCAAGATGCCAACTACAAACTTGCTCACGCCAAGGTGTCTTCAAAATACGATAACTATGTCAACAGTACCGTTCCCAGATTTTAATGACCATGCATTTTTACACGAGTTTCAGGATTCATCTACTTTATGTGCATTTGTGACTTTCTTTATTCTACGATAACTTCTTATTGCTTGAACCACACCTAGGCTTACGGGGTATCATTGGAATTGTAAAAGGTTTTGTGTAATAAAAATACATGAGGTGGCAATATTACCAAAACAACACACGCCAAAATTGAAAAAAATATCGAATCTGAATGTTTTTTTTACTTATCGTCTAGAAATTGAAGAGTAGGCTCCAAAAATAATACATATAACACTAGGGTCCTATTTTGAGTCGTTTACAAGTAACACTAATTGAAACATTGTGTTGCATAGTTCCGCTACCCGATAATAGATGGCCGTAGTAGTCACTGTTTATATTTGTATTGAAAATAAACTAGAACTCGCACGTTTTGTTTTTAAATCACCGTCTTATAATTTTATCACTTAAAGGAATAAAATAACCGGTCAAGTCCGAGTCGGACTCGCTCACGAAGAGTTCCGTACCTCTTATATAACATTATTATTCTGTTTTTAGGTTTTGTTGTTATAGCGGCAACAGAAATACATCATCTGGAAAATTGTATCTGTCTAGCTATCACGGTTCATGCATGACATACAGCCTGCTGAGTCTGGTGACAGACAGACAGACAGACAGACGGACGGTGGAGTCTTAGTACTTAATAGGGTCCCGTTTTTACCCTTTGGTTAAGTTAAGTGAAAAACAATTAATTAAAAAACACGATAGGTAAGTACGCCTGTGATGCGTTAAAGTGAATTAATTATTTTTAATCAAGTATTTATTAAATGAATAAACGAAACAGTTACTAAGCTACTTAAATAACAAACATAAAAAGAACACCTATTCTAAAAGGTCCGCTCACGGTATGGTCCCTATGGCAATTTATAATCATTTTTTATTTTATCTGTAATTTACCATTTCTTTTTTTTCCCCATTTTATCACTAGAAGCTGCGCCGTCAGTAGGTATCCATCTTAAGCTTGGCAAGAAAAAAACGCGGTGATAGGTGAAAATTCAAATTTGATTTTGAAGCGCCTGCTAGGTAATTGTTGACTGGCAGAGAATGCCTTAAGGTATTAAGCCCGCCATGTGTATTTATCTGTAGTAGGTAGTGCAAAGTTAATTTTAGGTATTGAATTTTGGGAGTCATTCGGTCTCACAGCTGTTTTAGCGAAAGCATTTGAAGGTGAACATTTGCAGCGGTAATGCTGCAATCTTACACATACTAACATAAACCGGTACTGCGGTGCCTTCGTGAGGCAGTACAAGACTCAAAAGTGGCCAAAAAAGGTTGAAGACTGAAGAATCTTGCGGGCGATACACTAGAGAGCCTTCACTGATCAAGATTATTTTTTTTTGAAGAAAAGTCATGTTTTGATCAGTGAAGGCTCTCTAGTGTATCGCCCGCAAGATTCTTCAGTCTTCAACCTTTTTTGGCCACTTTTGAGTCTTGTACTGCCTCACGAAGGCACCGCAGTACCGGTTTATTCCCCGGGTAAGTTACGCTTCGTCTGTGTTCGTTTTCCCAAGATTCCGTTCCCCTCGTTTGGTTCTCGTAGATTTATTAGTCCATTCTTTCCAGAACCAGATTGCAGCATTACCGCTGCAAATGTTCACCTTCAAATGCTTTCGCTAAAACAGCTGTGAGACCGAATGACTCCCAAAATTCAATACCTAAAATTAACTTTGCAAAGTTAAACCTTTTTTGCAAAGTTAATTTTAGGTATTGAATTTTGGGAGTCATTCGGTCTCACAGCTGTTTTAGCGAAAGCATTTGAAGGTGAACATTTGCAGCGGTAATGCTGCAATCGGTACTGTGCAATAAAGTTTACCTAAATATGTAAATAAACTACCCACTATAATAAGCAGCAACGACAGTTCCTCGGAGCGCAAGTCATTCAAATATTAACGCCCGTAAATTACTAGGAGTTATCTAAGTCCGATAACGGCCGCTATCAGAGGCGCCGCGCTTCCGGAACCGTCCTGCACCCGAGAAGTGCGCCGCTACCTCGTGTGCACTGCACTTACTCACATCATGAAGTCAGAACCGTTGAATCAACTGCCTAATTAGCGGTCGCTAACAACTCGACGGATATAGACGGCTACCTACGGATAATAGGAAAGGATGCTAATATTAAGAATAAACGTAAAGCAATTAAAACGATCACCTTTGTGAAGATCTACGATACGCACACAGAGCTGGAGGTAGCGCGGCGCTAGGGGCGGGCGCGGGCTGCGGCCAAGGTGAACCGCGAGCCAAAAATAACCGCGCGCTGCAACTAGCGATACAAATAATAAACAAACAATCGCCGGTGAAAGTCCTAGTGCGGCGCGGGCCCCGGCGGCCGCCGCATGCAAATCGCTCGTAGGCTCAGAGGCTCGCGACATCGCACGCCGGGACAACTATTAAACTTCGCGACCTATTCAATCTGGTCCCAGACCCAATTCATATTTGCTTTAAGTATGTTACAGTCCTAAAGCTGTTTTAATCCCAGTGTTAGTATTTGACGAACCCATGGTTAGTTCAAAAACCTTAAAGCCTTAACTGCATGAATGACGAAACGCTCGCTAAGTTGCTCTTTTATTTATTTTCCCGTAGCCAGTTCAAAAGTTCAGTACAGTGTTTGTTTTTAAAGTGTGTTCGCAAGTTGGATGGAAGCAGTTGTAAACAGTGAAGTGGGGGATTTTTTAACGCGCTCTGGCAACACCGCGCATGCCGGCGCCATGACGCAGCGCGCGGGGTTGCCAGCCGCGCGCGTCACGTGGGTGGTGACGCTGGGCGATGCGCCCGCGCATGCCCACGCACCTTATGAAACTCATCTCTCGCATGGCAAATGTAAGTAATCGGCAATTGCAATGAAAATTATATTGGCCTCGTTAATTTTTTCGAATTAATACGAGTGCCGTCGTTTTGAATCCACCCAATTCGTTTTATAATCTCATCTATTTAAATGACTACATTCCAAACTAATAACATTTAAATGTATGCAAAAGAGTTAGTTAATACTTAGTATTAAGTCAAAGATAACAAAGTATTTAAATCGTAATTATAATATGTGCATGTTGCAAATGTACCGTTTTTAAAAAACCTTTTATACTTATACATTTTATACAGACACCAATTACAAAAAAAAAACTGAATGCATGAATCCTTGATTTACTTAAAGAAAACATTGATCTAAAATGCTGGTTATACAGGGTTATTGGTAATTCGACGTATTCCCGTTGGGACGTGATGGGGTGACTATTTGCGATAATTTAAACCCCCATATGCATTATGCAAAAGTAGACCATTTTAGAATTATCATGATTTTTAGCTTTTTTCAAAAAGAGTCAAAAATGCAACATTTAAATATTTAAAAAAAAAAAGTATCAATTTAAATCACTTTTTTTTTTCTGATTTATAAAAAACGATTAAACACTAGTTATTTATCAATATTAAAACTAAAATTATTGGTCCATATTTAAAAATGCAAGATGAAAAACAATTTTATTTTAATAATGTTTTAATGAGACTTTTTCCACTAAAATCCCTTAAAAACAAAAAAAAAGTAATGAAATTGGCTTTGCAGATTATTTAAAGAAATCAAGTACTTAATTGTTATCAGTGTTATCACGGTGTCACTTATGATGATAACTTCAAAAATAGGAGCTTTTATGTTCGCACGTATGTATGTGTTTTTTCAATGCATGTTCTATATGTAGGTCAATTTAAAAATTCGGTGGTATTACGGTTACCAAATCAGTACCTGATGAGGCGATCCCTGAGGAGTTGAGGGAACTCCTCAAGTACTATAAGAATGGACACAGCGATTTTGATATTTTCAGTAACAAGTCTAGCATTTGCATTCAGAAAGTATCATTTGGTGAAGTGGAATGGAACTAATGATGAAGACTGCGACCACCGGAAATCCTCAACGGTAGTAAATTTCAAAGGGTGGTGTTTTACATACATTAGATAACCCTTCTTATTGCTTTGCAGTACGATATTTCAAATATAAATATTGATTATGTTATATATTCTTAATTAATCGCTTTTTTCATGACATAATTGGAAACTGAATTGGTCTGAACGTTACGCCCGCACGAATTTTAACGATTTAAAAGAGATGATGTGGACTCAAGACACTTTTAATCCTAAAAAGCATAACTTTGCTTTGAAGAAGCTTTCTCATCGAGTTCGATTCGAGTGCGAGAGTTTTGTATGGAGATAACATTTGATGTTTAAAACTTTAACACTATTCAAATAATTATTATTATTTTATAACATAAAATACCTAATACATTTTATAGATTAAGGTCCTAAAAGTTGATAAATTGAACGACACGGAATAAAAAGCGTGAAAAATTAAAATTAAAATATTGCATAGAGGAAGCTAAATTATGTACCCATTTAATTTAGAAGCAACTAGTCACCCGCCTTCGCTTCGCTCCGGGTTAGAGTATTATACATAAAAACCTTAGTCTATTAATTAAAAAAAACCGCATCAAAATATGTTGCGTAGTTTAAAAGATCTAAGCATACATTGGGACAGACAAAAAGTGGAAAGCAAATTTGTTTTATACTATGCAGTGAAGACTACAGATTAATTTATCTAATTGACTTCTTATAACAAGATAGTTAGTAAATTGATAAAAAGGTTTAAAAAGGTTCATAAGTATTCTTAACAAAACACCCACAAGAAAATCGAGGCAGTATCAAATATAACTTCATTAAATACTAACTATGTATACAATTCCAGTAGAGGGACATTTTCACTAAAATTTTATTTTGATTCGTAAAAACCTCACACTTGGGTTTTTTATTTTACGCTTGCAACACTGAAATGCTACAGGGTACTATTAGTTTTCGAAAGTAACTTAATGGCACCTTATTTTCGTTCTGTAATCAAGTTGGTAACGAAATCTGAAGCTGCTTTTCAGAAACAGTTTCAATGATTTAGGAGCTTCGTTAATAAAGAGAAAAACTGAAGTTTTAATTCATAAGCAAGCCGGCGGCATTTAATGGAACAAACGTGTTGTTGCAGTTGCGAGTAACGGGTGAGTTTTAGGATCGTGGTAGGACCCGCACAATCGAGCAGTGTTACCAGCGCACCGTTCTGTCATCATACTTGTTTTGACAGTGTGTGTGACAGCGCAGCGTCGTGTGCGTTCGCCTCAGCTTGTCATTTTTGTGGTCGGCTACTGTCCGCGATGTCAATGTTTTCTTCGTTTTCTCGTGGAATCTTACAGATTTGTGTGCTTTTTGAATGCTGAAGTGAAAAAAAAGTGCTTTATAGTCGATTGAGTGAACTGTAACTCGTCCCGCTAGTGCCTCGCGTTAGTGGAGTGTTTTCAAAAGTTTGGATTAAGTTTCTAGTTGGGAGTGGCGGTGTGTGCGTGCTGTCATGTCGAAGGGAAACTTTTTACCATCACAGAAACTTGATTGAAAAGGGCTGAGCTGAGATGGAGGCGAGCTACGTGGGTGAGTCGTGCGCCCCGGCGACCGCCGTGCGAGCGCTATGCTCTAGCGGAGCCGTGTTCCGATTGTTTGTAGTGGAGTGTGATACAACTTAGCAACCCAAACTTTTTTTGTTTCGGAATTTCTTTCGATGTGTTTCCGTAATAGTTGTGAAGCTGCAGAGCCACGTTCGCCGGTATCTTATCTCCGTGTACACAACACTGATAACGCAGCTCGCGTGGGCTAGCCGAGATTATCCGCCTGATAATGTCGCTGTTGACACTACTTAGGTAACAGATGCCATAAATTACTTTCTTCTGAAGTTTGACAACTTTAAATTTGGGTTGCTAAAGAATGTCACAATGCAAAGGTGCTCTTTAGTATAGTAAGATGATGTCCTTAAATCATTGTATGAATGGGGGCTTGCTACATTAGCTTAGTTGACAGACTTGAGTTTGGTCTGTATACACACTGCGTTGGTTCCTGCGTACTTCTTGGCCCAATAACATGCTGTGTAATATGTTCATGTTCTTTTATCCAAGGGGCCTCTACTGGCGCTGCACACCAGATGTCCTTGTCCAGGATTAAGGTTAATGTTTGTGTTTAGCTAAGACTTTGATATTGTTAGTGTTTGTTCCTCCTTGTTCTTGTGATGGTACTATCATCAACATATACAAACTTAGATGCTTATAATCAGGGGTCAGACTTTTTGTATCAAAACCAATAACTGCTGCAATCTTCGAAGTTATGGAATAACTTTTATTTGATATAATATAATATATTATAATAACTTTTTATTGATAATAATATTTGTAAAGTGTTAAACGTCAAATCAATTCCTAATTAAATATACTGCTAAAGTACATAATTATGTTGTGTTAAAATTACTATTTAAACAAGGAACTTCTCAAATACATATATATCACGCAAGAAGTTCTATTTGCTTATTTATGCAACTATTAACCTGTGGAGCGCCATGGCATATGTATGTGCATTACAATATCAATCTTAATTCGAATCACTCTGATTTCCAAATTCAAATATTGTTACGAACACATGGAGTTCATAGGGCGCTCCACGGGTTAATTGATCAACATTGTGTAGAGATGTTTTGTTTTGCTGTTAACCCATTAGTCTGTACTACAACAGCTGGCTGGGGACAGCAGCTTTCAGTTACCAAATGCTGTGACCCAGTATGATACAGTCTTTTTGAATTTGAATTTTAAACATGAATGGTTGTTCATTCCTTTAATATTTATTTCCATTAGTTGCAATAAACATGACACCTGTTTATATTGCTACCATTGACTGCGACTTCGTGTTTTAATCATCTATTAGCACTCTATGATAAATGTAGGAAATAGTCTTTGTTTTTATGCCTTAAAATGAAGATTTTTTACGAAAACAACTTATAAAAACAATAATAAATGTGTTCATTATAATGAGAGCTGCCAATGCTGTGATCACTTGGGTCAGGGGTAAACCGTCGTACTGCAGTGTTGTAGCCTGGCCAACAAAAAATACTTGCTGTTTTTAATGTTTTTTTTACATCTTTGAAACATAATAGTTGGCTTGGAACATTTAACAGGCTGTTACGTAACTTCACCTGTCACAGAGTGTAGGAAAAAATTCTAAAGTAAGGTGGATGATGATGCAATTTGTAGTAAAGATTTTCACTGTGCTACCCATTATAGGCTAGGCCATAATTTGTGCTTTATTTTCCTCTACTATTCTACATTAAAAGTCAAAATAGTTTTTTATAATTAAGCATAATTATAATTTTTTGTGGTTGCTGGGTTAGAATAGTGCCACTCCATGTCTTCCCGGGGACGTCGTAAGAATCGACTAATCGGCTTCTAGTACTGTTAGGCGATGGGCTTGCAACCTGTCACTAATACACTGGTAAACATCTTAGCCTGTTTGTGCAAAATGTGGTTACAGAATTGCCAACAACTCTTGTTGTAGTTGTTGGTATTTCTGCAGCTCTGCCTACCCCACTCTGGGAATGAAGGCGTGATGTTATGTATGTATGTATGTATGTATGTAATTAAGCAATTCAGCCTATGAGGGGTTAAATAGACCCATTGAAGTTGAACTTACTACATTGGACTCTTGTCAAGAAAAAGCTTGTTTGAAAACTAAACATGTATTTTCAGTCAATCACAGTGTCAATGATAATTCAAAACTACTATTCAAAATAGGAAATTACTTTTGGTTGAAATTTAAATAATAGTGTTTGAACATTTAAACTGGAACTCACAAAGTACTGCAAACACACTAAAATACTGCAACATGGTGGCAGTTATATGAGCGAAACAATGTATAGTGGTAATCTAGAAGCATACAGTTCTAGTGTATGCAGAGGCTGTATGAGGACTACTGTAAGGCACTGTAATTAGCTGTGTGTACCCTTCAAGTGTTAAGATAAAAGTACCACATTGTGATAAAGCATTATTATTGTTTAGCAAGATGTCTCCAGCAGGTTTATGGATGGTGGTTAGCTAACAAACAAATGCTTAGTTATTCTGCCTACTGTCAGTCTTCTAATAGTTATCCTTTTAACCAACTATCTAAAGACAATGGCTATGTTTTTCGGGTGTATGTATGTATCTATGTTTCTTAGTGACCTCCAGTCCGGTTTTTAAAGATTTATTTTGGTTTATTCTAAGTACAAATTTTGGTCTTTACTAACATGCTGTTGTGCAGTGCAAAACAAGATGTCCTGGGCATTTTGAGCACCTTTCTTAGCTCATGGTCTCGGAAAGACTCTCACATGGTCTTATTTAATTCAGTGCATGAAGAATTAAGTGGAGAAAAGAGTAAATTATAAAACATGTCTGGTGAACATTTTACACTATAATTTATTTTAAGATTAAATTATTTTTTTAATTATAGTAACTACATACATGATAAGCAAAAAACAGACAAAATTAAAACTAGGTAGTCATAGTCATATTAATTTATTGCTTTATGTTGTTATGAGGTCTTACGAAAACATTAGGTAGTTTCCACATAAACCTGCAAGGGCACTGCAACAAGACACTTATTAAGTTATTATAATCAGAACAAAACTTAACCTAACGTCTATTTAGAGACACACTTGTAACTACGTAAATTATACAATATTAATACGACACGAATTAGATATCAATTTAAAAATAATATTAACCTCTTCCAAATTATAAAAACATTTAGTTAAGTACTCCCATGTTGTTAATAGCGCTTGTTAGATTATATTATGATACTATCTACTACAAACGTATTCCTCGCTTGATAGATGAAATGAGAAAGAATGTAATCTAAATTTATAGGTAAGCTTTTATTGTCTTTGTTTGTATTGTAATTAGTTCTAGATATAACCGCTAGATTGCGCTGCAACCAAATCTCTATGATGTTACCCTTTGTGTATAAGATACAGATGCTCCCCCATCACGATAGCCTTTATAAAGCTACTTTATTACTTATTACAAATAGAGTTTGTATACTAAACAACAGTGTTGCCTCACTGTGGTTAGTTACAGTATGTACACCGTAAGGTACATAATATTTGTACATAATAGATATAGGAAATGAAAAGCGAGATACAAATATGTCACAATTTATCATAATAACTGATTATTTATTATTTCTATGATCAATACAACATACCGATGATTTGAGCAAAGCTTACTAGAAAAAGGTGTCTAGTAATCATAGTGAAATACTTATATTAACAATAGTAATTCATAAAGACATATCTATATTCAGTAATAATAAATCAGGACACAGTTATAAACATGAATAATATAAATAATCACTATAATACAGTTTGGTACTTAACTTAGTTCCTTGCAGCTTGTCAGGTCACAGTCAACTGGCAAGTCTCGAAAGGGGCTGTTATTTATAGGCCAAACGTTTGCGCGTTCCAGCCACCACCCCCGTCACCACGAACATACGATGTTTCCGTGACTTCCGTCTAGCACAACTATTTATATTTAAGTAAACATTAACTCTAATTAACATTATTAAATGTAAGATGATTTAAGAAGGTAGTAAACTATTTTACTAAGCTCTAATTATTAAATTATACTTAATATATTATTTACTTGACTTGAGTGGGTAGGTAGGTAGCTAATACAGTTGCCGCTCGGGCGCCACGGTAACATACCGTAATCGTTTATCAAAGTGTTAAATAGTGAAAAGTAAACACTGTTCTAATGGAGTTACATTAATTATTATTAAAGGTACGTACAATCATAATATTAATAATCTAATATAACACGGCCAGACTGACATACTTCGTTCTCGAAGTATTACTTAAATATAATTACAATTCAAAAGCATGTATTCAAATCGTACAGTAGGTATGAAACATAATATTAACCATAACTTATTTATTACATTTATTTACAGTTTGGCATCGTTATTTCGGCACTTATCACATTAAGAGACAAAATAACGACGGTCAAGTGATTCGACAACACATCGAGATCTAGCCCCACACCTGCTGCGCATGAGACGGGCTGATGAATCAAATGACTTCAGCAGTTCCGAACAACAACAAAAAAAAAAACATTGTTACATAATTCATCTACAAAATAATAATAAATCAAGAAATATCTACAATGCATTTTAGTTGTCTACCCATCGCCCTGGCCAGAGACGCAATTTGTGTTTGGCTACGGTTATGTTTCTTAATCTACCGAATCCTTTTAATGCATATCTATCATTATGTAGCAGAGCTTGAATTTCGTAGGGACCCTTGAATTTAGGACTAAGTTTAGCAAGCCGTCTATGGTCTTGATTTACATATACAATATTTCCTACCTCAAAAATCTGATTATCTCTTCTTACTATATCGAATCGCGTTTTGTACTTTCTGGCTTCCGAGCATAAACGTTGGTAAGCTAGTTCGCGGTCTGACCTCACGTCAGTATTAGTTTCAAAAATATTTATGTCATTTAGTCGACTTTGAACACTTGGAATATTACCATTACAACCGATTAATAAATGATTAGGAGTAAAACCTGTAGACTTTTGAAAAGTGGTATTTATTGACAATTGAACTTTCCACAGCTCGCTCGGCCAATCTGACGTGTCATTACACATGGTATTAAGCATATTAATGACAGTTCTTACATATCTTTCCACTTGACCATTTCCACTTGGTGTGCCTGTGGCTACCATGTGATGCTCAATATTTAACTGGCTAAACAAAGATCTAATAAGGTGCGAGCTAAAGTTGGTACCTCTATCGGTTATAATCCTTGATGGGGTACCAAATAAAGTTATTGTATCTCGAATAAGGGGAATTAACTCGTGGGCATTGAGACTGCCCAAGGGTTTTAATAAACAGAATTTAGTAAAGCTGTCCACAACGATAAGAATATACCTGTATCTTTCATTTCTCTGAGAAAAGGGGCCTGTACAGTCTAAGTGAATGGTATGAAAGGGCACTGGAATTTTGTCTATGGGGTGTAAGAATCCTTGCTTTGGACCCGAGTGACATTTACGTTCAACACATGTGAGGCAGTGTTTTATAAACTTTTTGACAAATGCAAACATATGCGGAAACCAAAAATGCTCACGAATCTTTTCCAATGTCTTCTCAATTCCAACATGGCAATTTTCGTTATGAAAAAGTTGTAAAAGTTCAAATCTGGATCTTTTAGGTACAAAAAGTTTGGGTTTATTAGGCTGAACTTTATAAAATAACAGATTATCTTGTATCACATAACGGTGTGCATCTAGTTCTCCAGCTAATACCCGACTCATTAAGTTCTGAGTATCAGGGTCATCTTGTTGAGCAGTTTCTAACCAAGAGACTCCGGCGTCATTGATGAAATTCACAGTACTGATTTCATTTTTGGGACAATATTTCGTTAATTTAGTATCAATGGGTTGTCCTTGGGATATCTTTGAACTGTTTAATAAGGTGGCAAAATTGACTGAACTTAACGCTTCGACGGGATTGCGGCTGAGGAAATCTACATGACCTATGTATTTACCCTTTTTGTATATTACTTCAAAGTCGAAATCTTGCATGAATGTCCACCAACGAGCTACACGTGGTGACAGATCTTTTTTATTCGCAGTTGCTTTAATGGAATTACAGTCAGTATAAATTTTGAAACTAATCCCTAATAGGTACACTCGGAAGTGTTTTAGAGCATTATATATTGCTAAAGTTTCTAGGTCATATGAGCAATATTTGGCCTCTGTAGGTGAAGTTCTTTTACTGAAATAGGCAACAACATTTTTAATGTCATTAACCTTTTGTACTAAGATGGCTCCATAACCCAATGAACTCGCGTCAGTGTAAAGTTCTGTTGGCAAATTTGGATTAAATACAGATAATAGGGGTTTAGTTGATAACTGTTTTATAACATAATGTCTAGCTTCATCCTGTTCGAAACTCCATTCCCACTTTTGTCCACTTTTGGTTAATTTTGTAATACAAGCGGTTCGTGCTGCAAAATTTGGGATAAATTTACGAAAATAGCTTGCGAGGCCCATAAATTGTCGTACCTGTTTGACATTACTAGGGATGGGTGAGTTAACTAATGCGGTCACTTTGGATTCACTAGGCCTTACTCCTTCACTTGATATATGCCTACCCAAGTATTCAATATTGTCGACAAAAAATTTACACTTTTGAAGATTAATAGCAAACCCTGCTAGGCTTAACGCGGCAATAGTTTGCTCCAAATATGCTAGACCTTCTTCTATTGTAGTGAACGGGATGAGGAGGTCATCAATGTAGACCAAAAGAAACTTTAGATGTTCGACTGCCTTAGTTATAGCTCTCTGAAAGACTGAGGGACCATTGCAAATGCCGAATGGCATCTTTAAAAATTCATAATGGCCACTAGGTGTCACAAAAGCGGTATATTTGATGGAATCAGTTGCTACGGGAATTTGATGAAAACCATTCTTCATATCTATAGAGATAAAGTATTTTGCTTTGCCTAACCTGTCGATTTGGTCTTCGATGAGAGGGAGAGGATATCTATCTTTTTCTAAAATTTTATTTAAGGCACGGTAGTCTGTACATAGTCTATCACTACCATCTTTTTTTTTAACTAAAATTATAGGACTAGCGAAGGGCGAATCACTTTCGCGAATTATTTTCTTGTTCAAAAGGTCGTTTATGATTTCATTTACCTTCGCCCTCTCTACCGGAGCCAATCGATATGGACGGTAGTAAACAATCTCATTACTTTTAAGCCGTAAATTCAATTCACCAGTGTTAACAGTACCAGTATCATCCAATACAGAAGGGTATTTATGAAAAATATTTTTGATTTTCAGTTGTATTTCAGGGCTTAAATGTTCAATATTTGGGGTTAACTCATGTAATTCTGATGAAAGACTAATCAAGTTTACTTCTGTATTAGTTGTAACTATTTTTCTGAATAATCTGGAACCATTTGAGTCAGTTATAATTCCTATGTCTGGATACTGAACAGCATTCCTGCCTATAAGGAGATCATAAGCAAAATCCGAATCCCTAATGACATGAAAATCAAGTTCTATGAAAACGCTTTCAAATTGAACTGGCACTGTCATCATTGCGAAAACATGTACTTTATTTTTTCCTATTCCGTTTAAATATAATGATGTAGGTGTCAAGTGAATACCTATACGCCTAGCAATGGATTCTCTGATTAAACTACAGTTAGCTCCAGTATCAATTAAAGAATCAACAGGCAAATCGTTAACAATAACTCGTGTAAGATTTAGTTTGTTCGGTCTAAAAAATTAACTTCCTTCGTGGGTACCAAAGTAATTGAAGCCGAGTTAATTGCTCGTTGTTTATAATAACAAGTCGCTTCGGTATGACCAACCTTCTTACAATAAACGCAAACTCTTTTGCGATAATCATTAGATGTAGGAGCCTGTGGAGATTGGCTGGTCATTTGTGGTACTTGGACCTGCTTATTATGAAAACATTGAGATTGCACATGTCCAATCTTGTTGCAAGTGAAACATTTTTTATCGCCGTTTAATTTAAGTCGCTTGGCTCCACTGGGTCCTGCACCATCATCTTTGTTAACATTATCAAAAGACCGTTTCTTATTTTTGACATATGAGGATAGTAAAGAAATAAGAGCAGATGTCGTAGTTACACCATTGTTTAAAGAAGCCATTCTAATATCAATATCATTAATACTACCGCAGACTAACTCCACTAATTGTACTTCGGTAAAAGCAATTTTTGTATTACGTAGTAATCTAAGCTTCTCCCTAGCATATGCACCGTAGGATTCAGCAGAGTCTGACGTGTATAAAACTGCTTTATTGAGTCTCTCTGACAAATTCCTCTTTTCAGGGAATACGTCGATAATATCCGTGCGAAATGTATCCCAGGTTCTCCCTTCTGAAGGTTCCCACGATTCATACCAAGTAATAGCAGATCCCCTTAGGGCCTTACCGGCTTTAGCCGCTGTTTTAATGCCGCTCCAGTTAAATTCCTTGGCGAGAGCTGCAATGCTATCGCACCAGCCCGCTGCTCCGCAGTCATTTCGCTCAGGTTCGAACGGTGGTAGCGCGATGTCATCGTCTTTCTGTGCCGTAGTGCTGATTGCATCACGGATTGCCTTTAGTAAAAGACTTATTTCTGCGGTCTCCATTCTGAAATTGTTATCAAAATCTGTGAACGAGAGGTTATCCCACTTCTGATGTTAGATTATATTATGATACTATCTACTACAAACGTATTCCTCGCTTGATAGATGAAATGAGAAAGAATGTAATCTAAATTTATAGGTAAGCTTTTATTGTCTTTGTTTGTATTGTAATTAGTTCTAGATATAACCGCTAGATTGCGCTGCAACCAAATCTCTATGATGTTACCCTTTGTGTATAAGATACAGATGCTCCCCCATCACGATAGCCTTTATAAAGCTACTTTATTACTTATTACAAATAGAGTTTGTATACTAAACAACAGTGTTGCCTCACTGTGGTTAGTTACAGTATGTACACCGTAAGGTACATAATATTTGTACATAATAGATATAGGAAATGAAAAGCGAGATACAAATATGTCACAATTTATCATAATAACTGATTATTTATTATTTCTATGATCAATACAACATACCGATGATTTGAGCAAAGCTTACTAGAAAAAGGTGTCTAGTAATCATAGTGAAATACTTATATTAACAATAGTAATTCATAAAGACATATCTATATTCAGTAATAATAAATCAGGACACAGTTATAAACATGAATAATATAAATAATCACTATAATACAGTTTGGTACTTAACTTAGTTCCTTGCAGCTTGTCAGGTCACAGTCAACTGGCAAGTCTCGAAAGGGGCTGTTATTTATAGGCCAAACGTTTGCGCGTTCCAGCCACCACCCCCGTCACCACGAACATACGATGTTTCCGTGACTTCCGTCTAGCACAACTATTTATATTTAAGTAAACATTAACTCTAATTAACATTATTAAATGTAAGATGATTTAAGAAGGTAGTAAACTATTTTACTAAGCTCTAATTATTAAATTATACTTAATATATTATTTACTTGACTTGAGTGGGTAGGTAGGTAGCTAATACAGTTGCCGCTCGGGCGCCACGGTAACATACCGTAATCGTTTATCAAAGTGTTAAATAGTGAAAAGTAAACACTGTTCTAATGGAGTTACATTAATTATTATTAAAGGTACGTACAATCATAATATTAATAATCTAATATAACACGCTCGGCTGGCTATTGCTATCACTCTCACTCGCAGCAGACAGTATATTTGTCACTAGTGCGTCATATAAAATCAAAAATTGCTATTTAGGACCCGGCAGTACTATACATAATTTCAAAAACATAGCGTAGCGAGTTAGCCCAGTCACACCACGGCTCCTGTGAGCCACCACGTCCTGCCTGTATATAGTAACTCAGCATTAGGTTAGCACTTACTAAGGAATCTCAATCCTTTTTAATTGGTCATTCGCGCCTGCCGGGAGATGTCCGCGCAGGCGCGAGCGCCGGCGGCGTCGCGCACCACTTGCGCGGAAGAAAGCCGGCGAGCGTGGAATCTGCGCAGCGACCCGCGCGTCTCACGCCTCGCGCATCCATTCAGCTCGCAGTGCGTACTCCAAGACGTAGTGCCGGGTGATTAGGTGTATTCCGGCCCCCTACTACTATAGGAAATACTGCCGTAGGCTCCATCAATACTTAGCAACCGGTCAGTGGCCCTAGACAAGATGCATTCCGCAAACGTTGTCGTTATCGAGAATGTGTAGTATTGACGCAAGCCGCAGGACGGTCGCGTCGAGCGCTTGTGTTACTTCCATACATCTTGACAGTAATTACTAGCATAGAGGCATTCCATCTTAGTCGTTTTCCATCTATGCGTTGCCGCAACGCATTTGAGGTCTTAGGATTATAGTTTTGAGAATTCAAATGTCTATGTGTCTCAGATTCCACTTACGATCAGGTGGCTTGAGTGCTCGTGTTCTCCTTAACATAAAAAAAAGAATCGATGACGTGAGCAAGCGTTAACCGATTTGACTAGCGCCCTTTGTTTTTCGTTGTGTCGTTACACCAGATATATATTGGCTTACCTTTACTTTTTTAAATAAAAAATGGATTTTCGTTTCACCTTAGTCTTACCTGATGTTAAGTGACGTCGAGGTCGAAGGTGGTACACGCTTACCACGAAAAAGCCGATTCACTTTTGCTTGAAGAACACTAAGTTATACGTTGTACGGTTCCGGGGATACAAACGCAGGGAGAGCGTTCCACTCCTTGGCAATGTGAATAAGAAATGACATGACGCTGCGTCTGAACCATTAGAAATCGGACCTCATGCGGATGGAAGTCCTCTCGGCGTCTGACGACGATCAATGCAAAACGGCCTAACGTGACTCACGCAAATTTAAGTTAGCTCTCAGTAGGTACATCCTGTTCTTGTAACACATCATTAGGCATCAATTTTAACCCGGTGTCGTAAAGGCTGTCCCAGAAGTAAAGAGACAATTTTCATAAACAAAATTGGTCAAAGAGAAACCATCTAAAAAAGGTTAAACCAACTCTCATATCAACAGTCAATGTCAAATCTTTTAAATAAGCCGGGAGTCACGTACCTACTATTTCGGTTGTTTTCAACAATAAACCAAGTGGAACAAGAACTATATGAGAACAGACTTGTTCTATACTATGAATGTTACGGGAAAACGCATACGATATATCATTTTATTGAAGAGGAATCTAAAAAACAAGTATTAACAGAATTATATAATGTTTTATAGATACAGAAAAACGAAATTTTGAGTACAGAACAGCAGGACTACCTACAGTTGCGACCGCTCAAAACATAAATAAGGTAAACAATACATTTGAGGAAATATAATTGACATCTGTTATTGTTACAGCAGTGAAATTTAAGATATCAAGATCTGGTATAACCAGAATAAGGGCTAAGCAACCAGGAATTTAAGATTTTGGAATATTGTCTAGGCAAACGTATATTAAAGATCAAAAGGAGCACGCTAAAATCAGCCACGGTAAAGTTTACAAAAAAATATAGAAAGTTGACATTATTAATGTCGACCCTGATTCCTGTCGATAAAAATTGCAATACTGGCAAGCGATATTCTCTTGCTTTTTGTCGAGGTAGGTAGGTATGGTCGTTATGTAAAAATGCAAGCGGAAAACCCCAAATCTTTCACTGTATTTAATTATCGGTGGACCAGATTGGCCAACACTGTAGCTTCGAGATCTTGAAAAGCTGCGATGAGACAGGCAGCAATTAACCATAAAAAAATTGTGTATATAGTTGTAGTAGGCGCGTATTCAGTATAGTTTATTTCATGTTATTAATACAGGATTTATAATAAATAAATAAACGTTTACTTTTTCAAATATTTATATTAAATATTTTTAATCTAATTTTGTCTCTTTACTTCTGGGACAGCCCACTATGGTAATGTTCGTGTGAAGGGTTGCTGACTACGCTTTCCGCTCAAATGTACGTCTACTTCTGACGTCTGTGCAGATTCGCAGCAGAGTAGGAGGTAGAAGGAGGCGGAGGAGAAGGCGGCGGTGGTGATGGTAGTACTTTGAGTATTTACAATTTGGTTTGATGGAAGCTAAAGCACTACGTACCTTTAAGACATGGCTCTGAGTTGCACTTAGAATCTTATATATTACAAATACACAAATTTATGTGGGTCCTGCGGTCACGTTATATAACAAAAGGTTCTACAGAGTTTGTTAGAAGTTGGAGAGTGGAGGCTACTTTTTACTCGTAAAATTGGAGTAAGCGATAAAGGAATTCTACAAACGGATGGCCCAAGCACCTGCACGATGACAATGTTGATATTTGCTGGTCGGGTGTTGTGGTGCGATTGTGTTCCGGTTGCTGCCAATCGCTGTCCATTAGCGAGTTGCGGGTGTCGGCTGTCGAGTGTGTCGGGTCGGGTTTCGGCGCCCGCACTGGCTGCGGCGTGGCGCAACTTGCGGCGGCTCGTGTGCGCCGCGGGACCTACCCCCAGGCCGCGGCTGAGCCAACATGCAGGGTATTAACTACACGCCTATACATCATAAATAGAATACAATGACAGTTCATAAATCAGGGGACAAAATCTTACAAATTGACCTAGTCCCAAACTAAGCTCTAGGCTTGTACAGTCGACGTCATAAATATGTTTACACTTTAGTACCATGTCACTTTCATTCACTGAGACAATTACATATACATAATTATATATGAAATTGTCTCAGTGAATGAAAGTGACAAGGTAATAAAGTGTAAACATATTTATTTATGACGTCGACTGTACTATGAGTACTAGACAACGATAAACATACTTATAGAGATTAATACAAAGAAAACATCGAAGAGAGAAGCAAATATTTAACTGTTCTTTAAATTTGATAATAACCGTGCCTCATCGTGATTATCGCTTATGACCTCATCGTCGCTTTCCACAGTTTCCTCCAGCGGGAATCGAGGTCAACCAACCGTGAACGCAACTTAATTTGCACTTTCATTTGTCTTCCGAGCTAGCCACCTGAGGAGTGAATTAAATAGCCCATTGAGAGCCGACTGCGCCGTCGGTAGTAAAAATCCTTTCGTGGAAGGGCGCCGGCTCGTCCTCCGTGTCCGTTCGCGCTCCGGCGGAAGGATTAGCACCGGCTGCGCGTGCGCGCAGTTCATCTACTCGTAACATGGCGCCTATCGCGGCACCTGACCGCCACCGGCGCCGGCGCCGCGAGTGATATAAACCGGCCATTACGTATTGTTACAGCGATGTGTACACATCACGTTGACTTACAAACTAAAACTACTTGTCACGTTTTTATTAATAGAGGACCAACTTTCTCACGCGTCGGTGTCGGTCGCGGGCCGCGGCGGGCGGGGGCAATTATCTAACCCTTTTATCTGATAGCGCCCGCATACATTAACACTTAAAGCGGAGTAGCAAGCCCTAAGCCATCATACTTTTCCTTAATAGGCTTTGAAATGCACATTTTATATTAAAACATTTCCAACCCGATCATGCCAACCGATTATTACGTACGTATGCGCCTTATGAGGATAGTAAAGAATGGGCGCCAGAACAATAGCTGATAACTGCCGCTTCACTTGTGACACGCTGCGCGCGCGCGTGTGCGCTGGCATGCAAGTGTGCGTGCAATTACCGCGGTGATGTCACCGCACTAATTTCTTTCAGCTAGTCAACAGAAACACTTCTGTTGACTAGCTGAAAGAAACGGACCCATTACCGGCTACCCAATCAGTACCCGAGTCCCATTACTGCCGGTTATAAAATAGATCGTAAATACCTACCTTATTGTACAGCAATAAAATGATTTTGTTTGGTGCTTAATTTTGTCGAAATACCTCTTTTTTGAGATATACGAGTATTGTTGTAGAAATCGAAATAGACATCAACTATCGTGAATGCATATGGAAAGTCACGGAGTTGATAAAACCATCGAAACTCATAATGACAAAGCCTTTTTTCCTCTGCTGCCTACAATTATCCTTCAATAACGGCCAGTCTCTGTACCACCGGTTCAATGCGCCCTCGTAGTTCGGTCTCGCCGCACCACCACGGGTCATTATGTCAAGGCGCCGCCGACAGGGAAGCTGCTGCAGCTCGGCTCGCTCTCGTCGACCTCTCTAGTAGCGACCAGTTAAATGTTACAGGAAACAAATGCCGTCTATTTGTATCTGCACATTATAATTGCGGTGCGAATTGAGAGCTTACTCACGCACTTTATTTGGTCAACATTTGAATGATGCGGTTATTAAGAGTAGTTAGCGGGGCGTTGACTCACGGGTCATTGATGGCTCAGCGCTGGCCCGCGCAGACGTGCTCCGTTGCTGGGGCTCAGAGATGCCCACACGCCATTGATGATTATGCTAATCGATTCATTGACACATATCGCGAGCTCAGCCGATCTGCGCATTGTGAGTGCTGTGACCCGGCCCGGCCGCAGTCGCGGACCGCGGTACGCAAGGAAAACGGTTTTGATTGTCGCCATCCCGCCTTAAGTGACGCACGTTGCGTTGGCTGATTAACAGCGTCATCCATACATTCACTTAATTACTAAGTAATAGTAACATAGAGTAGGTACCTACTCGATTTCATTTAGGGTGATAAGAAACGGAACTTTATTCTCGGAAGTGGTCTCCGGTCTTTTTTGTGTGTTATGTTATGAAACATATTAGTAAATGTCTGTTCGAACTTGTGCTAAAGAGGTTTTCTTCTTTTGAGACTTCTGCGTCAAAATATTCATGCATGATTCTTAGTAGCGATTGAGTGGTATTTTCACATCTAGTAAGCATAATATGCATGTAGCTATGCGAAGAGGCTTCCGGGCGGGTCCTGCAGCGCGCATGGTAATGCGGATAATGCGCTGCGTGCGCGCCGGGGCGCGGGAGCGTCGCCCGGCGCACGCTCACGTCACGTTCGTCACATCACTACCGGCGCCGTTAGCCGTGCCGTGCATCAATAAAACGCGATATCGGAAAGATGGGTTGGTACGCATATTATTTTACGTACATGTGTAACGTAAGTGCGGTAAAGTTGTAGAAAGGAGACGCGTGTCTCGAGTGAGGAAGGGATCGTTGTCAGGCTCAGGTTACGAGGCGCTGCGCACGCGCCGCCGCGCACGCGAGCCTCTGGGCTGCGGCTTGGCGCGGAATGTTTGACTAATATCAATGACTTGATGTTTAGTTCTTTGGGAAATCTGTCCATGAAAAGAAATCATCTTTTAATAAATCGTAGTCCGATAGAAAAGGTTCTATGCGGCGAGTGCGATGACAGTCATCTCATTGTATCAATACCGTTCCTATCGGCTAACTCGAGAAGTAATTGATGTTCAATCGTTGCGTAGGTCTCGGCGCGCGCTGATCGCTTGCTGGCCACATCGCGGGCGGCGGCGATTGGGCCGCGACTTGACGGGTCATTTATAAATTGATGTCGCGGCTCTGAAGTGATTCCTATCAATATCAATATTGTCGCTGAGCAAGTTGCATTGTTGAATGCACTCTGAGTACGATAGGGTCTCACTGAAGCTTATATATTAAATTTTGCTTGGAGACCGCTGTTAGGCAAATAGCCGGCCCTTCGGCTTACGTTATTGATTGTTTACACTAATACCTAGCTGCTCTCTGCATAATGAATTCGCCTCGCGTGCAGCGGCGTAGGTGCAGCACGGGCAGAGTTCGCCAGTTAGCGAGCGACAACCTTTTAAACTTTATGTAACTGACGTTAACATCCAAGATGGTCACATCATATTGTTAGTGCAGCCGGGGCGTAAACAAATGAATCTGTAGAGTTGCTGCTTCGTGTAAACATTATGGTGCGTTGCTTGATGTTTGAGTTATGGCTTAAATTAGAGCTGAACATGTGGGCCGTTTGAGATTACGATGCATTTGCCGTGACGTTTAAATGGCAAGAGTCAGTCGTGGTTTTACTTTGTATTAATCAGCAGCGGTCGGTTGAACAACCTGAGGCCTCAGTTGATGGCTACCCGGGAATACGATGATTGTTATTATGCAATTTTTTTGTCTGTAGGTTAGCTATAATAGATTAACAAAACTGAACTGTTTAAGTTTTCTAGTTTTACTGTAGAAAGAGAGAGCAGAGCACTTATTACAAATTACTTTATTAATATAAATCTTGTTGTTTAATTAGAAGGAAAAAAAGCGAATGCAATGTATGCTGTCTAGCTAAACCAGTCCATGGGTCCACAGAAAATCAGCGTCGTACTCCCAATAGGTGGTACGACACATAGCTGAGTGGATACCTTTTTCGCAGCACTGTCATTGAACTGTTATTTCTTCTTGTTAGATTTAAGAATTTCATTATATTGTACGCAATGTAAAGATACCTGTTTATGTAAAAAGCGAAATAAATATTTTCTATTCTATTCTATTCTATTCTATTCTATAACTGTCATACTTGGACAGTTTTTTTGGAAACGTTTAATTATCAGTATCACCACGAAATGACCTCGGCGTTTTACTTCCGCGCTATCCATTTTCGACGAGATGACTTCATGTCCCGCGATCTGAGTTCAAGTAATGCATCAAACAGTATCAGATGCTAGAAAAACTGACCTTCGCGCAGTCGCACTCCGCCGCGCTCTCGAGCACGCGTCGCGCCGCTCTAAATGTATCCGACCACTTGCGTACCTTGTCGCTCTAACTGATACTTCAATAGTTCCCAACATCTTCGTAAGTATGGAAAATGTATCAAAACGATAAGGCACAACAATATTCGGTCACATCATTATCTCGACGACTTGTTTCAAGTTTAATTTGTGTACGTAGATGACGTCTCGAGGAGTCGCCGGCGCCGGTGACGGCGGTGACGCAACTGTTTACATTCGAATTGCTAATGAACCGTATACCGAATTCCGAGTATTACTCGCCCATTGAGAGGCTGACCCAGAGATAACACCGACAACCGTTTGTCAAATCACAAGCATACACATAAAAACGGCATTTAGTTGAAATAGGTTTTGTGTATTATTAACTCTCGTCAAAATAGGGGCACTCTGACGACACGTTAGTCTAGGGTGGTAGTGACTCTGCCTTCGAAAGTAGGGGTCCTGGGTTCAAATCTCGGTAATGGCAGATATTTGTGTGATGAGCACGAGTACATGCTCCTGAATCTTGGATGTTTTCTATGTATTTAAGTATATATTTCTCTATATAAGTAAGTTTACCGCTGAGATTGGGACTAGGTCAATTTGTGTGACATTGTCCTGTGATGTTTATTTATTTATTAAGTTTGACGTTTGTATCCGTCTGTCTGCATGTGCAATGGCATCTAGAGTGTCCGTTATAATGGCCACCGCTATTTTCAGAGCATCAGCTGTGAAATCTCTCTTAGACGGCCCAACCGATTTTCATGGAAATTATAGCCAAGAACGAACACTATTAATTTAACTTTTTTAAACCTTTTCTGAGTTGGTCCGTTCTTCAGCTACGAAACCGAGTGATGCACGTTAAACTGACGATACCCCCCTGTTTGCGTCGGGGGTTCAAAAGGGCCAGGCTCATAAATGATAGTGGTCTCGGTCGCGGAGGTGGCGCTCTGTAATGAACAGGGTTTTCTGTAGGGATCCCCCTTGAATCGAAATCAACCTGCGAGCTCCACAGCCCCGCCGCCCCGGCATGCGGCAGAAGGTTGCGTGCCACCACACCACACCACAAGAACGATAAAAATGCGACGACCATTTGGTCAAATGAGCCTTCTTCTACCGAATCAGAGCGTATTTTCGTTTAGGATACAATTATGACACAACATTACAAAAAGTAATTACTTACAATGAATTCATTAGGTGTCATTAGGCACTCCTAAAATGTTAACAATGTTGTATTGCTTCAAGCACTTTTAATGAGTTAGGAATCCGGTGGGCGGCTCATGACTAACTTTCTCGCTGGGCGAGCCATGCCATGTGATGAGCTTTCTAAGCTATTGTTGGCTCGGCGGTCTCCGCAGCGTGCCGCGTGCAGAATAGGTACTCGGCAGCGTCTGGGCGGCATGGGCGCCGAACTCGTGGTCGTGAGGTACCGAGTTCGAACCCCAGCGGTTGCCACCTGCGGCGTATGCTCATTGGGTTAAGGATAAATATCGTATAGAAACCTGCACATCCGAACTGCTTGCATAAAAGACAAATAATTCAAGGTCATTACCAAGTATTAACTATGCTAATCGCGTCGTCAAAAGATGCGACGGATTCGAAGTAAAAAGATCAGTGCGAGGATGGAATCTGCGGCATCGCGGGCGGGGGGCTGCGCGCGCTGAGCCGCTGGAGCGCGGCGCGGGCGGCGCCGCGGCCGTGCCCGGGAGCTGACGCTCATTTGCAATTCTACCAGACACACAATACAAGAATGTTTCGCTCGCCCCAGCCTTCACCCATGTGTATTTTTAAAGATGTTTTGTTTTACTTTATGACTAATTAGTTTATTAAAGAAGTATTAGATGTAACGACAGTCGATACGCAACTCTAGCGAAAATGCCGGTTTATCCTTGAAATGTCGTCACTCATTTCATCGAAAAGTTTACTTCGCCGAATTTTCATTTCACCGACAGGCATTGCCACGTGCCTTTATAATTTTTCGGTGGTCACAGGTTGAACCTAACCTAATTACGTAACCTATGCTTAAGATAACAAAAAAACAGTTAGGTTTCAGCAGTGACTAGCTTTCTGTGAACCGAATTTCAATCGGTGAAACGACACGAAAACACTTTCGGTAAAATGAATTTCGATAGTTCAAAGGGATCCTGAAAATGACACTTCCAGTTCAACATTCCCCGAAACGGTCCCCCGAATCTAAAAATGGATAATAACATGTCCATAATGATTTTCAAGAGCTATCCAACGATAATCACTCGATTTGATGTAATGATTGACTTTTACTTGACATTCTAACAATATTTTATTTTAAACCGTTTTTCGTCATTTAACACGTTGGCTGAGATGAAGCTTTTAAATAAAACAGCGGTTTGAAACATTAGTTAATGGTACGTTGTTGTATCAAAGACTTCGTCGGTCTTTCCCTTCGGTCGAATAATATACGTAATAAATAGCCTATGACTATCTGGAAAAAAACACCCAATTACTGGCATCTACTCGTGAAATACCAGTTGTTCATCTAGTGTCTGTTGAATTATCGTCTCTATTACCTTATTATAAATTTAATGGGGCAAATAATCTCCGAAGATTACCCTCAACAGATGAACAAACAAACAAACCTGTAAAATCTACTTTCTCTCTCTCTCTCTCTCTCTCTTTCTCTCTATATATATATAGATCATCTCTCTTATTCAGTAACGCACCATATCTAAAGTGTGCTTAAAATATGCTTTGTCCTTATCTGTCATTGTGACATTTCCATCCGACATAAAGTGACAACGCATACTTTAACTGAAATAGGTTTATAGTGCGTTTATGAATAAGGGGGTTAATATATAGTGTAGATGTATGTAAGTGTATGGCGAAGCTAGATCAAGAAGGTCCCTGTGCCTCTGTATGCGTCGGCTCCCGCGCCGCCGCGCCGCCGCGCGCCGCGCCCAGCCGCTCCCGCGCAGCTCCGCTCATCCGCATTCATCTCGCTGCCTCACTTACATCTGGTTTGCCAAACTAGAACAATATATATTTTATGAAAATTGAATTAACTCCAGTCTATTATGCGATGTTTACGCTACTGAAAGGGTTGGAAGTGATAGGCTCGCTGCTGCGCGAGGATGACGAAGATGGTATGGAAAAACCAATTTAGGTGGCATTTGCGCAAAAGTTAAATGTTGCTAAACTTCTATAAAACGAGCTGTCTCGTTATTGTACTGTCATTGTCATAAAATCGTGTCCCTGTGTGTAATTTGGGGTTGTTTGTTGCAGACGAGCGGGAGGACGTCCAGAAGAAAACGTTCGCGAAATGGATCAACTCGCAGCTGGTCAAGGTGAGTGCGCTCCGGGCCGCGCAGGGCACCCTGCAGCCCACTCGACGCGGTTGGCTGCTGACGATAGCATAGGCCAAACGTTCAATAGCCGGGAAGTCACTTAGTAATAGTACATTACAATTATATTTCACAGCATGATGCAATGCATGAAGCAATAATAACAATGTAACTATACAACAATATTTATAAGACGATAATAACAATTATGAGATCAATTAATTGTTTGAATTGAGTTATTAAAATAGCACACGTCATCTGAAGATTCTGAAGATCTGTTTTGGCTTCATCGTTTGAATCGTTTTGTAATTTGTAGATCAAATAATTTTTAACGTTCTAATATTTTCGTTCCCCAATTTCCTGCCACTCGTTAAAGCGACAAGGTACAAAAGTAATGGTAAGGACGTCCTGTACAAATAGTTGTAACAAGGCTAGGAGGGTGGGGGTTCGCGCTGCTGTACGCCGGTATTCACGTGTAGTTGTGCGCAGAACGGCAAGCCGCTGGTGGCGGACCTGTGCGCGGACCTGCGCGACGGCGAGGTGCTGCTGGCGCTGCTCGAAATCCTCACCGCGCAGCAGTATGTGAGTACTCGCCGTTCAATGAGCTAGTTAAATACTCCAGTAGTATGAGAGTTTTAAAGAGTTTTTCCGATTCAGAATTATTCGTTGGTGGCGTGACGTGACCTGTTTGACTGCGTATTCTGTAGTCAGATTGAGGTGGCGCTTTTTTGTTCAGCCCCAGGCATTTTTTTTTGTAAACCTGTATATTTCAGAAGTAAAAAGATATTAAATTCTGAATTCTTTATGTTTTGTCGAGGTTCTAATAAGTCCGGGTTCCAATACCTCATCTACAGATTCTTATCCTTCATCTGATTTAACCATCGAATTGCAGCTTTATTCAAGTCTAGATACACTAAAGGGTTGATGACAGGAATGTGCTACTTGCACATGTCAACCCTTAGGTTTATGTAGTAGTAACCGGAGCGTGTGTATGCGTGTGTGCAGAAGCGCGAGCGCGGGCGCATGCGCGTGCACCATGTGAACAACGTGAGCACGGCGCTGCGCGCGCTGGCCGACGCTGGCGTGCGGCTCGTCAACATCAGCAGCAGCGACGTCGTCGACGGGAACCCCAAGCTCATCCTCGGTAACCAACAGCTCATACCACTTAACCGGATGAGACTATGATCATAAATGTGAACACATCTGTCACTATCTGACAAGTATGTATGTGCGAGGGTGACACCTCGTCACCCTCGCACATACATACCTACTTCGATTAACACGACCACGTCGTTTATCCACCTCAATTAACACGACCATACCTAATAGGCCCGCTATGGTTATATCCACAATGTCGTATATTTAGTGACTTGCAATATTGTTTCGTATTTAATAGATTTAAGTTTATCGAATGCGATAGTAAAGGGTCTTAAAAACAAGATGCAAGGATCTCCTGTGTCCGCCTCGTTACATAGTAATATGTTGAATGCAGGACGTCTATGGTGAGGAAAATCTTCTCTTCGCGGAGTGTTAACTGAACGCATGTAATGCGTGTTGCAGGGCTGGTGTGGAGCATCATCCTGCACTGGCAGGTGCAGTACCACCTGAAGGATCTGATGTCGGAGCTGCAGCACACCAGCCTGGAGCGCACGCTGCTGGCCTGGTGCCGCGCGCACACGCAGGTACGCCCGAGCGTCCAAGCCTCGCCGACTTGCCGTAGTGCATGTTGATGACAGATTAGAGATGACATATCAGACCACCAGGGGGCTAATAACCTTACTTAGTTTATGAAGTTTAGCGAATGCGGCAAGTCCTAATTCGTGAGGAGGCGTCGTAAAGTCGGTTGGTCCGTTGAAACAGAGGTCAAATTTTGTAACACAAACCGCTTAATTGAAGGGTCTACTCGTGTCGCGACCGAAGCTAGTGGGACGTCCGTGTCTAACCCGACTCGGTTGCGCAGGGCTACGAGGGCGTGGACGTGTCGAACTTCACGTCGTCGTGGGCGGACGGGCTGGCGCTGAACGCGCTGCTGCACCGCTGGCGCCCGCAGCTCTTCGACTTCGCCGAGGTGGCCAAACGGGCGCCCAACGACCGGCTCGATCATGCTTTCACGCTCGCGCATGACTACCTCGGCATCGACCGCCTGTTGGACCCTGAAGGTACCTACGTAGCCTTTTAGTACGTGCTGGCAGAATATCCTGGCAGAAAATCAGTGCTGCCGCGAGGACATACACATCTTGTGCTTTTCACCTACATATTTTTTTATTCACATTGTGTGCCATTTTGTGTAGTGATAAATGTATTTCTTTCGTCTCTAGTAGTCAATTTATAATTTTTTTTTTGCAGATTTTATTAAGATTTACTAATGCTATCCTGGAATTTTTCATGTCTTTTACGGTGAGTGATACGGGTGTTTGATGTTTGCAGACGTGAACACGCCGAATCCGGACAAGAAGTCCATCATGATGTACCTGATGTGCCTGTTCCAATCGCTGCCTCATGCGGGCGCGGCGGAGCTGGCGCGCGCGCCGGAACCCTGCGAGGGCGAGGACGGCTCCGAGCCCTCCTCGCCCTCCGAGCCCTCCGCCGGGGCCGTGGCCGAGGTGACCGCCACCGCTTATTGTCAATATTGTTTTACGAGTATGGTAGATGGTTGCCATATTATTTGTTTTATATTTCTTGGACCTTATAATTGAGTATGCTGCTTCATTTGTTGATTGTGTAGCAGTAAATTAGCAAATTTTAAGTAGCTTTATACCTATAGTAGATGTTTGTTGTAATTGCTCTATTTGCAATTACCATTTAAGATCTCAGTGCTGCTTTAAAGTTGTATGAGTACCATAGCCTGCCCTTGAAGCTATTAATGTGTAAAGCGGGATGTATAATGGTGTCTCGAGTCGGTGACGCGGTGTGGTGTGGCAGACGGGCGGGTCGCGGCCGCTGTCGGCGGCGACGACGGGGTCGGGCGAGCTGGGCGGCTACTCCGCGGCGCTGGAGGACGCGCTGGCCTGGCTGCTGGACGCCGAGGAGCGGCTCGGGGCGCGCGCGCCGCCCGCGGCCGGCGCCGAGCTGGCGCAGCTCAAGGAGCAGTTCCACGAGCACGAGGTGAGCGCGCGGGCGGGCGGGGCTGGCGGGGCGGGGCGGGGTAGCGGGCGACCCGCGACGAGCACGCACTGACAGCTGTGTCGCGCAGGCGTTCCTGCTGGAGCTGGCGGGGCAGCAGGCGGGCGTGGGCGCGGCGCTGGCGCTGGGCGCGCGGCTGGCGGGCGGCGGCGCGCTGTCGGGCGCGGAGGCGCGCGAGGTGCGGCTGCAGCTGCGGCTGCTGGCGCAGCGCTGGGAGGCGCTGCGGCGCCGCGGCATGGCGCGCCAGGCCGCCGTGCACGCCGCGCTCATGCACGAGCAGAACCGCACGCGCCTCGACTTCAGGTCGGTGTCGCTCACAACACCTTTCACTATCGAACTCGATTCTGTCTCTCCTCTGTAACCTGTCTATTATAAAAACAGCCAGCGAGAAATTGCGTTCCAGGCCTCAGCCAAATAAAAAAAAAGTTCTTATTTTTGAAGTACGGACGTTCATTACGTATCGCATTTCTTACTTTTTAAAACCATATTTGGACTAAGATAACTGACTCCGAACAGCCAAACACTCGAACAATTAAAATATTCCATGTTTGTTTTAGGTTAACCTTTACGAAAGTCATTTACAACGTATTTCATACGTGTATCAAAGAGTTTTACATTTTTTTAACATATTGCGTTAATAAACAAAATAAATTACCGATTTAACTTTAGTTCTCTGTCCATTACACGTTTCCATACCGGTAACGGCCAGTGACGGACCGGCCTAGTGGGTAAAATCTCATATTTTTCAATATAATAAATATTTTTTGTCTGACACGTTCCTATAACGGTCATGGCATGATACGTTATAGTGGGCAGAGACCTTTAAGCGCGTAAATAATGCTGTAATTTTAACCCTTAGAATATATATTTTTTTTAAATTTTAGTTTTGTGATTCTATTGTAAAAAAATTAGTTTTATTGAATGTAGTACTTACTTATTTTGAATTTAAATGGCATTATGATGGATGTCAAAGACAATGCCAGCAATGTTTTTTTTCAATAATATTGTGTATAAAACATAATTAAGCAAATTTGTTACAAATTCTCGCATTATTGGAGAAAACCATTATCCAAGTCCCGGCTGGGAAGGTCGGTTGCTGGACTTGCATACTGGTCCCGCAACGCCTCTTTCTCGGTCTTTGTAGTAATGTACTAAAATCCCAACTCATGACGCATATCACAGATATAGACTGCAACATAACAAACATTATTTTACTTTTTATGTTATTTATACAAATGTTATTAAATCTAATTAGCATTGGTTGGCTTTGTAGGAAATGGCTGACAGAGACGGAGGACCGCATTTCGCAACTGGGTCCTTTGCGCGGTGACACGTCGGAACAGGTGGAGGAGAGCCTGCGCGCCGTGGAGCAGCTCCACGACGACCTGCGCGCGCAGCAGCCGCGCGTCGACGCGCTCGCCGACTGCGTGCTCGTGCTCGACGACTCGGACGACGCCGGTGAGTCGGCCACGGCGTGCTCCTGGACATGCACGATCACATTATGTCTAAATATTACATTACAAGTTCAATAGTACGCCGTTTACAGGATTATTCATTTTTGAAATTTTTGGAAAGATGCTACGTTGCTGGCACATCTATTGTAAGAGGGCTCATGAAGTAAATATTGAATTGTGTTGGATGTTTTCCAGCGGGCGTGGTGGAGATGGAGGACGAGCTGCGCGCGCTGGGCGAGCGCTGGTCGCACACGTGCCAGTGGACGCTGGCGCAGCTGGCGCGCCTGCGCGCGCTCGCCGACCTGCGGCCCTCCGACGCCGAGGAGCGCCTCAAAGAGGTATGACACATATTTGTGTTCTACGATATTTCTGCCCTTGCTCGCGGCGACCTTCACAACTTTTCTCGGAGTCACCCAATCGGATAATTGTTTTCGGGAGCCCTAATATCACATGTCGTATCTCAAGAATAACGTCAGTGATCTGCAAGCTGGATCAGTGGAGTCGTGAAGTTGGGGGGATGCGTTGCAGATGGAGGCGAACCCGGTGTCCAGCGTGGAGGAGGTGCTGGAGCGCATCGAGCAGCTGCAGCACACGGCGCGCGCGGTGCGCGGGCAGCAGGCGCGCGCGGCGCAGCACGCGGAGCGCGCGGCGGCGCTGGCGGGCGGCGCGGCGGCCGGCGTGCCCTTCCACGACGTGCTGGCGCGCGCCGAGCAGCTGCAGGACCGGCTCGACGCGCTGCTCATGATCCTCGACGTGCAGGCGCAGCGGGTTAGCGCTCCTCGTACACGACACTAACACGCGCGAACGTTTTCAAAAAATTAACAATTCCCAATTCAACCTTTTTGCCGTTTCAGATCCGAGATCTTGGGTTTGAGTTCGAATTAGTGACGACACAGGAGAGCCCGATGGACGCGGAGTCCTCGGCGCCGACGGCGGCGGAGGCCGGCGCGGCGGGCGCGGGCGCGGAGCTCGCGCGGCGCAGCAAGAAGCCGCGCCTGTCGGACGGCGCGGACTTCCAGGCGGGATACAAACCTTACGAGAACTGGGCGCAGACGACCCTCCAAACTTTAAATAACGTATGCATTCAAAAATAATTATTTACCATTTTCGAATAATTATCACGGTTTTCAGTTAATTCTGGATAACTCAGCAAACGTTGTTATTATAACATTACAGTGCAAACGTGACCTGGAGGACAAGAATGTGCCCCGCCAGAACGTGACCTGCGTGCTGGAGCGCGCGGAGAAGGAGCTGTCCGTGCAGCGCGCCGACTTTGCGCACGTCGAGGAGATCCAGCGGAGACTCCGGGACGAGCCGGGGCTCGAAGGTGAGCTCCAGCAGGCCCACGCAGGAGCTAGTCGTGCAGCGCGCTCTTAAAGGACCTGACTCCTTTTTGTCGATAACTTTTTATTCAAAACCACTTTTTCACATTACAGAAGAAGCCGAACAGCACGCTAAGAGCATCGAAGATTTAAAATCGCGGTGGGAGGACATTCAGCGCAGCATCCTGGACATCCGCAACACCATGAACCTCCTGGAGGACAAGGACAAGTTCCACGAGGCCGCGGCGGGCCTGCGCGCCTCGCTGGACGACGCGCGCGCCTGGCGCTCGCGCGCGCTGGGGGACAAGCCGTCGCGGAACCTGCTCATCCACCTGCGCAACCGGCTGCGCGCGCTCAGGCAGCTCGAGATCAAGCTCAAGGAACTCGACGCGCAAGCTATAATACTACTAACGAAACCGATACCGAAAACGTATAAAGACGAAATCGAAGCGACCGCCAAGCAGATCAGCGCCGACCACGAGGAGCTGCTCACCCACCTAACCGGCAAGGAGGCGGAGATGAAGCTGGCGGTCAACAAGAAGCCGGAGGAGAAGGTGGATGACGAATTTAAAAATCTACAGAATAAAATTAGAGACATCGAGTCGCAGGTGATCGTGGAGCACGCGGAGTACTCCACGGTGGAGGTGATGCAGAAAAAGCTGGAGGCGCTGGGCCGGCTGCGCTCCGAGCTGGAGAGCCTGCAGAGCAGCTACGAGCTGGTGGTGAAGGAGCGGCGCCAGCAGTACGAGGCGGGCAGCGTGCAGGAGCTGAACGTGAGGAGCAGCCTGGAGAACTTGGTCACCAGGTTTGGGGACGTCGACATTCTGCTGGCGCAAAAGATTGACAAGTTGGAGAAAGGTATAGATTTGCTACTTGAGTTGAGTGGTACTTTTACTCGATGGTCTTGGCAAAAAATATTGAAACTGGAAATAATTTATAGGTCATATAAAAATGTGACTACTGTGAGGTTATAATTTAAGGGGTTTGAAGCACACGACATTTTCGCTATCTTAGTATATTACTAAACTGAGCTACATTTTCTAGGGTTTGGTTTAATGTTTTTTGTTGGTTTACAAATTGGATGATACAACGGTACAATTTCATAGATGAATGCTAAAAACTACAGTACATACATGTTAGTTTTACGTTTTAATAAAGGTAATTTAATTCAATTGAAAATCAAATCAAATCAAATCAAATCAAATCATTTATTGCATATCACATTACATAGGTTGATGGAATTGTAAGTAGGTATACATGTGACGCCCTGCAAGGGCACAGCAACGTGAGAGGGTCAGCTCAACAATTATTCTCTTTGTTAACAATAGGTAAGTAATTTCCTGGCGATCTAGAGCTATCGGAGTACAAATTAACTATAAATATCTAGTATTGAAATATTCACTTAAGCTGTAGAAGGATTTAATTATTAAGAATGTTTTTAGTTGTTTGTTGAATAGAATTGGTTTTTCAATGCTTTTTATAGAATTCGGGAGGTGATTATATATTTTAATTAACATGTGATGTGGGCTGGATGTTACTAGTTTTAATTTGGAAAAGGGCAGTTTAAGTTTATTCAGGTCTCTGTCGTTTCTTTTTTGTACCCTTTTTTTTAGCGAATACAGCTCTTTATATTTTGTGACGAATTGACATGCTTCTAGCGTGTAGGCAGCAGTAAGGGTCAGGATTTGAAATTTAATAAAACGAGGCTTGCATGATTCCATGAAGTTGAAAGGTGTTGTTACATTTTCCTACATATAGTATATTGATGTTTAGTGAATGAGTTCGCGGACGTTATTATAATATGGCGTGTTGCCGGGCTGGCGCAGGAGTGGCGCTGGTGCAGCAGCAGGCCGGCGCGGCGGCGCAGCTGGCGGCGTGGCTGGCGCGCCTGGAGCGGCTCGCGGCCGGCGCGCCGCCGCTGCCCGTCGGGGACGTGCCGCTGCTCGAGCAGCTGCTGCACGCCAGCAACGTAAGTCCGCCCCCGGGGAACTACCAACTCGGTATGCTCATTGTCAACAATCATCCAGACGCCATTTATTGTGAGTGGTTTGATTAAAACGTCGGTCAAAATAATCACAAAAAATATTATCAACCGTTAATTTATCTCACCTATACATTCAAAAATCAATTGCTGTTCGTTTGTCTCGCTAAAACTCGAGAACGGCTGGGCCGATTTGGCTGATTTTGGTTTTAAAATGTTTGTCATAGTCAAGGGAAGGTTGAAAAGGTGCGAAAATAATTGTAAAATCCACCGGGAAAGTCAAAAAATTGCAGCGGGACGAAGCCACTGGCGGGCCGCTAGTGTACAATAAATAAATATCAGGGGACAATTTCACACAAATCGACTTAATCCCAAACTAAGCTTTAGAGTTGAACTATGGGTACTAGACAACTATAAACATATTGTTACGAGTAGGTATGGTTAGGTAGATAGGTAAATAAGAATCGATGCGCCGGCTCAAGGACATGCCTATTGTTAACGGGTACAATCGAGTTCAAGGCCAAGGCCGTCGCTATTGTAATACAAGGCCGCAATGAGTAGAACCTTCCATTATCGAACGTTCCCGGCGGGTCGAGGCCCATCGGTCATTCGAGAAGGCATTCTGGAACAATCGGCGATTGGGAGTATAAAACGTGAGGCGCGCGCGAGCGGCGATACATTCCTTACTTGGAGAGCGAACAGTGCGTACCTACGAGTGAACCGAGCGATCATCTAAGTTTATTGCGCGATAATTGTTTGTAACGATTAAGTGAATGTGTTAATTAAAGTCTGCTCTTAATTATCGGTGTGTTCGTGCATTTCCATCAGTTACCTACACCCCCTGTACGTAACATTTGGTGTCAGAAGTGGGATAGAAAATGCCTATAACTCCGCGAGATCAAGAGCAGGAAGGGGTCAAAACCCGAAGCCACACTGCATCAGAGGACTGCGGCCGGCGCTGGTACATCCACCGCCGGTACGACCACTGCTACTGCTCCGGCTACTACAGCAGCGTCACCTAAGCCGGATATTGACCTCAACGCGATCTTAATCCTCTTGAAGGAACAATCCAGAGCACAAGAAGAACGATTTAGAGAACAATCCAGAGCCCAAATGGAACAATCCAGAGCGCAAGAGGAACAATACAGAATCATCCAAGAGGGTCAGAAAAAGTTTCAAGAGGAACAATGTAAAGCCCAAGAAGAACAATCGAGAGTTATCCAAAATGAACTACTCAGTCTGAAGAAATTCCAAGAAGAACAATCCAGAGCCCAAGAAGAACAATCGAGAATTCTCCTAGAGGTACGAGAGGCCACTTCAAAATGGAAGAAGGAGATGACTGAGGTTCAAGGGAAACTGGTTGACCTGGACATTAAGTTCGAGAACCGTCTCCATGGACTTGATGAAAAAGTTGAGGACCACGAAAATCGCAGTCAGACCATAAGAGACGAAATGAAGAAGCTGGAAATCAAAGTGGTCAACGGTGCCTCTGGACCTGAGACATCTGTTCCGGTTGTTGGAAGGTTTAAGGTACCTCCATTTGATGGTACTTCGTCATGGACGGCGTAGAAACTGCAATTTGAATCGGTTTCTCATGCAAATGGCTGGAACAAAGACCAGGCGAAGACAGCTCTAACCTTGGCACTTCGAGATGAAGCCCTCACTGTACTGGAAGCTCTAGGAAAAGATAAGACATATGACCGACTTCTAGAAGCTTTGGAGGCACGTTACGGTGACAGTCATCTAGAGCACGTATTTAGAGCTCAGTTAAAAGACAGAACCCAGGGACGTAACGAGTCATTACAACAGTGGGCCCTCGAGATAGAAAAATTGGTCAGAAAGCCGTATCAAAGTGCATCAGGCACATTAGTTGGCAGCATGCTGGTACAGGCCTTCATCGACGGAATCCGTGATTTGGAAGTCAGAGCTGCTGTGCGACTGGGACATCATGGGAGCCTGAAAGATGCAGTTGCCCACGCCTTGGAAGTGGAAGCTGTACGCCAGGACTCGAGGCCTTTTAGGGTGCGAGAAGTTTCGACCAGAGATTCGACTGCTCCTCGCCGTGAATTTAGACCAAGGTGTTACTGGTGTGGAGAACGCGGCCACTTGCAATCCAGTTGCCCGAAGAGAGAGAGACATAGACCGCACCGAGATCCAGACCCAACGGAGAGGCCAGCAAGCTCTGACGCGTCAGAGCAGCACCAGGGAAACGAGTAGGAGCCAGGACTAAGGGACGAGTGCTGGCTGGTGGTCAAAATGTCCCAGTTATGATCTCACAGGTGAATGATGGGAATAGTCTGGTCGTCCAAGGAGAAATTGTCACCTTACTATCGACACCGGAGCTTCTCGGACTGTGATCAGTTCTCGGCTAATGAAACACTTGAACAGGGATCATCTAGTCCGACCTAAGCATCTTCAGCTGCAAACGGCTACCGGCCAGTATATTTCCGTCCTGGGGGAGGAAGAAGTGGCGGTACAAATTGGTGAAAAGAACTACTGGCACAAAGTCATCGTCGTTAACATCATCGACGATTGCATTATTGGATTAGATTTTATGAGAAAACATGGCTGCAAAATTGACTTGGAAGGTGGAGTCCTGAAATTTGGGGTTGATGAAGTCCCCATGGAAGGTGGAGTGAGTGGACAAGTCTACTGTGCTAGAAGAACCATTCTCCAACCAAGATCACAAGTCCTTGTTCCTGTGAAATTACCGCACTATACGGGACGGGGATGTCATCGCTGCGTATTAGTGGACAAAATTGAGGGTAGTCAACCGTGGACAACAGCTCGCACGGTTGTGACAACCTCATCTGCAGCGTTTGTAAGGGTCCTTAACTTAGGCGATACTAAATTCGCCCTTAGTAAAGGAACCCTTATCGGGTCTTGCGAAGAAATTTCTTGGATAAGAAGTTGCCAGGGATCGAATGGAAGCGGAAAATCTGCAAGTACAGGAGGAGACATTACCGGATTATTAGATGGTTGCCAAAAGGATCTCAGCAAGGAAGAAATACTGAAGGCACGCAATTTATTGCTGCGTTATAGCAATGTTTTCTCTGCGCACGACGGTGATATTGGGAGAACTGGAGTTGTACAACATGAGATCAACACTGGTGGAATCATGCCTGTCCGACAACGTCCTCGGCGAGTCACAGTAGCTCGCGAACAGGAAGTGGAAGACATGATTGAAGATATGAGGAAGAACAGAGTTATAGAGCCATCAACAAGTCCTTGGTGTTCACCGGTAGTTCTGGTTAAGAAGAAGGACGGGACGATGAGATTTTGTGTGACTACCGCCGACTTAACGATGTGACTAAGAAGGATTCTTATCCACTACCTCGAATCGACGACACGCTGGACACTCTGAACGGGATGAAATGGTTTTCCACGTTGGATTTGAAAAGCGGGTACTGGCAAGTGGAAATAAAGGACCAAGATAAAGAGAAAACGGCCTTCTCGACTGGAAAAGGACTCTGGCAGTTCAATGTTATGCCGTTTGGACTGTGTAATGCACCAGCAACTTTTGAGAGATTGATGGAACAAATACTTGCTGGTTTACTTGGAGATACTTGCCTGGTATATCTGGATGACATAACAATTGTTGGTAGAGACTTTAACGATCACCTTGGAAAATTGGAGCAAGTTTTGACTAAGCTACGAGATGCGAACCTGAAACTTGTAACGAGCGCCGCCGGGCACCGAACGCACCGCTGACGTCACACGCCGCGCGCGCCTCCACGACACCACGGCACCGTGTACGGCCGCCACCCCGCGCGCGCGACCCCCGGCTTCGCCCGACGGCCTTTATAAGCGGAGGCACTCCCGTACTAACCAGCACTGCGTAGTGTGCTCTGATGGTCGAAGGGTCGTCTCCGGGCGCCCCCGAAGCTTGAGAACACTAAGTAGTGCCTCCCTCTCGCCTCCTCCCTCCTCCCCTCTCGCAACCTAGGTGCGGTGCTGTTACCCAGCGTCTTGAGCACTAGGAAGCGATCCAACCAACCTGGTGCGGTGCTGTTACCCAGCGTCTTGAGCACAGGAAGGTATCCTAAATCCCGTGACCTAGGTGCGGTGCTGTTACCCAGCGTCTTGAGCACTAGGAAGCGATCCAACCAACCTGGTGCGGTGCTGTTACCCAGCGTCTTGAGCACAGGAAGGTATCCTCAATACCGTGACCTAGGTGCGGTGCTGTTACCCAGCGTCTTGAGCACTAGGAAGCGATCCGACCAACCTGGTGCGGTGCTGTTACCCAGCGTCTTGAGCACAGGAAGGTATCCCATCCCCCGTAACCTAGGTGCGGTGCTGTTACCCAGCGTCTTGAGCACTAGGGAGCGGTCCTGCTGACCGGGTGCGGTGCTGTTGCGCAGCGTCTGAGCACCGGGAAGCTTCCCGACCCATTTAGAATTAAGTACTAACAATTAAGCACTAACCGCTACTGTTATTATTGAATAAACAGGCATAAAGCCTTCATATTGTATTGAACTGTGTTTACTATTCAAACCTTAATTCCTGATTCCCCTGAGCTATCTATAAATGCCTCCAGTCCAGTAGTAGATTTGCCCAGGACGAGGTGAATGTTGACGTGGAGCCAAAGCGCCCCGTTACAAACTTAGTCCAAAAAAATGCTCGCTTTTTAAGCGTAAGGTGAATTATTTGGGGCATGTAGTGTCAACAGATGGTATCCAGACAGATCCTGAGAAGATAAGCGCCGTTAAGGATTGGCCGACACCGAGGGACAAGACCGCAGTTCGTGCCTTTTTGGGACTTTGCTCGTACTATCGACGTTTCGTGAAAAACTTCTCAGATATAGCGAAGCCCTTGCACCAGCTGACGGAAGAAAAACGACGGTTTGACTGAAATGATCAGTGTGAAAAAGCTTTTGCCAATCTCAAACAAAGGCTTTGTGAAACTCCTATATTGGGATATCCAGATCCTGAGACTGATTTTATTGTTGACACAGATGCGAGTAAAATTGGTATCGGAGGAGTCTTGTCCCAAAAGAAAGGGGACCAGGAAGTTGTAATTGCCTACTTTAGTAAATGACTATCGAAACCAGAGAGAAATTACTGCGTCACTCGGAGGGAATTGCTGGCAGTTGTCAAGACGTTGCAGCATTCCAGTAAATATCTGCTTGGGCGCAAATTCCGTATCAGGACGGATCACGCTGCTTTAAAATGGTTGTTAGAGTTTAAAAATCCTGAGGGTCAAGTAGCGCGCTGGATCGAACAACTACAGGAATATGACTTCATCATAGAACATCGCAGTGGAAAATCACACGGCAACGCGGACGCCCTTTCCCGGAGACCTTGTCCGAATGACTGTAAACATTGTTTGAGGCAGGAGGGCAAAGATTGTGTGAAGATGTTGAGAACTGACACTGTTAGCGACGAGTGGAGTAATGAAGTCATGCAAAAAGCGCAACAAGAAGATAAGGACATCAAACCCATTTATGATTGGTTTAAGTAGGCGTAACAAAACCAAAATGGTGTGAAGTGGCTCCGTTGAGTACACAAGCAAAAAGCTACTGGGCCCAATGGGAAAGTTTGGCTATGGATAATGGCGTATTATGCAGAAAATGGGAGTCCGCAAATGGAAAGGATGCTCACTTACAGGTTGTTGTCCCTAGAAAAAGAATAAGTGATGTTTTGAGATCCTTCCATGATGGAATTTCCGGTGGGCACCTTGGAGTGAAGAGGACCTTAATGAAAATCCGGCAACGTTTTTATTGGATTCACTGCCGCGAAGATGTAGAAGACTGGTGCAGGAAATGTACAAACTGCTCATCGGTCAAGGGGCCGCAAACACGCAGTAGAGGAGCGCTCAAGTTGTATAACGTTGGAGCACCTTGGGAAAGAATTGCTTTAGACGTCGCAGGCCCGTTTCCACTTCCGACTCCGGAAACAAGTACATACTTGTAGTTATGGATTATTTCATCAAATGGCCTGAAGCATTTGCGATTCCCAACCAAGAAGCAGTCACGGTAGCGGAAAAATTAGTGACGGAGGTGATTTGTCGGTTCGGAGTGCCTCTCGAAATTCACAGCGATCAAGGCAGAAACTTTGAATCACAGGTGTTCCAGGAGACTTGCCGAATCATGGGAATTCATAAGACTAGGACCACGCCATATCACCCACAATCGGATGGAATGGTTGAGAGATTCAACCAGACGCAGCAGAGACATTTGGCTAAGGTAGTTGAAAGTCACCAAAAGGATTGGGATAGGCATATTCCCTTCTTTCTGATGTCATATAGGTCAGCAACTCACGAAAGCACTGCTGTTACTCCAGCGTACGTGAACTTTGGACGAGAACTTCGTTTACCAGCAGATCTTTTAACTGGACGCCCTCCAGATTCGCCAAACTCGATCTCGGAGTATGCGAGCGATTTGCGGAACCGGATAGACGACGTTCACAGTCACGTTCGTGAACATGGACTTCAAGCCTCCTCGAAGATGAAAACACGATATGACAGAAAATCTAATCAAGTGGGGTTTGAGGCAGGTTCGTTGGTGTGGCTGCATAACCCAATGCGACGAAAACGAAAATCTCCGAAACTATCGCCGAATTGAAAGAAAGAAAGAAAGAAAGAAAAGAAAGAAAGAAAACAATTTATTCAAGCACACAGAGCGAAAGTAACAATATTTTACGACATAGTTATATAACAAATACAGTACAATACAATCTTGGCAGTTACCAAGCAGAGCACACGCGAGTGTGCACTGGAGCCCAGCAATGTGTGCGGATGAATAGGTTCTGGCTCAGCATGTGTTGTGACACGAGATCACAACGCTGTTATTCTGCCAGCACCTCCAAAAAAACGGGGGAAGTGCGAAATATTCAGGTTCACTAAAAACATGCGTAAAAAAAAGTGTGGCATCGTAATCTAGGAATAGAAATAAATAAATAAATAAATATGGATTACCCTTAATTACAGAAATAACAATCTATACATATATATATATATATATATATATACATTGAAAACTAAATAGATTTATAACCGACTTTAGTGCGGAAATAAATGAAATAAGTATACTTATTGTGTATAAAATAAATTAAAAATAAATAAAATACACACATCTTTCAGTGAGTCATCCGGTTCTAGATTGAATTAGGAGTAAACTATTGCGCAATTTTTGTTTGAAACCAAAGATTGAAAGGCTGTCGCGGATAGGTGGAGGTAAATCGTTCCAGCATTTGGTGGCTTGGAACCGAAAACTACCTCGGAAGGCAGCAGATCTGTGTCTTGGAACAAAAAGTGGCTTTGATACCTTCCTAATGCGGTCTGCCTTAAACTGATGTCTCCAAGTAAGTTTTCTAAAAAGATATTCAGGTTTGCCAGTCTTGATGACCCCGAACAATAAAGAAGCAAAATGAAAATGTTGCCGGGCTTTCATTTTAAGCAGTTTAGCTTTATTTAAAAAAGGGGTCACTGATGTTCGCGGAGGAATCGAGAAACAAAACCGGGCACAGGCATTCTGCACACGTTGTATCATTTTTTGAGTTCTACTATAAAGACAGGGACTAAAGACAGTGTCACAGTAGTTTAAATTACAGAGAACAAGAGATTCACACAGTTTTATTCGTAGGTCTTCCAATATTAATTGACGAATATTGTATAGCACTTTGAGTCTATAAAAACAGTTACGAACAGACTTAAGTACATGCTCTTCAAAACGCAGATGATCATCCATCTGTACTCCAAGATTGCGCGCAGTATATTCGCGTTCGATAGGTATACCGCTGATTTGAACACTCGGATGGCTTTGTGAGAAATAACTTACTTGCTTTTTACTGCCAAGAATTAGATATTTAGATTTACTCGGATTAAGAACAAGTGAATTCTTAGTAGACCATTCCGCAATGCGAGCAAGATCATCATTCATTAGTTTAACTGCTTCTAGGACATTACTTTTATTGAATGGGACCAATAACTGGACATCATCTGCATAAAGGTGGTAGCTGCTATTGTGAAGGCAATTAACGATATCAGAGGAATAGATAATGAACAGTAGGGGCCCCAAGATAGAACCCTGAGGCACCCCACGATTTACCAATTGTAAACCCGAACGTAAGGTCGACCCGTCGCATTTTTTTAATTCTACTAGCTGCTGTCGAGAACTTAAATAACTATGAAACCATTTTACGGATCGATTATCAAAACCGTAATAAGAGAGCTTTGAAAGTAAGAGAGAGATATTTATTGAGTCAAAAGCTCTAGAAAAATCCAGAAGAGTCAGTATAGTCCCGCTACCCTCATCCTGGGATGACAAAATTTTATCTACCACGTCTAGCAAAGCTGTACTGGTACTATGATGTTTTCTAAATCCTGACTGTACTTGAGCCAACAACCCTTGTGACTCACAGTACGAAAGCATCTGTTCATATACCACTTTCTCTAGGATTTTTGAAAGATATGGAAGAAGGCTGATAGGGCGGAGATCACTAAAATTCCTAAGATTTGATTTTTTAGGAATAGGACGAATAAGGGCAGTTTTCCATGTGTCCGGAAAAGTGCATGTATTAATTGACTTATTAACAATAGTTCTTATAATTTGTAATGTTCGGGGCAAAGAGAGCGTAACCATGTCCAATGATATACAGTCGATACCAGTGGCATTAGATTTGATGCTAAAAATAATTTTAGATATTGTGCTTTCATCTACAGGTTTTATAGTAAAAGTAGCAGGTCCATATCTGTTAAATTCATAAAAAGTAAGGGTTGAAATGCTTATACTTGTTTCGCCTGGGACATCCAGAAAGTGGTTATTAATTACATCGGGGTTACTTAAATCTACGGGTAGGTCTGGTGCATCATTAGAATTTGGCAGGATATACTTTTTTAAGTTTTTCCATAATAGTTTTGAATTTTTTAGGTGAATGTTAACTTGTTGATCATAAAAGGCTCGTTTTTCAAAGAACAAGCTAACCTGAAACAAGCTTTTTAAGGTTTTGTATTGTTTTTTATGATCATCTGTTTTTGTTTCCCGATATTTTTTATGAGCCTCATCCCTGAGCTGCTTCATGTACCGAATATTACTGGTTAACCAGGGGATCGGCTTATGGCGGACAATTACTTTTTTTTCCTGAGCATATCTATCAAACAAATCCAACATGCATACGCTAAATGTTTTAACCATATCATTTACATCAGGCTTATTAGCAATGGAGGACCAATCCATCATATTTACTTCAGCATTAAAAGTATCTAGATCAATATCTTTTAGCGGTCTGTAGGTTATAACTTTAGGGCTGGGCTTTTTGGTTTTTATTTTAAATTCAGCAGTAACAATAGCATGAGCGCCCAGCTCGGGGGTAAAATTAACAGTTGTATTCAAAACCGTCGCATCCGTACATACAACATCTATAAGGGTTGAGCTGTGCGAAGTGAAGTGTGTTGGTTCTGTAACACAATTATCGAGGCTAACGGATCTTAAAAACTGATTGAGTTTAATGGTAGCAGGGTTATTAGTGTTTAACATATTTACATTGAAGTCACCCAACAAAATAATACGGTCAAACTGAGCAAAAGACATAACTGATTCTGCCAGTGCATCGATAAATATATCAACATTTAACCATGGCGGACGATACGCCGTGCCAATAACGAATCGAGTAGATTTAATGTTTGCTGACAACCACATTTGCTCGACTTCTGCGCTAGATGGCGGGTGCGCGCGAGTTTGGGTTCGAAAGCCGTTCTTGACATAGAACCCTACGCCTCCGCCGCGGGACCGAAGGCCGCGCGGGCGCGGTGTGTGGCGCAGGCGGTAGCCGGGCAGCCGCGGGGCGCGCCCCTCTTCGCCTTCCCTAAGCCACGTCTCGTTAATGGCTATTAAGTCCGGACATATATCCTCAAACGCTAATATAAACTCGTCATGGCGAGTACCTAAAGAACCAGCGTTAAAAAGGCAAATTTTAAAATTTTTAGAATGGTGTGGGAAAAAAAATAAATAAAAAATAGTAAGTGTAGATAAGGATTGATAATTTATTTAAATATAATATAAGTCTATACATCCAGTTATTTAATTTATATGTATAAGTATGAGTAAAGTGCAAGTCAGTATGATAAACTGTACTATTTATTATATTGCTCAAATATAAGAGGTCATGCATTTCCGTGGCATTAGAAAAATAATTATTTGCGATAGTTATTTGGTAGGCTGGGGTCACACACACATTCGCTGATAATACTCCAACAGACTTATAGGTAAAATATTGAGCGCAACATAGAACACAATAAATTGCAATGTAGGCACAATTGGGTATTGGCTTTATATATCTAAATATAAATATATCAAGTGGTATAGTGGTATTGGTAAAATATATGTTTAGCGTTAAATGATAACCTAGGTTAGTTCTAATATTTACTGACAGAATTTCAGCACACCTATATCTAATATTTTTTAAGTAAATCAATACATTATAAACGACGACGCCTGATGCAAACTCCGATATTCTCTGCACCAAAAACCAAAGACTAAAACTATGTATAAGGCACATAATGTATATAATTACTATAGCTAAGTTAGCACTGGAAAGAAACAGTGGGGGAAAATGAGTACTACACATTCGTTTTCGTATGAAACTCCATACCAAAAACTCGTTCAAAGTCTTTTACGGTTTTTAAACCTTGTACCTTTGATGTGTCGTCACGTCGAGCCAATACTCTTCCATCTCTAGTCCATACGTATTTCCAGCCAAGACTCCGTTTCGCATCCTTAGATTTGGCCAACATACGACGATTAAACGTAGTCAGGCGCTCGTTTACGTAAAAAGGTTTAGGATCATGGGCAGGAAACCCGAGGTCCGAGGTCGTGGCACCACGTCGAGTTCGGGCGGCACTGAGCAGCTGATCGCGAAGGGATCGCCGCGCGAACCGGACCACCAGCTGTCGCGGTCTGGCAGGCGGCGCCTGGCCGGGCCCCGCGGTCCGTCGCCGGGCTCCCGCACGCGATACACTCACTATATCCTGTTCCTCCAGCTTTACGCCGAGCTTCGTTGCTACAGCCACTACGATATGGCCGGTTGACTCGCCATCATATTCCGGGATACCACTTATCTCCACATCGTTGGCTAGTTCAGCCTGCTCATTCTCATTGAGGTCACTACGTAGTTGGGCATTCTCGTTATTTATTACACTGACAGTGGAAGATAACGATGAGTAATCCTTTTTTAGACGCTCGAAGTCCCTCCTTACTTCGGTTAATTGTCCGGCTAGGAAATCTGTTGTCTCGGTAAATTCGACCTTAAGTCTAGTAATTGAGTTGTTATACTCATCCTTTAGCTCGCGAGAGAGTATAGATAATTTTTGCTCCAGTAATTTTTCGAATCTGTCGTAAGGAATGGCGTCCTTCGGTTGATCGGAAGATACAATTGAGTGGCTACTTTCATCATAAGACATGTCAATCTCGGAGACGCTTTGCATCATAGTTTGAAATTGCGAGCGAACAGGAGTGTTATCACCTTTCTTAGCAGCTCGCATAGTGACATTATCACAGGACGGACAGCTCCATGTTCGTAACAATTGACTCCTATGTTCCATATAGTATGCTGGAGCCATGTTAAGGCAACTAAAGTGGCAAGTGCCCTTACAGCTACGACAGCACAGCATTTCTTCTGTTTTGAGCGATAAATTACACGCTTGACACGACATTGTCATTTTGTTTAACAAAATATGTGGGTATGCCGCGGCCAACTGTTTAGCACTGGATTTCTGTACAAGTATTTTGACACTTTTATTTGCGCTTAGTCCGAAATGATTAGATATTCACTTGGTTCGCACTCATTAGAATCTTCACGTTGTTTTTTAGCAATGTTACATCAATTATAATATTTTAATTGCAAAAATAAAGCCGCTCGAAACGCACACAAAGTTGACAGGTAAACGTTCCGCACTACCCTCTGGGAATTGGGAAGGACCGTACAGAGTAGTCACTAAAATCAACGACGTTACTTATCGGATACAAAGAAATCAGCGAAGTCCCTGTAAGGTTGTCCACGTTGATCGACTGGCCAGATACTACGGGTCTAATAATGCTCGGGACGAGCATGTCTTGGGAGGGGGTAGTGTTACGAGTAGGTATGGTTAGGTAGGTAGGTAAATTAGAATCGACGCGCCGGCTCAAGGACATGCCTATTGTTAACGGGTACAATCGAGTTCAAGGCCAAGGCCGTCGCTATTGTAATACAAGGCCGCAATGAGTAGAACCTTCCATTATCGAACGTTCCCGGCGGGTCAAGGCCCATCGGTCATTCGAGAAGGCATTCTGGAACAATCGGCGATTGGGAGTATAAAACGTGAGGCGCGCGCGAGCGGCGATACATTCCTTACTTGGAGAGCGAACAGTGCGTACCTACGAGTGAACCGAGCGATCATCTAAGTTTATTGTGCGATAATTATTTGTAACGATTAAGTGAGTGTGTTAATTAAAGTCTGCTCTTAATTATCGGTGTGTTCGTGCATTTCTATCAGTTACCTACCCCCCTGTACGTAACAATATTTATATAGAGAAATACATACTTAAATTCATAGAAAACACCTGAATCTCAGGAATAATATTCACGCTTATCACACAAATATCTGTTCTTACCGGGATTTGAACTCAGGATCGCTGGCTTCGGAGGCAGAGTCACTTTCAACTCGGTCAACGTATTATAAATATTATTTTATAAACAAATATTATTATAATACTTGTATTTATTGCAGAATTTTGACGACGAGATGCCGAAATACCAGAGCATGCTCGCATCGATCGAGGAGGCTCGCTCCAAAATACTGGAGGATTGCGACGACAAGCTCTCGGAGGCGCTGCGCGGCTCGAGCTCGGGCCTGGCGCAGCGCTGGGCGCGCGCGCTGGCGGACGCGCGCGCGCTCAACGAGGCGCTGCGGCGCGCGCTGGAGCGCAGCGAGGCCGTGTTCCGCCGCATCGCGCACACCGAGGCCTGGCTCAACGACCTGGAGCTGCAGATCCCCAGGGAGGAGGACTGCCGCATCTCCGACTCCGCCGAGCTCTACCGCGTCAAGATGGCCTTCCAGGCGCTCAAGGACAAGTGCGACGACAAGACCGACGACTTCCGCAACTTGAACGAAGCCGGTGAGTGCATGCGCTTATTCATTGTCACCTCCAAGTTATTGAAACACTTACCGAATCATCACTACAAAATTCAACAATAAAAAGCACATTTTGTAAGGGCATCGTGAATTGTAAACATAATACTTGGTCTGAAGGGATGAATAAATGTAAAGTATGAATTGGTATGTATTGAATTGAAGTATGATGTGAGTTTGTACCGCGGTTAACTCTGGCGCGACTATTGAGAGGCCGTATATGAAATTTTACCGATTTTGTTGACTTACGTGATTTTACAATTGTAATACTTTACTTCTACAAATTTTAATGCGCAACATGAAAGAAAATATTAATTTTCAACGAACGTGTGAGCAATTTTTTTGATATTATTATTTTATTTTGATTAATAGACCGGTAACCGACGACTGTATTGTAAATTTTACTGTAAGAGGTTCAGAATATCGCATATTCACAAATCGTTTTGGTGTCTGGTGATTTAAATATTTTTATTGTGTAAAAAAATAAGTAACTTGGTAAAATTTTATAAAAAATAACAAACAATTGTTTTTAATTACGGCTACTTAAAACTCTCGTTCATAAAATTAATACAACAGTAATAAATTTTTGTTCAAAATCAATCTATTAGCTTAAAACACCCAAAAAAAATGCAATATGTAATGTTTAGCAACCTACATTTCGCATTTCTCGAGAAAATGAAAAAAGTAGCTTATTTATTCATAAATAATTTATTCGATCATAAATGAAATTATATTTCATGTTATACATTAAAACTTATAGAAAAGCAGTATTATAACTGTAACCTCACGAAAATAAGCAGAATCGGCAAAATGTCGTGCTGCGGGCTAAGCATGTCTCGGCGTGCAGGCAACGACCTGATGCTGGCGGCGGAGGAGCGGCGGCCGGGCGCGCTGGCGCGGCGCCTCACGCTGCTGTCGGCGCGCTGGACGCACGTCACGCGCGGCGTCTACGAGCGATACAAGTACACCACCATTCACTATCTTATTATTTCTTCTTTGTCGTTTTGACAAACCTATGTTATGCGATGCGAATAGAGTAATTTCAATTAAGGTACTGGAACTGGGCGCTTTGGCTCCACGATAACATTCACCTCGTCCTGGGCAAATGTAATACTGGACTGGAGGCATTCACAGTTAGCTCAGGGGGATCAGGAATTAGGGTTTTAATAGTAAACACAGTTTAAACGTAATACGAAGGCTTTATGCCTGTTTGTTCAATGATAAATGTAGCGGTTAGTGCTTAATAGTTAGTACTTAGTTCTACATGGATCGAGAAGCTTCCCGGTGCTCAGACGCTGGGTAACAGTACTGCACCCGGTCGGCAGGACCGCTTCCTAGTGCTCAGACACTAGGTAACAACACCACACCTAGGTTGCGAGAGAAGAGAAGGGGGGAAGCGAGAGGGAGGCACTACTTAGTATTTTCAAGCTTCGGGGGCGCCCGGAGACGACCCTTCAACCAACAGAGCACCCTACGCAGTGCTGATTATCCAATATCATCATAGATCTTAATCCACTTGAAATCAGTCGAAATCAGTCGACGTGAACAAGGGCGCTGGACCTGATAAAATACATCCCCTTTTAATTCATAAATGTGCTACTACGTTAGTTTATCCTCTTACCAAAATTTTCGAGCAATCTATTAAGGAAGGGCACGTTCCACAAATGTGGTAAAAAGTGTGGATAACTCCTATCCCTAAAGGTCCCAAAAGTCAAGACATAGAAAAGAATAGGCCTATTTCAAAATTATGTCAGTTTGGCAAAATATTGGAAAAAAATGTGACTGACCAGCTTTCAGACGCCTTTCGTCGCCATGTCAACCCGAATCAGCACGGGTTCTACAAGGGTAGAAGTGTGAAAAGTAATCTTTTGTCTTTTAGGGTAATTCGCGATGCTATGGATAATAAATACCAAGTGGATGCTGTAAATACTGACTTCGCTAAGGCATTCGACAAAATCTCTTACAACACGCTTTTGTTGAAGCTCTGGAACCTCGGTATGCACGGTGATCTTTTTCGGTGGATCTAATCGTATATAGAAAATAGGTGCCAAGCCGTTGTACTCGGAGGTTTTTCGTCTGGGTATAAACAGATTAATTCAGGTGTCCCACAAGGGTTTCATTTGGGCCCACTATTATTCATTCTATATATAAACGATATCACTGAGTCGATATCTGAATCCAGAGCCCTTCTTTACGCCGACGATACAAAAATATTTAGGGGTATCAAAACACACCCTGATTGCACATTGTTGCAGCATGATTTGCTCAATTTTGAGAGCTATTGTGCTCGTAACAATTTGTTTCTGAACTTTGACAAATGTTCAGTAATAACATTTACGAGGAAAAAGAACCTAATAATGTATGATTACAGATTATGTAACAAAACTTTAACTCGAGAATATAATATACGAGATTTAGGTGTAATAATGGAGAGTAAACTGACGTTTAACCCACACATTGACCATATTTTAAATAAAGCATACAAACAGCTAGGTTTCATTCCTCGTGTTGGAAAACCTTTCCGAAGGCCCCTAACATATAAGTTGTTATATAACAGTTATGTTCGAATTCGATTACAATTTGCCTCTGTAGTCTGGAACCCGATTTATCAAGTGCATAAAGATAGAATCGAAAAACTACAAAGAAAGTTTATCAAAGCACTTGAATTCCGCGCGGGTGGAGTCTTTACAGACTACGCGTCCTCACCTGCAAGACACGACATTCAGCCTCTCTCACTCAGACGGTCGTGTACTGATTTAACTTTCTTGTTTAAGACCATTAATAATCAGGTAGATGCCCCTGCACTCTTACATAGTATAAGTTTTCGTGTGCCTCGTAAAACACAACGTAGCTGCCGCGCTAAAGCGCTGTTTAGTATTGCAAGAAGCAAAACTAAACGCGCAGAGCATTCATATCTTAAGCGCGTGTGCAAGCTGCACAACGAGAGGTGTATGGACGTAGATTTGTTTGGCAGTTCGTTAGTAGTTTTTAAAAAACAAGTTTACTCTTTATTGAGTACCATGGTGTAATTTAGTCATTTAAAAGTTGAAAAGATGATATTTACAGCTTAACGATAGATAATTAGATATGTACTTCTAAGTTTTAAGTTTTAAGATAGTGGTTGCAATTCAGGTTTCTCTGATCCATCAAAAAAAAAACTTTTTTTTGTATACATATATCTGAATATAACGTCAGTTACAGCAAAGCACAGCAAAGTTTTGGTCATAGTAAAAAGTTGATTGTTATACGTTTAATATAGGAAACTATAGGTCTGTAATTAAGTTTTTGTAGGCTATGAAGCTAATGTACCGATTTGTTATGTAAGACTGTTTTGTTTCTAAATAAAAAAAAAATAAAAAAGATCTTTAGTGTCGACCTTTTAGTATAGTTGATATGAAAAATAAATACTTGTACTAGTCATATCCATATTAAAATTGTAATCGCTACTTTAAATCCGCTGAATGGGGGAACCTCAACAGCGCGGTGCGACGTATTTAGGTGCGCTGTGTGACGCGGTCGATGTAGATAGTGGGCCGGTCGCTGGTCGCGGAGATGTGATGTCGAGCGCGTGTTCCGCCAGGGTGCTGGCCGAGGCGTGGCACGAGACGGGCGAGCTGCGCGCCGGGCTGGCGCAGGAGGCGGCGTGGCTGGACGGGCTGGAGCGCCGCCTGCGCAGCCAAGCCGCGCCCGCCGACGCCGAGGAGCTCTCCGCCGTGCTCTACGTGCGTACACCACTCACACACACACACACACACACACAGACACACACACTTAGACACACACACATACACACACAGACACACACACACAGACACACACACATACACACACACAGACACACACACACACACAGACACACACACACACAGACACACACACACACAGACACATACACACACACAGACACACACACACCCACACACAGACACACACACATACACACACACACACACACACACACACACACACACACACAGACGCACACCCCACGATTTTTTTTGTCATTGAATCAGCGGTATTTGTGTTTTGTTTGATCCAGGACTTGGAGAGCTACATCCAGAACCACTCGACGCAGCGGCTGGCGCGCATCCAGGACGTGGGCAAGCAGCTCGCCGACGCGCACATCATGGCGGGCTGGATCCGCGCCGAGATACACACGCTCGGGGAGCGCTGGGACACGCTGCAGGCCGAGGTACTTCCCGCCGGGATTCCTCGTGAGACCTATACTACCAGACAGGCAGGCCAGCGAGTCTCAGCTCTGGACTGTCGCTATTACCATCGGCTTCTGTGTCTTTGGAATAACAATCACAGCGACGAGTTCCCCAATTAACTTTTCAGGATCGACCGGAGTTCAAAAGCGCTGACTTTTCGGTAAATTTACATGATAACAGCGTATTGTGAAATTTTTTGCAAGGCATGCGATAAAATCGATCACGTTATATTACTACGAAAACTAATGTATTCTGGCATACATGATAATCTGTTTAGATGGTTTACGTCTTCTGTTTAAATTGGTCTCGAGCAGTGTCCATTAATGGTTTCTTTTCTGCGTAGCTCAATATTCTATCTGGTGTGCCACAAGGCTCTTTGTTAGGGCCTAGAATTTTTTGACCTTACTTATACAACTTTTGCATATAAAAGTTTCATATAACTGATTGTTATAAGTAAATAAAAAAACGTAAAGTAAATAAACTGAAGATTAGAAAAGTATACGCCCCTTGGGTCGTTATTATTGAGTGGTGGTAGAAGGAGTAATGCAGGTATGTGTGTGTGTGTGCAGGCGGCGGCTCGCACGGCGGCGCTAGAGGGCGCGGCGCGCGCGGCGGCACGCGCGGAGGCGGCGGCCGACACTCTGCAGCAGTGGCTGCAGGACGCCGGGGAGCGGCTGCGGGACCCCGCGCGGCGCCAGGTACCGACCCCCGCCAGGACACACCTCTGTAGCCAGCAGTGGCTGCAGGACGCCGGGGAGCGGCTGCGGGACCCCGCGCGGCGCCAGGTACCGACCCCCGCCAGGACACACCTCTGTAGCCAGCAGTGGCTGCAGGACGCCGGGGAGCGGCTGCGGGACCCCGCGCGGCGCCAGGTACCGACCCCCGCCAGGACACACCTCTGTAGCCAGCAGTGGCTGCAGGACGCCGGGGAGCGGCTGCGGGACCCCGCGCGGCGCCAGGTACCGACCCCCGCCAGGACACACCTCTGTAGCCAGCAGTGGCTGCAGGACGCCGGGGAGCGGCTGCGGGACCCCGCGCGGCGCCAGGTACCGACCCCCGCCAGGACACACCTCTGTAGCCAGCAGTGGCTGCAGGACGCCGGGGAGCGGCTGCGGGACCCCGCGCGGCGCCAGGTACCGACCCCCGCCAGGACACACCTCTGTAGCCAGCAGTGGCTGCAGGACGCCGGGGAGCGGCTGCGGGACCCCGCGCGGCGCCAGGTACCGACCCCCGCCAGGACACACCTCTGTAGCCAGCAGTGGCTGCAGGACGCCGGGGAGCGGCTGCGGGACCCCGCGCGGCGCCAGGTACCGACCCCCGCCAGGACACACCTCTGTAGCCAGCAGTGGCTGCAGGACGCCGGGGAGCGGCTGCGGGACCCCGCGCGGCGCCAGGTACCGACCCCCGCCAGGACACACCTCTGTAGCCAGCAGTGGCTGCAGGACGCCGGGGAGCGGCTGCGGGACCCGGCGCGGCGCCAGGTACCGACCCCCGCCAGGACACACCTCTGTAGCCAGCAGTGGCTGCAGGACGCCGGGGAGCGGCTGCGGGACCCGGCGCGGCGCCAGGTACCGACCCCCGCCAGGACACACCTCTGTAGCCAGCAGTGGCTGCAGGACGCCGGGGAGCGGCTGCGGGACCCCGCGCGGCGCCAGGTACCGACCCCCGCCAGGACACACCTCTGTAGCCAGCAGTGGCTGCAGGACGCCGGGGAGCGGCTGCGGGACCCCGCGCGGCGCCAGGTACCGACCCCCGCCAGGACACACCTCTGTAGCCAGCAGTGGCTGCAGGACGCCGGGGAGCGGCTGCGGGACCCGGCGCGGCGCCAGGTACCGACCCCCGCCAGGACACACCTCTGTAGCCAGCAGTGGCTGCAGGACGCCGGGGAGCGGCTGCGGGACCCCGCGCGGCGCCAGGTACCGACCCCCGCCAGGACACACCTCTGTAGCCAGCAGTGGCTGCAGGACGCCGGGGAGCGGCTGCGGGACCCCGCGCGGCGCCAGGTACCGACCCCCGCCAGGACACACCTCTGTAGCCAGCAGTGGCTGCAGGACGCCGGGGAGCGGCTGCGGGACCCGGCGCGGCGCCAGGTACCGACCCCCGCCAGGACACACCTCTGTAGCCAGCAGTGGCTGCAGGACGCCGGGGAGCGGCTGCGGGACCCCGCGCGGCGCCAGGTACCGACCCCCGCCAGGACACACCTCTGTAGCCAGCAGTGGCTGCAGGACGCCGGGGAGCGGCTGCGGGACCCCGCGCGGCGCCAGGTACCGACCCCCGCCAGGACACACCTCTGTAGCCAGCAGTGGCTGCAGGACGCCGGGGAGCGGCTGCGGGACCCCGCGCGGCGCCAGGTACCGACCCCCGCCAGGACACACCTCTGTAGCCAGCAGTGGCTGCAGGACGCCGGGGAGCGGCTGCGGGACCCCGCGCGGCGCCAGGTACCGACCCCCGCCAGGACACACCTCTGTAGCCAGCAGTGGCTGCAGGACGCCGGGGAGCGGCTGCGGGACCCGGCGCGGCGCCAGGTACCGACCCCCGCCAGGACACACCTCTGTAGCCAGCAGTGGCTGCAGGACGCCGGGGAGCGGCTGCGGGACCCCGCGCGGCGCCAGGTACCGACCCCCGCCAGGACACACCTCTGTAGCCAGCAGTGGCTGCAGGACGCCGGGGAGCGGCTGCGGGACCCCGCGCGGCGCCAGGTACCGACCCCCGCCAGGACACACCTCTGTAGCCAGCAGTGGCTGCAGGACGCCGGGGAGCGGCTGCGGGACCCCGCGCGGCGCCAGGTACCGACCCCCGCCAGGACACACCTCTGTAGCCAGCAGTGGCTGCAGGACGCCGGGGAGCGGCTGCGGGACCCCGCGCGGCGCCAGGTACCGACCCCCGCCAGGACACACCTCTGTAGCCAGCAGTGGCTGCAGGACGCCGGGGAGCGGCTGCGGGACCCCGCGCGGCGCCAGGTACCGACCCCCGCCAGGACACACCTCTGTAGCCAGCAGTGGCTGCAGGACGCCGGGGAGCGGCTGCGGGACCCCGCGCGGCGCCAGGTACCGACCCCCGCCAGGACACACCTCTGTAGCCAGCAGTGGCTGCAGGACGCCGGGGAGCGGCTGCGGGACCCCGCGCGGCGCCAGGTACCGACCCCCGCCAGGACACACCTCTCTAGCCAGCAGTGGCTATAGCCTTTTTACAGGCTATCACATGTGACATGTCTGTACAGATAGTTCCAAATTCAAATGATATAGATTGATATTAATTTTCAATACTTATTGCTGGATACTTATAGATTCCAAATTCAAATTCTCTTGACTTTTGAACGAGTTTCCGTAGTTGTCCTGGTGACTCCCAGTTGTTCTGGAACTTCCACCAACTGCTACCTTATTACTGGTTTTATGGAAAGATGAAATAGCATTTTATAAAAAATGATGTAATCTCTCGTCTCGCAGGCCGCCGAGCTGACAGAACAGCTGGAATCCCACCGCGGCGCGCTGGCGGAAGTCGAGGCGCAAGTGGAGGCCTACGAGGCCGCCGGTCGGCCCGAGGCCGCCGCGAGGCTCAAGCACCAGCTGGAGCTGCTGCAGGTACCCACATACAGAGGCTTAAATTATGAGGAGCTCTAATTTACTCGTAAACATGTCGAAAACCTTTCTTGTTAACTCTAAAAATGTATTGTATAACATTCTATAATATTGCGCTTTTATTAAATTGCACCGGAGAGGTGTTTGTCGGCGTTTCTTGAATGGAAACAGTAATATATGTGTGTGTGTTGCGTGTGGGGCAGGGGCAATTTGGCGAGCTAGCAGAACAGCTGGCGGCGCTGGGCGAGGCGGACGCCGGCGACGCCGACGAGAGTCTGGACGGGCGCCTGGCGCGCGCCACGCGGGCGCTCCGGGCCGTGCAGGCCGGCGCCGAGCGCGACCTGGCGCTCAGCTCGGCCGCGCCCGACGCCGTGCGCGCGGTGCTGCGCCGCTGCCTGGTGAGTCACAGCCGACAGTCTGGACGGGCGCCTGGCGCGCGCCACGCGGGCGCTCCGGGCCGTGCAGGCCGGCGCCGAGCGCGACCTGGCGCTCAGCTCGGCCGCGCCCGACGCCGTGCGCGCGGTGCTGCGCCGCTGCCTGGTGAGTCACAGCCGACAGTCTGGACGGGCGCCTGGCGCGCGCCACGCGGGCGCTCCGGGCCGTGCAGGCCGGCGCCGAGCGCGACCTGGCGCTCAGCTCGGCCGCGCCCGACGCCGTGCGCGCGGTGCTGCGCCGCTGCCTGGTGAGTCACAGCCGACAGTCTGGACGGGCGCCTGGCGCGCGCCACGCGGGCGCTCCGGGCCGTGCAGGCCGGCGCCGAGCGCGAGAATTGAAAAAATAATCGTTGACATTTTTAATGAATAAGGCTTTTAATTCCATAAGTTTTATAAACATTTTCATAAATTTCTAAACGCAGGTATATCCCGATTTAGCCATTTTCGATATTTTAAAAATTGATAATGAAATATATACACTTTTTATGCTAAAAAGAGACAGACAATCAAGCTGGTTACCTGATACTTCTAGTGGCATCATTTTAAACGTAAGAGTATTGTTTATTGGGTAATTTAGCTACAAGTCAATGTTTTTAACATAATCATAATAATAAAGATTGAATGAATTTGTCGGACACGTGAAAACCACAAGGTACACTAGAAAAAAAAATGCCCACTTACCATCAGGTGACCCGCTTGCTTCTCTGCCACCTTTTACGATAAAAAATCAAAACAAGTTATAACTAATTTTCTATTTAAAGTCATTTGGTGCCGTCTTAGATGATTTTATTACGCTTTTACGATTTTAGTAGTTTACATGTCTACTTAGTCGTGTTAGTTTTATGCTCTTTCATGTAGGATATTTTTTTTCCAGAATTTTAGTATTTGTAGGTAAGGCTGTAGGGGAGGGGGGTCACTTACTTAGTCGTGATAGTTTTATGCTCTTTCATATAGGTTTTTTTTCTGACTTTCAGTATTTGTAGTTTAGGCTGTAGGGGAGGAGGGGGAGGGGGACACTTACTCTAACAAAATTTAGCGCTTTCAAGCTTAATATTTCATAAACGGATCACTTAATCAAAAAATTGTTGTCACAAACCGATAGTATTTTTGAATGACCTATATCTACCTTTTTGTTGCGTGGCTAACATGCATACCTATTCATGCCAAATTACAACTTTCTAGTACTAAGTCTCTTAGCTAGGCTGCGGACGGACGGACGGACGAAGAGTATTCACTAATACTCAAGACTCCTTTGTTTTATAATTATGTAGTGATGACGTAAATATTGCCCGACTAAATCACATTTTGTCCTTGATACATGGTATGTGAAAAGCAATGAACTGGATCGAGTCGTCTCCATGGCAGCTTCACGGTCCATGAATATTTCCAAAGAGCAGCTAGCATAAGCAATGTACTGGCGTGGCGGGCGCAGCCGCCGGCGCGGCAAGTATGTCCTCATCGGGAGCGTGTTCGGTGTCCGCCGCGAGACTGTTTCCGTCCTTGACGCTTGCTCGCCTACTTTCAACTTCTATATCAGTTTCTTGCTGGAGTTCACCCATATACCACACTTTTAACGATTCGGAAATATCTAAGTACAAAGAATTTAAAAAAATAACCTTTTCGTCGGAAGTTTGATGTTACCGGTTATGTCGCACCGCACGGGACATATCAAAATCAGCGTTTCAGAAGCGATCGCGATCGCACAATGAATCAGGTAAACTCTGCTTATTTGCGAAGATGATAGAATCTGTTTGCCGCTGTTACCGTGAAAACCGATCAAAGCTCCGGGCCTTCCTCATTGTTGTTGCCGCTGCGCGTGTAGCGCGGGGCGGTTGCGCAGGTCGCGGCTAGTTCCACCGCGTCGTCTCCATTCAGTATTGTGCGCCGAAAGTGGAGCGGCGTCGCCGAGCCGCGGGTACCATGCCGTCAGTTACTGTTGTTACGGGTTGGTCATCCGTGATACGTATTGCGTCATTTCCTGTACAATATTTAAGTATTTGAATATATCATGTGGTTTGTTAATTAATAAAATAACATATTGGTTCCGCTATTCCTTATCGTTCAGAAGGCTCAGTAATAGGGTCGCGTTTGATATTCTTTGGAAACGGAACCCTAAACACAGGGATTACCTTACATAGACTTTAGGTTTGCACTATATGGGCGGCGATAAACATATTTATATAGAGAATGTACATATACATACTCAAATACATAGAAAGCATCCAAGACTCGAGGAGCAATATGTCCTTATCACACAAACTATTGCTCATCCCAGGAACTCGACCGAGGACCGCTAGTTTCGTTTTTTATTTATTCATTTAATTATGGAAATCCAACAGTTATAAAACAAAATATTAAGTTAACATATTTACGAAAAGCTAATTACAGGTTCTCACCAAAAATTACAAGGTAAAGTAAGTAAGGTTCCTAGATACACCGCTTTTGGTGCTTGACACCGTTCCGCCATTTGTCTTGTTTCTGTGCAATAAAGATTAAATAAATTAATAATACTCAACCCAGCTGATTAAGGTAATTCAACTATGTATAATTACGCAAAGCATTTTTTGGTCAATTTGTGCCCTATGTATGTATGTATGTAAACTCTTTATTGCACAAAAATATAAATATTACAATTATAATACAAAATTAATGTACAAAGGCGAACTTATCCCTAAATGGGATCTCTTCCAGCTAACCCTGAAGCAAATGAGTAAGGACAATGCATGGGGTTGGACACATACAAGTTTGCACAAAAAGTAAAAAGAAATGATAATACTTATAAATAAATAAATTAATTTTAAACAAATTAGCAAGTACACAAACTAATATAAACGTACATGTATAATACACACATATATACATATATACATATATACATACATATACATATATACCTACATAAATATATAAATAAGAACTCTAATCATTATAGGAACCTGACCCTATGTTTGTATTAAATATATCGATGTCTACATCCTTTGCCATTATATTTATTTATCTTGTAGCACGGATTAGAAAGTTATTCTGTCTTTAGTTAGAAGATGCAAAGGGTAACGAATTCGGGGAGTAGTGTATTTTCAATCTAGTCGGAGTCTTGATATTGTCTTTTTTGGTCGCATCGTATGAAGCCACTTAATAATAATAATTCATAAATTTAATTTAGTACCTAGTATGTACACCACCCTAGTATGTATGGTTTTTAGGGCACCACTAAAAACCAGCGCTGCAGCTTGCTGCAGCACATTGCTGAGGGGTGTCCTTTTTAGCGTAACTTGCATGTTCTTTTTCTTGTGTCACATTGTATATTGTCATATTTTGTTTGCGCTGAATAAAAATACTTACTTACTTACTAAAGGACAGTTTGGCGAGCAGCTCGGGGCAATCAACAAAGCCGTTAGTGGTTTTTAGTAAGTAGATAATATCAGGTATTTCACGCCGCTTATCTAAAGTAATAAGATGGTGTTTCTTGCAGATATTTATACAATTGGAAGAACTATATCTGCTTTGAATTTTTTAACAGAGAAATCGCTCAATGTAGGTATGGTCACTGGGGTTCCATATCTGGGAAGCGTACCTACGAGTACTCGAGCTTTCTCCTGACGAAGGCGCGTAAAGGATTTAATAGTTTTTACCCGCGAATAACATAAAGAGTCGAGCATTATAAAACCCATAGCACTTGTGACTATACTGTTGGTATGCACGTCAAATACTAACTTCGAGACACGAACGGTTGATCTTTCGGTTTATAAGTCGATTGAATGGGAAATCGTGGCCGAGTAAAAGTAAGGGTTGACATTAAGATGAATTTAAATCCAACTTATTCGCCCGACATGAAGCATCTAGGCGTTTCAAATCATCTTGCACAAGAGCAATATTTTAAGAAGATTTCATCTTAGCAAATATTTTCATGTCATCTGCGAAACAAAGTCAATTTGGAAAAGCAAGGGGCCAAGCAGTGACCCCTGAGGGACCCCACTCGGAACGGTTACCCATCCAGATATGTAATGGCTTACGAGTACAGCTTGTGACCTGTTTTCAATATATGACGTAGACCATCTAATTAAATTTAAATGCAAAGACTTAATTTTGAACTCTCCATCTATCTAACCACTATATAACCTCTATATCTATCTAATAACAAGAGTAATTCAAGGTTCGGTACATTACTGACATACAGCTCACAAGTGCAGGCATTAAAATGTCGCGTATACAGGGTGTTAGGTAATGAGTGGATAATCCTTGAACTACGGATAGAGGGCACTTAGGACGTTATGAAAAAGCTAAAATAGGTCTAGTAAAAGTCGCACGGTTTTCGAGATATTTGGACTTTTAATCGGATTTTTTGTCATTTTTCCTTATGTCCATGAATCAGAATCAGAATAATCTTTATTCAAGTAGGTTTACAAATAATAAACTCTTTTGAAACGTCATAGTAGCGACTTAGCCTAAATTGACTGCAGGTTCAAATCGCGACCGATCAGAGAAGAACCTGTAAGAAACTCTGTCGGATGTCTTTTTTTTTCGACGTTCGCAACCTTTTGTCGTAAGGACTAAACATTTTATTACAAGCAATTCAGTCCCAAGCATTGTTATCATTAATATAGTCTTTAATACTATAATATGCTTTAGAAATTAGTTTACGCTTAACGTAACTCTTAAATTTATTTACTGATAGTTCAGTAACATTACTTGGGAGCTTATTATAGAACCTAATACAATTACCCATAAAAGAGTTTTTTATTTTATGGAGCCGCGTGAAGGGCACTGCAAGCTTATATTTATTTCTGGTATTAACATTATGTATGTCACAGTTCTTTCTAAATTTAGCGATGTTTTTATGAACATACATAATGTTTTCATAAATGTATTGACTGTGCATGGTCAATATGTTAATTTCTTTAAACTTATCTCTAAGCGAGTCTCTCTGGCCCATCTTGTAGACAGCACGAATAGCCCTCTTCTGCAGAACAAAGATGCTATTTACATCAGCAGCACTACCCCACAGTAAAATACCATATGACATAATACTATGGAAGTAACTAAAATAAACTAATCGAGCGGTATCTAAGTCTATTAATTGCCGAATCTTATTAACTGCAAAAACTGCAGAACTGAGTCTACCCGCCAATCCAGCAAGATGAGGACCCCATTGGAGCTTGGAGTCTAACGTTATACCAAGAAACACTGTATCTTTAACTAGGTCTAGTTTGTCATTTTTAATAGTTACAGTAGTTTGACTATTTTTCACATTAGTAGTCATGAACTTTATACATTTCGTCTTTTTCTCATTCAGTAATAAATTATTAACACTAAACCAATCGACTACTTTTGATATAGCATTGTTTACATTGACATTAAACTGCTGTTGTCGTTTAACTTTGAACACAAGTGACGTATCATCAGCAAACAAGACTATATCATGGTTGTCCTTTATAAGGTAAGGTAAGTCATTTATGTAGATGAGGAATAAAAATGGACCCAATATTGAGCCCTGTGGTACGCCCATTGAGACCAATGACCCAGGTGATCGTACTCCATTCACGTCTACCCTTTGTATTCTCCCGTATAAGTACGTTTTTATTAAGTTTAGCGCAGTACCTCTAACTCCATAGTGGTGTAGTTTCCTGATCAATGTGTCATGGTTAACGCAATCGAAGGCCTTGGACAGATCACAAAAAATACCTAAAGCATCCTGTGACCCTTCCCAGGCATTAAAAATGGTTTTAATCAACTCAACACCAGCTTCGGTTGTCGAGCGACCCCGAGTAAAACCAAATTGTTTATTGTGTAATAAATTATTATACCGAAAATGTTCCGCTAACTGTGACAAAATCAATTTCTCAAATATTTTACTGAAAGTGGGTAGTATGGATATTGGTCTAAAATTTGTGGGGTCAAAAGTACTACCCGTTTTGAATAATGGAATTATCTTACTATGTTTCATAAGATCAGGAAACTCACCACAATCAACACAGTGATTAAATACGACCATTAAGTCAGATGCTATGACTTCAATTAAGGATTTGAGTACATGGACCGACACTCCCCAAAGGTCACTGGTTTTCTTTATATTGATTGAGTTGAATGCCTTAATTACATCCAAGGCAGTAACGCGCTTGAATTCAAAGTATATACTGCATGCATGTTACGAAAAACCCTTAATTTCATGTATTAATTCATATTTTTTTCACTTTTTTCTTGCATGGTGAGAATCACTATGAACTAAGGAAGTTTTTAAAGCTACATCCCAAGTTTTTTTCATGACAACTTTTTGAGTAAACTCACTAAGTTACTTTTTCCATACTAAGAAATCCCCGCGTTTGTTTTTCACGTAGTATGGAAAAACAAACTTTGTGCGTTTACTCAAAAAGTTGTCATGAAAAAAAACTGGACATGTAGCTTTAAAAACTTCCTTAGTTCATAGTGGTTCTAACCATGCAAGAAACAACGAAAAAAATATGAATTAATACATGAAATTAAGGGTTTTTCGTAACACGGACATAAGGAAAAATGACAAAAAATCCGATTAAAATGACCAATATCTCGAAAACCGTGCGACTTTTACTAGACCTACTTTAGCTTTTTCATAACGTCCTAAGTGCCCTCTATCCGTAGTTCAAGGATTATCCACTCATTACCTAACACCCTGTAGTTAAATCATGGTGTGTCCGCGTGGATGTGCCTCACGGCCTCGTCGGCGCAGCGGTCGCGTGCGGCGCCGCGTCAGCGCAGCGTTGAAGGGATTCCGCGGCGGAGCGCGGCGCCGGCGGAGCTCGCGTATCGTGATCGGTTTTGTTATTGACTCACATTCAATGTGATCGGTTTTGTTATTGACTCACATTCAATATGTTAATTGTGAAACTTTGTTATTCTGAGTGGTAAAAATTCGCGATTCATATAGGTATCAAATTCAGGGCATTCCTTTTCATTCGACCACAAAAAGTATGATGTCAGAAATTGTTTAGTTCGTATGTTATGTTGGTAAAGGCACGCGAAGGCCTGCTATTGTTGAGTACATCGTGTAGCGCGGTCGGGCGGCTCCGAGCGCCGCCGGCGCGCGAGCCATGGACTGGGACGCGCTCTACGCGGGCCTAGTGCTCCTGCTGACCATCTACAAGTGGCTCGTGAGTTTTCACCTCGAATTTGTGATTATGTTCTGGCTAACTACGACGTGTTAGCATAGTTAAGAGTGGCCCTACGAAGCTAGCGATCCCGGGATCGATTCACGGCATGGACAAATACTTGGGTGATTAGCGCGAGTCTGTTCGATTTTAAAGTATTTTTTTTTTCCCTGTAACTACCTATATGTTTATAGTGATCTAGTAGTTATAGTATCCGCTCGCTTTTAAACCGTGTCGCTTTAACATCTGACAGGTTAGTGCAGCTGTTCAAACTGGACGTTAAAGCGACAAAGCACTAAAGTGTGCAGCAACTAATAAAGCCAACCATACCTATAGTACAAGCCTAGAACTTATTTCCGTGAAATTGTCCCCTATTATTTATTTATGTATTCATATATTAGTTAAACTGATATCATGCGTTTTTTATGGGGATACTTATAGTAAAATGAGATTTTATTGAATGTTGTAAAAATATAATTCGTTTTAACGTCACGTTTCGGCCGAGTTGCTCTGAAAAGAATGAATTTAACTATTTCCGGCGGCCAAACCGACGCGTCGGCGTCGATTCAATTGTTTTCAACAATCGTAATGGAAACTATTTTTTTAATTATAATTATTTATTAAAAAAAATCTTTGTGGATACTGTACAAATATAATGGTTTCAACCTACGAAGTTTCGCTCCACTAGGTACTTACTCGATTTTATGTACGTATTGTCACAAAGTTCTACGCGGCAGCATTGCAATAAATAAATATAAAAATATTAATTACATTTCCGCCAGCGTTGAACGTCAATTATTAAATTATTATACACATATGACATTATCTACCGTCAACCGCGTGGACAACAGAAATTCAACATGTATAAGTGCAAATGTCACGCCATGATCAAAATAAGAGATCGCTGCACCAAATAAAAAGGCACATAGTTTGAGGTTCATAATTTGCTTTGTATTGAACTACTGCAAGGTACGCTGAGGGAACTTGATGAGATCCCTTAGTTCGCCTGTACATACTCAACCAATTTGATTTATAGGCAACTTATTAAATTCTTAAGACGACTCTTGCGATTTGAATTAATACGTCACTTTGACATAGTTCCGTAGTGGCCTACTATGAATCAAATTGGTTGACTTTACATACTTTTTTAATAGATCATATTTTTGCTATCATTTTAAATGCGCGACACGACACGGTAAACGAAACGAAAACGTTGTCGTACTACAACATTATTATTAATTTATTCCTTGGTAAAACAGAGTTTTACTTGTCAAATCTCACCAAATCTACAAGTACCGGCACGAATTAGTCACCAAATTCTTGAAACTATTGTTTGCCATGTTAACTGCCAACATCGTCCTCATTACCAAATATGCATTTCAATAACCTAGGAGAGTCTTATCGACATGATAAAACACCTAAGTCGTGATTTAAGAAGCAAACAAATCTGCAGGAACGGTTTTCGTATAAAACTTTATTTCTTTAGAGCAGAAAAGTGCTGGTCAGTTCTCAGTAGTCAGTGCAGTTGTGACTATTATTTTGCGTAGTTGGAATAAAAACGTTTGAAGTTCGAACGAATTACGCCATGGTCAAACGTGAATTTTTCCTAACGCTTTACTTGTATCACAATTATAGGGATTCTCTCGTCTTCCTTAGGCTAGCTCTAGCAACAGCCCCGGCTTAGCTCGCAATACGGTTACCCGCATGTATGGTGCCCTTTACAAGAGCGCGCATGCGTGGGTAAGGGTAAGGGAGGGCGCGCTGATGGTAACGCCGTGTGTCGTGTTGGCCCGCAGAAGCTGTACCGCACGCTGAGCGAGATGAAGTCGGAGGTGGAGGCCGTGATCCGCGCGGGCCGGCGCGCGGGCGACGCGGGGGGCGGCTCGCTCGCGCCGCGCGTGGACGCGCTCAAGGAGCTGTACAACCGGCTCGGCGCGCTCGTCACCGACGCCAAGACGAGGCTCGAGCACGCGCTGCTCTCCGCGCGGGAGATCCAGAACGACCTGCACTCGCTCTCCTCCTGGCTGGACGGGCTCGGCGCCGGCGTCGGCAGGCAGACGCTCGAGCTGGAGATGTCCCGCATGGAGGCCGTCAAGGACAAGCTGAACGCCAACTATCTCGAGTACGCCCGGAACTGCGACCCCGTCTACCTGGAGAGCCTGCGCGCGCAGATCGACGACATCAACGAGCGCTGGGACCATCTCAGGAAGCACGGGATCGTCAAGAGAGACGAAGAGAATTCGCTCCAGAAATTCCTCAATGACGTCGAAAAAGAGTTAGAGAGTCATCACACCCTCACGGAGGCCAAGTTGAGGGTGTTGGAGGGGGAGGTGCGCGCGCGCGGCGCGGAGGCCGGCGAGGACCCGGCGCTCGCGCGGCAGCGGCAGAAGATCCTCGACGATATCTCGGTAAGTTTTTTTTATTTGTGGGGAATTCAGCGCTTTGCAAACTCCGGGCTTGAAAGTTCATTCGATAGGTAGTCGGTTGGTTTAACTAGTAAATGTACCTACTTTAATGAACTACGCAAGCGCGGCGATCACGTAGTCGACCCCGAGAGCTGGATGCTTTGTTTGCATCGAGCGGCTCGCGGTCGGCTCTCACTTCCCATATATCCCCATCCATTGTACATTTGTGTTCCGATCGAAGGTAAGTGGGGTTTCATTGAGGACTCGCGCGCAATGTTCACGGAGCTTTCGGTGTCGCCGCACCTGTACATACGGCACGGGCGGTGAGTGTGCAGTGTCGTGCAATAACCAACTAAACGGTGTGTCGTGTCGATTAACGGACTGACTGTAAATAGCGTGTACATACGGTGTCGGGGGCTTGGCACGGGGCGGCTTCTCACCATCACGTATCCATCACCCGGCGGCGCGGCGTCTAACGCGGCCCGATGTTGCAGCGGGCGGCCGCGCGCGCGGGCTGCGACCCCGCCCAGCGCCGCCGCGAGCCCGGCGCCTCGCCCGAGCTCAAGCGCTCGCGCATCCCGCTCGCGCTGCGCAGCCCCGCGCCCGTGCGCCGCGAGCTGCAGGCCGGCGCGCGGGCCCCGCCGCACGACAGCAGCACCTTCAACCTGCTGGCCGACAGCGAGCTGTTCACGCAGATATCTCGGGACGGCGTGCAGCCGCGCAGCGGCAGCGAGCCCCGCGCCGACGCCTGCCACGGTCGTCGCCGTCCGCGAGCGCGAAGATCGTCAAGGCCACGGTGAGCCCCGCCGAGCCGGACGCTCCGCGCGAGGAGGCGCTCCAGTTCGTGCCGCGGCGCGCCGAGCTGGTGGAAGTCCTAGACGACACGAGCGACCTCCGCGCCGCCGACGCCGCGCACGAGAAACGCCCCTCCGTGGACCTGGGCCCGGAGCCGAAGACGTTCGTCGTCGAGGTGAAGACCCTCGAGCAGCGTATGAAGCCGACCCTGGGGATCCTGAAGCGCCGGCGCGACGACGACGAGGTCCGCGCGGTGAGGATCAGCGCGGCCGCGCCCGACGTGATCCCGGTCCTGGACGAGCGGGCCGGCGGCCGCACGCCGCCGCCGACGCCCATGGAGGGCGTGACGGCGCAGTGCCCCATCCTCTTCGACCTCGCCGTCCGACAGCACGAGGCGCAGCTGACTCTCCGGAGAGACGAGGTCAACGAGTATTTGATCTTGGACGAGGTGCCGAAGGACCAGGCCGCGCTGCCGGAGCCGTCGCCACCGACGAAGCGCCACACCCAAGACCGGGCCCGAGGATGACGCTCCCCAAGTAATCATCATCGACGCGGATGAAGAGGAAGCGAGGCGTGAAGCGTCGTAGAAATCATTGACGCTAAATCCGCAATGGGAGCTATCGAACCGTCGCCGGCGTCCACTCCGAAGCCAATGATACAGATGTAAAAGCGATGGCGGTGGTCATTGAAGTGAAGAGTGAGCCCGCCCCTATATTAAGTGAGCTGACCGACCAGACCATAACAGCACCGGAAGTCGTCCCGAGGCAGACACGACAAGTGAAGCCGCTGAGGAAGTCATTTACTCCGAAGTTGAAGACTCTCCTCAGGTAGATATATTAGGAACAAAATGAAAAAAACAATCAATTTGAGTTATATAAGTTATTTGAAGTCATGCTAGATTTCATCCTTATTGTTTTCCACAGTCAGACAGACATTGACCGTTTTCTGTTTTGTTTCAACTACTTCCAGTATGAAACCTAGCATAACCTAATAATTGTTTATCTAAATGCCGGCCGTTCGAATCCCAAAATTATGATCAGTTTGTTTGAAGTTAAAGTAAACCAGTTTCCAAAACGAGTTCATTTTGCCGAGGCAGAATTCGATATTTTTTAATATATTAACGATACTTCTCCGGATACACTGAAACTGTCGGACGTGAGCTGGCAAGTCTCATATTGGAGTGCCGTCTAAAGCTCTTTCTTTGCTAGCAGAGTTCATTAAAAAATCAAAATAGTTCCCTGGGACATACTAAGTTACCTAGTCAACTTTTTTGGACATTTTATATGTTATTCTTTCTTGGCGCATCATGTAAGCCGAAACAGGACCACTACTGGACATGGTTCTTGCCAAAGATAATCCCACTTTTACCAGATGTTTGGTCTACCGGACACGCCCACGTCGTGTTCGTTAGTTACGAGTCACGGCCTAGGCAGCCCGGCGGCCGCTGGTGACGCGCTCGTGTTGCAGGCGCGCGCGCCGGAGCTGGCGGCGCCGCTGGGCGCGTCGACGCCGCTGCGCGCCGAGGCCGCCACCGTCGTCGCCATGGCGCCCAAGCCCGCCGCGCGCGCGCGCCCTGCGCCTCGCCGGCCGCTGGCGACGGGAAGGTCAGTGCTTCCGCAGTCGCACCTTAACCTAACATCAAGAGGTGGTTTCATTCATCGAAATATTCTAAGTTGTTTTACCATACCTATACTTTGAAATTATTCTCACGCTAATATAAATGTATCCCGCAATAAATTAAATGTACACAGAAGTGAGTAAGGTGCCACTATAAACAAAGGTGTCTCGAAAAGGTGTAAGAGATAACTGTTGCAGTTTTCGCCGGCGCCCCCGTCCCGCCGCTGTCCCCGGTGTCTCCGGTGTCCCCGATGTCGCCCGAGTCCCCGCTGAGCCGCTGTCCCCGCTGTCCCCGCTGTCCCCGCTGGCCCCGGGCTCCCCGCTGCACCCGGCGCCCGAGGGCCTGCTGGCGGCGCTGGCGGCGGAGCCCGACGGCGAGCTGGCGGAGTTCGAGCGCGCGGCGGCCGCCGCGGCTCGCCGCATGGACGTGGCGCTGCTCACGGTCGGTGGCGTCGATGCCGAGAAAGATCCCGGCAAACGGCTCGAGGTATTGATTCATTTGGAAGTTTCTAGGGCTCAACAGTAAATTCCAAGACAACCTGTCTTATCAATTTGAAGATTGGTCTCCACATCCAAACTGGCGCCCCTTTTCGTAAAGAGGTCGACATGTAATCTGTCCTGTGGCTCAGATCCTGAAGCACCAGCTGGGCGCGCTGGCCCCGGAGGCGGCGGCGCTGATCTCGCGCGGCGACAGCCTGGTGTACGCGCGGCACGCGCGCTGCCCGCTGCTGGGCGAGTACATCCAGGCCGCGCACACGACCGCCTGCGCAACAAGTGGGCCGTCGTGCTCGCCGAGATCCAGGCCAAGCGGAACGCCGCCATCAAGGCCGAGGACAACATCAAGGAGCTCAACAAGCTCGTCGAGGGCCTGCAGAAGTGGCTCGAGCGACTGGAAACTAACATCAAGGAAGACAAGAGCGTGTTCGAGAAGGAGGAGTTCCTGGACAGAGAGAGCGAGATGGAGCGCGTGGCGGAGCTGTCCCCGCGCGCCTGCGGGCGGCGCGCGTGGGCCACGGCGAGCGCGCCGTCGCCGACGCGGCGGCCGCCTGGGAGCGCGCGCGGCGGCGCCTCGGGGAGGCCGGCGCGCCCGGCGACGACCAAGGAACGTTGTGAGTATCTCTCCGTCGACGCATTCATTTTTGCGAGGTTTTTAGTTTCAGGAAACATATTTCTAAGTATAAACTGAAATTTCTGCAAACGTTTCTTAACATTTTCCAAATACTTAGAACTAATATTGTATGTCAAAAATATATGATATAACTTATATGTTATGCTGTAAAAATTGGTAGATAGTGGATTGAAAAACTTTGACGGTAGTCGTAGTAGAACACTTGTTCCTGGATTCACTCTATATTACCGATATGTAAAAGAACCCTCAAGTGGACAATTTACTAAATATTTTAAATTTGTTGCTGTGAAATCTAAACTGATTTATTCAATTTAAAAATGATTGCAATTAAAATATTAATACCATGCCATGTTTAGCACTTGCATCTGGCGACCACAATCTTCGGTGTGTTGCAAAACATGATCCCGTCGTACCTCTTTAAAAAGATCCAGTGGTCCAGTAATGTACGCAGATTTAAAATTAGGGCGATTGTGCCGCTGCACCGAATCGCGGCATTTCGGGGTGGTTTCAAGTTCGCGGCGTCCAAGTGCGGCAATGATCTCCCCCCTCCCATCCAAGGAGCGCATAGCAAGCTATTTGTTGACGCACCAAA